>CM077091.1:156602438-156777871 GCA_039513925.1 Platanthera zijinensis
CCCCCCCCCCCCCCCCCCCCCCCCCCCCCCCCCCCCCCCCCCCCCCCCCCCCCCCCCCCCCCCCCCCCCCCCCCCCCCCCCCCCCCCCCCCGAAAATTCAGTGCCTTGACTTCCCAGATCCTCCTCGGATGCAAAGACGTTTGATCATCAAAAATGCTATCTGAGGGACAAAAAAGGAGCGTTGATCTTATTCATCTACGAAGTAATTATGACGATGATGTCCTCTAAGAACCCCAAAAAGTATATGTAAATAGAGCCTTAGTTCTTCATTGAAGGGCCGAATTTTAAGAGGATGATGTTAGTTTTGCTGGCTATGAATCATTTCTAGCAAGTAAAATTCTAGCCTTCAAAGAATGCACAATGTGTTCTTCTCAAGACAAAATTATCTAATTTGAACATAATGAGTGCATAGGTGCGACCAAAGAATATGCCTCATCCCCGCTTTCCAGTGATAGGAAAACACAATGAATCCAATATTTTATTCCACAGGAGATAAGGTAATATATATACAAGTACATGAGAGGGTGTTCACAACACCTATGTTGAGCATAAGACAACTCTGCTATGTAGTAAATACACTACATCTAACACCCCCCTCTCAAACTCACGGAGATCATACACCGAGAGTTTGTACAAAAGATGAGCATACTGGGTCCTCGTCTGCGACTTATTCATCAAATCTGCAATCTGCTGCTCAGAAGGAACAAAGGAAGGAGCAAGAGTACCACAACTATAGTGCTTACGTTGGAATAAAGCATCAACCCTGATATGCTTGGAGAGTGAGTGCTTCACTAGATTCAGAGTAATCTGAATGACTACGGTGTTATCACAGTATAGTGGGGTTAGATCAGGAGAAGAGACACTAAGGTCCTCAAGAAGCCAATGAAGCTAATAATGTCCTCAGCGATGGTAGCCATATCATGAAGCTTAGCCTCAATGCTGGATCGAGAAACACCAGTCTGTTTCTTGGACTTCCAAGCAATAAGTGAAGAACCCAGGAACAAATACAAACTAGTGACAGAGCAATGGTCAATAGGATCACTAGCCCAAGTAGCATCTGAGTAAGCATAGAGCTGCAGAGAACTACTGCTGGAGAAGAAAACACCGCAAGAAGTCTTCGCTCAAAGATAACGCAGGAACCGTAACAGGTGACAATAGTGCACAGAGGTAGGCACACTAATAAACTGGTTCAACACATGAACTACATGGGCAATATCGGGTCGAGTGATGGTGAGTTAGATAGGATCCCAACGAGGCGGTGGTAGCGAGTGGGGTTGGAGAGTGGAACACCATCATCCAGACGAAGCTAAAGGTGAAGCTCCAGATGGGTGTACACTATGCGAGAGTCAAAAAGAGCAGCTTGAGCTAGGAGATCTGATGCATATCTCTGCTGAGAAACCTGAAAATCGTTGTCTATAGAGCTGACCTCAATATCCAAAGAATAGCTCAGCTGTCCAAGGTTGGTCATCTAAAACTACTGCTGAAGGTGATGTTTGATGAAGACCACATGAGAATAATTATCGCCAGTAATGATCATATCATCCACATAAAGTGACAAAAGAGTCTGATCGCGAGAGAAAGAATGCACAAACAGAGCTGGATCATATGGACTTGGTTGGAAAACGACGGCTGTAATGACTGAGCTGAAATGAGCAAACCATGCGCGAGGTGCCTGCTTGAGCTCATAAAGGGCTCGCCTCAATCTGGAGATAGATCCTGGAGGAAGCATTTATACCTCCTGTTGAAGATCATTGTGAAGAAATGCATTCTTCACGTCAAACTGAGATAGTTACCAATGGTGAACAACTGCAACTACAATAAGAGTCCAAATCGTAGTCATGTGAGTGACTAGAGAAAAATTCTTGTCATAATCTCTCCCTTGCTCCTATTGAAAATCATGAGCAACTAGTCAAGATTTGTACCTCTCTACAAATCCATCAGATCGAGTCTTGACCTTGAAGACCCACTTGCACGTGATCGGAACAACACCAAGTGGAAGAGAGACAAGGTCCCATGTACGAGTATGCTCAAGTACCTCTAACTCAGTAGACATATCAACCTGCCACTCAGGTATTTTGGCAGCCTCACGGTAGGTAGTCGGCTTTGAAGTGCTACAAGAGGTAGCAGGAAGTGCAAGTAGGTCCATAGGAAGTGTAGCAAGGCTAAGGCGGTCGAGAGGATGTCACTCACAAGGTGTGTTGCGATGCAAGAGAGGATCTTCCACATGACAATCGCTGGATGAGGCAAGCACCAAGTCAGAGGGCACCGTAGGCGAAGGAATAGGAGCAGGAGAAGCAGGAGGAGGATGGAGAGTATAATGATGTGGAAGGAGGACGATGAGTGCGTCTGAGGGAGAGGTGGAAGTTTGAAGGGAAATATGAGAAGATGATATAGAAGAGGTAAGAGATGGTGTAGGCAGTGCCAAGAAGAGAGGAGGTGGACAAATCAGTGGAGTGGAAGAGACATGAAGTAATGGAGTGGGAAGAGTAAGGAACTGCACATCAGAGGGAGTCACCAAGGAGTTTGAGGTCGAGGAGACGGAGGACACAAAAAAGGGTGAGACTCTTCAACAGTGACATTACGTGAGATATGAAGTCGACAAGTAACAAGATCATAAAATCGATAGCCCTTGTGCTCAGTACTGTATCTAAGAAAGACGAAAGGTACAGATTGAATAGAGATCTTGGTACACTCTCGTGAATGGAGAAGAACATAACACCGACAGCCAAAGACACACAGATGAGTATAACGCAGGGGTCGGGAGTACATATACTCACCAGGATACTGACCCTGAAGAAAAGTGGAGGGCTGCATGTTAATGAGATAAACCACAGTGGAGACATCGTCAACCCAAAAATAAGGAGGAAAATGAGAGGAGATGAGGAGAGTGCGGGTTGTCTCAATGATGTGACGATGCTTCCTTTCAACAATGTCATTCTGAGTGTGGGCAGCGGGACAAGCAAGTTGAGGGAGAGTACTGTGGGTAGCTAGCAAGTTGTGAAAAGCATGAGAAAGGTACTCCCCTAGAGTTGGAAAGAAAAATAGGTATAGAGTCATAGAACTGGGTGCAAACCATAGTGGAAAAGCAACATAAATATGAAATGACTCAGAATGAGAGTGCATAAAATAAATACAACAATAGAGAGAATAATTATTAACAAATATAACATAATACCAATGACTGCCCTTTGATACAAAAGGTGCAGGACCTCATACATCTGAATGAACTAAATCAATGGGATGACGATACTTGGACTCACTAGACTGATAAAGAAGTTGTAGCTATTTCTCAAGCTTAAAACCCGTACAAGAGTGACACCTATCAACAGAAACACGACCAAGGAGATCAGTACTGATAATGGACGAAAGACGCGAGTCGCCAGGATGATCAAGCATGTGATGCCACTAACAGAAGCCTGCTGAAGAAAGACACAAAGAAGAGACTGATGGTGATGATGGAATGAATGAAATATGAAGACGATCAAGGATGTAGACCGCACTACGATGACGGTCAATTCCAAAGAGTGTCCTTGTCAAACGATCATGCATACGACAAGCAAACTTATCAAAAATAACAAGACAACCGTAGTACATGAGTTGACTAGCGGATATAAGGTTTATGGATTATTTGGATATATATGCCACATCAGGAATATACAAATAGGTGGCATGAAAAAGCCAATGGCTAGTGTAAGGGAGAATAGTACCATCTACAACCATAACACTGAGGGCAGACGAGACAGGATAATAGGACAAGAGGTGAGTAGCATCATGGGTCATATGATAATAGGCTCCGGAGTCAAGCAACCAGTCGGAGAAGGAGATGCCTGCAAAAGCTGAGGAAGCCGGCTAAGAGGCAGAGGCACCATAAGCATCCAGTGAGAGCACGGATGCAGAGGAGCGATGCAGTGAAATGTAAGATAGCTGCTGGGCAAACTCAAAAATACAGAGCGAATGTATCATAGTAGAGAAATGAGCTGGAGGAGCACCAGGAGCATGTTGCTCACCAGACTGCTGAGCCCTCTGAAGATTGATACACTCAGATTTGACATGGCCAATGCACTAACAGTACTGACAACGAATGGGATGGAGATGAGGAGCAACAGACATAGTAGTAAAGGGCACTGTAGGACGAGGAACAGGCCGCACCAATGCATTATAACTCGGTGAAGATAGTAGAGGAGTGATCACATGGGAGGATTGTGATGGGAGCTTGGAAGCGGCAATGACAGCATGAGGCAACACACCAGAGGACGCAACAGTGTCCAAGGAGTGCAGATGAGTCTCTTCAGCGATTACCAAAGCCAGTATATCATTGAGAGAAGGTGGAGGATCCTGGTGCAAAAGCTGGGCACAAACAGGCTCGAACTCAGGATGTAAGCGCATGAGAATCTCATACATGTGCTGAAAGTTGCGATCCTGAGATGTAGCAACACACAGAGGGCAAGTAATGCATGGGGAAGGAGCCATCTCATCGCACTTACGCTAGATGTTCACGAGCTCGACAAAGAATGCCTAGAAAGAATGACAATGCTGGTGGCAGACACCAAGGGCCTGGAATAGAGAGTAGCACAGAGCCTAACTAGAAGGCAGGTAGAGATGACGCAGGTGATCCAACATCGCCTTGGCCGTAGGTGGCCGATAGACGGTCATGCGAATGGGGAGCTCGCAGCACTAACAGATGACGGTTATCGCACGAGAGTCATCCGATCGCCACTTCTCCATATAGAAACCCTGGATGGAAGTGACAGTGCTAATAGTAGAAGAATCATCCGTAGGAGAGGTGGATGCTGATGGAGGTGGAGCAGACTCAGAGCCATCAATGTGATGCCATAGATCTAGACCACCAAGCATCACCCCGACGGTGGCGGACCAGGCTTTGTAGTTTCGTCCATCGAGGTTGAAGCTCGCCTTCTGGAGAAAGAAAGAGTCCATCGAGGCTGTAGAGTCAACCGAAAAAGATCAAGAAGGCAGGCCGAAACCACTAGAGGAGCAGACCAGCAGATCATGATCGACAACCAGGGGAAAAGAGCAAAGTCTGCGTTGGAGGCGGAGAAGGATTGATCAAATGAATAGGGATGGATCAAACAGGTATCGATCAGACTTCCGGAGATGGAGTAGGGATCGATCGAACAAGGATCGATTAGAGCATGCGCTGTAAAAAATTGTAATAGCCGAAAACGGGATGCTAGGCCCAGGAACACTCAACCACACTGAGTCCAAGCAAGCCAAAAAATAACTAGAAGAGCAAGAGTCTTGTACTAATCAAAAATATCTTTACACGGCGATGCATATATGGCGAGACATGATTGCCAATGAATACGAAATAGCAAGAAAATTACAAGCTGAAAACAAACCGCGCGGGCTCAATAAGTAACCGCCGGCTCTGCTGCTAACCGCTAAGGAGTCCGCTGAAGCCGCCTGGTCGCAAAACCGCAATAAGCAGCGCGGACTACCCGTTATTCCAATGTTGCTGAAGAACTCTAGTCGTTGAACTGCAAGCCGCCTGATCGCGAGATCACCTAGCCTCCAGAACATGCAGACTGCTACCACCGAACTGAAAAAGTCGCCCAGAGGCGGACATCTTATTGAACAGGGAAGAAGTTGCAGAAAAAAACCGCTTAGTCGCAAGCCGCGACATGCTGAAGACCACTGGTTGTTACCCGCAGAGTCTATACTCAGTCAGAACCAAATTCCTGCCTCTTCAGCGCTATACGCACAACCTGCACAACACAAACCTGTCAAACCTGTTCAAACTGCGCGGATAGAAAACCCTAACCACAACAACTTTCCGCGAGTAGACTTACAGTTCACTCAGTACCATCTGATGTGATAGAGGGGGTCTTATTTATAGGCGCGGAGAGGAGTGTGATCACCTCCCTAGACGATAGGATAACCTTCCTATCTAGATCAAAGTCCAAGTGTATCCGCAAAGGCTGCAGATACACACCAGTCCACTGCAACCTGACCAAGATGAGTCCGCCAACATAAGAACATCCAAGGCCGGACACAAACCTCAGATAATCCGCCAAGCCTAGCCATACAAGATCAACTAGGCAGACTCAGCGAGTAACACCCCAATCTGCACACTTGCGAACAAGCTCCAGACCGCAGAAGACAAGCTCGCAGCCAAGTCGCACGAGACATTGCTGCTGAGCTAAGAAAATAAAGAGAAACAGACCGCACAAGCCGCGCGACCTCCCAGACTAAGCTGACTTGGACTTAGTCTAAACCCAAACCAAGTCCATACCACCAGACATCCCTGGTGCAAGCACAACACCAACAGATACACAACCAGTCCGCATAAAGCCGACGAACTCCAGAGTCAGCTGCTCAAATCGGCTACTGAGTGAATAACATCCTATTCGCCTGAAAGCAAACTGAGGAACAAGCCGCAGAACACCGGCTGACCTAGTAAGTCCCTAGTTCAGCCCGTACAGACTGCTCGGTCTGACCACCGAAACTGCCATCAATAACAAGACCAACCTGCTAGGCCACCACCCTCTATCCACACAGTTCGCCACCCTCTATCTGCACAGGGCGCACGGACAGACCGCCCAGGCCGCCCAGGTCACCCACTTCCACTTCAAAAAATTCAACACTCCCCCTTGAAGTGGGAAGTGGAGACCAGCCCTAGCAATCCCCGTAACCGAGTAAATGACCCCTTCGACAGCGGCTTCGTGAAGATGTCTGCAATGTTGTCCTCACTCCGCACATATCCAACCACCAGAGATCCCTCTAACACTTTCTCCCGAATGAAATGGTGCTCAATCTCAATGTGCTTAGTTTGTGCGTGACAAACTGGATTATTAACCAGTTTCAGGGCACTTCCATTGTCACCGCGTAGCAGAGTAGGACCACACACTTCTTTCTGAATGTCCTCTACTAGCCTCTTAAACCAAATGGCTTCCCGAGTTGCCAAGGCCGAAGCCTTGTACTCCGCTTCCATAGTATAGATGGACACTGAATCCTGCTTCTTACTGCACCTAGAAATCCCTGCTGATCCACATGTGAAGACATAACCAGATGTTGACTTTCGGTCATCTGAATCTCCCCCATAATCAGCATCCGTATAATCATGTAGATTGAAGCCTGTGTCTCTCCCATAATGGAGACCCATGTTAGAAGTGGACTTCACATACTTCAGAATGCTCCTTGCCGCCATCAGATGAGGCTTCCGAGGTTTCGCCATATACCAACTTACTCGGCCTACAGTATATGCAATATCTGGCCTTATAATCATCAAATAAATAAGGCTCCCAACTAGACACGGAACACAAGAGGATCTGGAAGTATCCTCCCTCATCTCGTCGAGGCTTAATACCAACCTCAAGAGGAGTAGAGCAATTCTTCCTTTCCCGCATGCCGAAATACTGAACGATCCGATCTGCATAGCCCTTTTGGGAAACAAGTATGCCTTTCTCTTTCCTCTCCACCTCGAGTCCAAGGAAGTGGTGGAGCTCACCCAAGTCCTTCATCTCGAACCGAATGACTAGCTCTTCCCTGAGCCTAGCCACCTCCTCCTCAGAGTTACCCGTGACGATCATGTCATCCACATACAGCAGCACCAAGACCTGAAGATCCCCCTTCTTCTTGATGAACAAGCTCGATTCTGAGTCCGAGGCAAAATTACCACAGAACTGGAGGTACTCTGCGATCTTCTCATACCATGCTCTCGATGCCTGCTTCAAACCATAAAGGGCCTTCCAGAGTTTGCAGATGTATCCTGGATGATCTTCAGACACGTGTCTAGGAGGCTGAACCATGAAGATGTATTTATCAATCTCCCCATAAAGAAAAGCATTCTTTACATCTAACTGCCATATCTTCCAACCCTAGAAAGCCGCCAAGGCCATCATAACCCAAACTGAAGTCATCTTTGCAACATGATTGAACATATCTTCATAGTCTTCTCCAAACTGCTAAGAAAAACCTCAAGCTACAAGACGAGACTTGTATCGCTCGATGCTCCCATCCGCCTTCTTCTTCAGCTTGTAGACCCACTTACATGTCACAGGAGTAATGCCATCTACCTTGGGCACACAGTACCAAGTCTCATTCTTCCTGAGAGCAGCCATCTTCTCATCTATGACATCTTCCCACTCCTTGAACCCAGTACCGTCTTTAAATTTAGAAGGCTCTCGCTCATCCAGAGGGCCTGCGAAGAAACAAGAGACCAAGCTCACCACGTTCCCTTCGATATATTGAGTCGGTGGTTTGATGGTCCTCTTTGATCTCCGAAGGGTATGACCCTTGCTAACCACCTCAGCTGCTTTTTCTGAATCAACTCCATTCCCAGGCGACCTTGTAGCAATGCTCCCCTTGCTTCCTGAACCAGAAGCCTCTGCCCTGGGGTTAGAAACACCTGGAGCTCCTAGTGATACAGGCAGCTCCACCAAAAGATCCTTAGCAGCCTCCCCCTGCTCGCCATCTGACCTCCTCTCTTGTAGCTCCATAGAGGATCCACCTCCATATGACGTCAGCTCGTCGAAGACAACGTCTCTTGAAACCACGAACTTCTTCATCACAAGATCCATATATTTCCACCCCTTCTTCGGCTCATCATAGCCCACAAAAACAAGCTTCCTTGCCTTTGCATCCAGCTTAGTTCTCAGAGCATCTAGGATGTGTACGTAGCAGGTAGATCCAAACACCCGAAGGTGTCCAACTCCAGATTTTTCCTTGAACATCATCTCATGAGGAGACTTCATGTTGATCGGACTCAGAGGCATCTGATTGATGACATAGGTGGCGCAGGCCATTCCCTCCGCCCAGAAGGATCTTGGAATGCCTTTAGCATGAAGCCAACACTTGCACATTTCCGTCAGATGATGGATCTTCCGCTCTGCTACTTCATTTTATTGTGGAGTATGAGCACAAGTGAGCTCCTTTTGAATGTCTTGCTTCCTGTAGAAGTTTAAGAACTCAGTTGAAAAAAACTCACCTCCTTTATCTGTTCTCAACTTCTTGATCCGCAGGCCAAGTCGGCCCTCCACTAGCTCCTTGAACTCCACAAACAAGCTGAAAACATTTGACTTTTCTTTCATAAAGTACACTCAAATGTACCTCATGTAGTCATCAATCAGGATTAGAATATACCTGCTACCTCCAAGGCTGGCTGTGATGGTCGGCCCCATTAGATCACCACGGATACACTCCAATGGTGCTTTACACCTGGTCAATGACTTGTCAAATGGGAGGCGATGAGTCTTTCCATATTGACATCCCGCGTAGACGTGACCGTCGCCGAAGGATGATGACATAGGCAAGCCTTTCACAAGGCTCTTTACTATCATGGCTTTCAACTTGTCCATCCCAACATGTCCCAACCACTCATACCAGGTAGCAGCACTATCGTTGGCTCTCATCCGATCAACATAGGAGCTTGTTGATAACACAAACAAGTCCATCACCCTTCTCCCTATATGAGCAACACCGGCCTTGACCGCTGACACGTTGCAAAGGAACTTCACTTATGTTAGACCAAACAAAACGTGATAGCCCGTATCTACAACATTTATCACAGAGAAGAGGTTCTTCTTCATGCCCGGTACGTGATAGATACTCCTCAACGTGAGAGGACCCTTATCACTACTCAAAGATACTACACCCTCATTCTCTACTGCATGAACAGTATTATTAGCAGTTATGATAGCTTCGTTACCTGAGAATGTCCGTAGAGAGGATAACTTTGACTCATCCTCAGTGAGGTGATGACCACACCCTGAGTCCACGATCTAGTCATCTTGGTAGTCGACGGTGGACAAGGCCCAGACACATGTGCCGACCATGAATGCTCCTCCCCATCTGACTTCCTCAGCACTGGACTCAGCTTCCTCTTTGTCTGCAACATGTCTAGGCTATAGTTTGACCTTGCAGTCTCTCCTAAAGTGTCCAGGCTGGTTGCATCTATAGCACTTAAGCCACTCCTTCTTCCAATCTCGCTTAGGAGCAACGATCTCCTCTATCTGATATGAAGTAGAAGGTTCCTCTCCAGCATCAGACTTCTTATTCTTCTCCCACCTCCCGTTCTTCCCCGAAAAGAGCGCCTCACCACATCCTTCAGAGATATTGACTCCAACCATCTGCCTTGCCAAACTTTCCAGTGAAGCCAACAGGTTCTCCAGATCCAGCAAGGATGGCTGAGTGGCCCAGCCTTGAACTGAAGTGACGAATGCCACATACTTCTTCTGCAAGCCGTGGATTATGTGCCTCTTTAGCTTTGCCCTAGAAATAGGCTCATCAGGGTCCAACGCTGAAATCTCAGTGCACAAGTTCTTCAGTTTCAAGAAGAATATCAAGATGGATAGATCACCTTGAGTGTCCCTTGCCAACTCATTATCCAGAAACTATAGCTGTGCTACATTCTTCCTGTTGAATAACCCATCAAGGGAAGCCCAAATCTCAGTAGTAGACCGACATCTGATGATGTAGTCAAAGAGTTCTGATGAGATAGCCCGCTTGAGAGCAAACTCTGCTTTCGCGTTGGTCTTTCTCCAAGCTCTCATCACTTCAGCACCAACAACTACAGTAACCTCCTGCCTTTCGTCTCCACAAACGACCTCCCAAATGTCCTCGCCCAAAAGATAGCTCTTTATACACGACTTCCACTTCTTAAAGTTAGTCATTGTAAGGAGCTCAATTCCAAGACCTCTTACAAATCCACCTTCCATTGCAATCTCCTTGGAAAGCTTAGACTCTTAGAAGCAAACTGACGGTTGATCACTGCTCAGCCTCTGATCTCTCTGATACTATGTAAAAAATTATAATAGTGGAAAACGGGATGCTAGGCACATGAACACTCAACCACACTGAGTCCAAGCAAGCCAAAAAATAACTAGAAGAGGAAGAGTCTTGTACTAATCAAAATGTCTTTACATAGCGAGGCATACATGGCGAGACATGATTGCCAATGTATCCAAAGGAGCCAAAAAATTACAAGCTGAAAACAAACTGCGCGGCCTCAAGAAGTAACCGACGGCTCTGCTGCTAACCGCTAAGGAGTCCGCTGAAGCCGCCTGGTCGCAAGACCGCAATAAGCCGCGCGGACAACACGTTATTCCAGTGCTGCTGAAGAACTCTAGTCGCTGAACTGCAAGCTACCTGACCGCGAGGTCGCCTAGCCGCCAGAACACACTGGCTGCTACCACCGAACTGAACAAGCCGCCCAAAGGCGGACAGCTCATTGAACAGGGAAGAAGTTGCAGAAGAGAAATCGCTTAGTCGCAAGCCGCAATCTGCTGAAGATTGCTGGTTGTTACCCGCAAAGTCCGCACTTAGTCAGAACATAATTTCTGGCTCTTCAGTGCTATTTGCACAACCTGCACAACACAAACCGGTAAAACCTCTTCAAACCGCGCGGATAGAAAACCCTAACCGTATCAACTTTCCACGAGTAAACTTACTGTTCACTCGGTACCATCTAATGTGACAGGGGGGTCCTATTTATAGGCACGGAGAAGAGTGTGATCACTGCCCTAGACGATAGGATAACTGCCCTATCCTGAGCAAAGACCAAGTGTATCCGCAAAGGCTGCGGATACACACCAGTCCGCTGCGACCTGACTAAGATCAGTCCGCCAACATAAGAGCATTCAAGGCCATACACAAACTTCAGACAAGCCGCCAAGCCTAGCCAGACAAGATCAACTAGGCGGACTCAGCGAGTAACACCCCAGTCCGTCCACTTGCGGACAAGCTCCAGACCGCAGAATACAAGCTCACAGCCAAGTCGCACAAGACATTGTTGACGAGCTAAGCGGACAAAGAGAAACAGACCGCGCAAGCCGCGCGACCTCCCGGACTAAGCCGACTTGGACTTGGTCTAAACTCAAACCAAGTCCACACCACCAGACATCCCTGGTGTAAGCATAACACCAGCGGATACACAACCAGTCCGCACAAAGCCGACGAACTCCAGAGTCAGCTGCTCAAATCGGCTACTGAGCGAATAACATCCAATCTTCCTGAAAGCAAACAGAGGAACAAGCCGCAGAACACTGGCCGACCTATCAAGTCGCCAGTTCAGCCCGCACAGACCGCCCGGTCTGACCACCGAAACTGCCAGCAATAACAAGACCGACCTGCCAGGCCGCCACCCCCTATCCGCACAGGTCGCCACCCTCTATTCGACCAGGCCGCGCGGACAGACCGCCCAGGACGCCCGGTCACCCACTTCCACTTCAAAAAATTGAACTCCCTCTTGAAGTGAGAGTGGAGACCATCCCTAGCAATCCCCGTAACCGAGTAAATGACCCCTTCGACCGTGGCTTCGTGAAGATGTCTGCGATGTTGTCCTTGCTCCGCACATGTCCAACCACTAGAGATCCCTCCAACACCTTCTCCCGAATGAAATGGTGTTCAATATCATTGTGTTTGGTATGTGCGTGACAAACTGGATTATTAACCAGTTTTAGGGCACTCTCATTATCACCGTGTAGCAGAGTAGGACCACACTTCTTCATGAACGTCCTCTACTAGCCTCCTAAGCAGGATCGAGCGACAAACTAGGATCAAGATGGATCGTTCTGCGACGACGACGTATAGGATCGGAATCAATTGTTCTGTGACGGCGAACGAACAAGGATCAGGGTCGATTGTTCTGCGACGACGGCTGGTTATGGCTGATCGGGATCGATCGGGACCGGGAAAGGAAGAGCGTGCGGGATTTCTGGCACGAGATTTAGAGGAGGCAGAGAGCGGCGGAAACACTAGATCCCTCTGATAACATGATAGGAAAACACAATAAATCCAATATTCTATTCACAAAAGATAAGATAATATATATACAAGTACATGGGAGGGTGTTTACAACACCCATGATGAGCATAAGACAACTCTTCTATACAGTAAATACACTACATCTAACATCCAAAACGCACCCACGCACATTGTTCTCCCGCCGCTGCAGTTGGCACTCTGGAATCAATAATATTAAAATATTTTATTTTTGAACCAAACCATATAATAATTGTATATCTTCCCTCACAACGAAAATAATAAATTTGTAGTGTAGAAATACCAAAAGAGCTCGATTTGATAATCATTTCATTTAATATGATAACTTGAGTAACGATTTTGAAACAGATAATAAGCAATGGGAGGTATAAGAGCGTGGTGCATAGGGTCATGGTTAGCAATGAAAGCACGAGGTTATCTGTAGGGATTTCAATGCTACCGCCGACAGATGTGGTCCTTGCTCCTGCCCCCAGATTGCTTGAAAGTTCTTGCAGCTCTACTGAACCTCGCCGCCTCACCGTTAAAGAGTTCTTCGCTTTGAAGTTTCAGAACAAAGGAATTAATTCTGCTATGATCTTATAAAAATGTGATAAATATTTTAGGGCGCTGATATCCGCATCATATTTTTGGCTATTCGCACTCAACGCTATTCACAAGCACTGTTTTGAGGCAATGACTATTCGCAAGCAAAACGTTATTTGCAATGCATTTTTTAACTTGAAAAAACAATTATTAGATACATTTTTAACTTTCTTTTTTTGCATGATTTTAGTCCCTACCTTATTAATTAACTGAAATCAATCCCTCTGAGCCAATTTTCATTAATATCATAGGATTAAACGCCTAAACTCTGTTTAAAAAAAATTATTCGGTAACCTTTTCATCTTCATCCACGACATTGTTAGTCAGTGAGTTCGACGAAATGGGGAGGTGGAGGCCTTTGTCAAGCATTTTGAAAAGCTGCTGGAACTTATGATATGGAATATTTTACTCCTCTGGTCACATTCAGAGCATACCGGCTTGATTTGGGATGGAGAAACCAAAGTACAGTAAGGAAGAAGAACTCATGGAGAAGAAAATTTGGGGGAATGTGAAATGCTAATGGAGAAGAAAACCTAACCAGATTTGGGATGGAGAAACTCTGCTGGAGTCACCGGAGGGATTACGCTTCGAAAAAGTCGGCGATGTCGACGACAAGAAGCTTGAGTCAAACCCCTAACGGCGGGTGCGTGAGCAGGATGGAACACCTCGGCTGGGGAGAATCGCGAAAACCGGCGAGGACGGCAAGTAGCGTGAGCAAAAACCCTAGCAGCGGCGGAGGAGAATCGCGAAATACACCCGCTGCGGCGAGAGGCGTGAACGAAGGTTTGGGGCTTTGCGTGCGTGAGACTTGCGTGCGTGCATGAAAGCAAAAAAATACCCTAAAAGTTAGACTCTTGAGTGTGAATATCCAAGTATGCAGTGCGTAAGTCATGACACATATTTTATGCATATCCAATAAATATGTAATGAATGCATCAACTATGTGTTTGCGCGCACGTGTGAGTGAGCCTGTGCGCGCGCGCGCGCGTGTGCATGTGTGTGTGTCTGTATGTCCGTGTATCTGTTTGTGCGCCTGTATGTCCGTGTATCTGTGTGTGTGTCTGTATGTCCGTGTATCTGTGTGTGTACAGGGTTGTCATCAGGTGCGAATAATGCCATGTGTGTGTGTGCATGTGCGTGGTTGTCTGTATGTCTGTGTATCTGTGTGTGTACAAGGCTGTGATTAGGTGTGAATAATCTCATGTGCAAAGTTGCAAAGAGGACAACATGATCGCTGGATTGGTCGTGATCGGAATTTCCTTCAACCTCCAAGTCGTAGAAGTTTATTTGCATCAGCGGCGGCCGGCAGCTACGGGCTCACCGGCCAGTACTACCGAACGTCGCCTCCCTCGCCAAATGTTGCTGCCCACGATAAATGTCGTCGCCAATGATAAATGTTGCCCCCACGATAAGTGTCACCCCTATGATAATTGTTGTCGTCGACGAAAAATTTCACCTTTCACGATAAGTGTCGCTGGCCACGACCAATGTCGCCGCCCACGACCAATGTCGTTGACCACGCCAAATGTCTTCGCCCTCGCACGTGGTCCCCCGTGCACGACTGCTTTTTGTCATGACTGTTCTATCTCTCGCGGATCGACAAAGTCCAGCTTTTATGTGATGTTTTTGTAACAAACGTTGGTATACTTTTTCGTATATTGAATATTGCAGTTATATATTTATATATATGTGGTGCACGTGATTCTGGATTTTTGTGCGCTTCTTGTGTCCCCCTGTAGTAATTTGGTTGTCTGGGGGATGGATTCTGTGTTTTCCCCAACAGGTGGTTTCAGAGTTAGGTTCTATAGGCGACTTGTTGAAAAATCAGGGAAATGTTTGACTGCGGTGGGTAACGACTTGGTTCGCTTCTCATCCATTCAAATTCGACATTTAAATTAATTAAGTCTTCATGTGTTGAAGCCAAAAATGACCTCTGTGGAGTTCGGGGTCCCTAAAGAGGGGTGACCTCACACCTACTACACTCGGGGGAACGTCACGGGCCGAAGACTTAGGAAACTATGAACTGACCCTCGGCTCTAGCGTGGAGGTCCCACCTCACACCCGGAAGACCTTTGAGGTTTCCCCCTCCCTAGCCAATGCTTGAGCTAGGTGCCTTGGAGGAAGAAAGCCAAGAGGATTTAAGTGGCTAAGCAGTCATGCTCTCCAAGGCACCCTCAAGGGTCTATTTATAGATTTTCCAAGTCCTGGGGGTAAAATGACCAAAATGCCCTTAGGACAAAATAAACCTCTAGCCAATAGAAAAACTCCACATGGGGGGGGGGGGTAGAGAGGTAATTCCCCCCCAAGGGCATAACGGTAAAAATATGGTCCGAAGAGAAGTCCAAGGGTGGGAGGAGCCACACCCCTTACTCCCTGGGAGCTGTCCCGCCGAGACCCTGGGAGCTGTCCCAATGAGACCCTGAGAGCTGTCCCGCCGAGACCCTGAGAGCTGTCCCGCCGAGACCCTGGGAGCTGTCCCGCCGAGACCCTGGGAGCTGTCCCGCCGAGACCCTGGGAGCTGTCCCGCCGAGACCCTGGGAGCTGTCCCGCCGAGACCCTGGGAGCGGTCCCGCCGAGACCCTGGGAGCTGTCCTGCCGAGACCCTGGGAGCTGTCCCGCCGAGACCCTGGGAGCTGTCCCGCCGAGACCCTGGGAGCTGTCCCGCCGAGACCCTGGAAGCTGTCCTGCCGAGACCCCTGGGAGCTGTCCCGCCGAGACCCCTGGGAGCTGTCCCGCCGAGACCCTGGAAGCTGTCCCGCCGAGACCCCTGGGAGCTATCCCGCCGAGACCCTGGAAGCTGTCCCGCCGAGACCCCTGGGAGCTGTCCCGCCGAGACCCTGGGAGCTGTCCCGCCGAGACCCTGGGAGTTGTCCCGCCGAGACCCTGGGAGCTTTCTCGCCGAGACCCTGGAAGCTGTCTCGCCGAGACCCTGGAAGCTGTCCCGCCGAGACCCTGGAAGCTGTCCCGCCGAGACCCTGGAAGCTGTTCCGCCGAGACCCCTGGGAGCTATCCCGCCGAGACCCTGGAAGCTGTCCCGCCGAGACCCCTAGGATCTGTCCCGCCGAGACCCTGGAAGCTGTCCCGCCGAGACCCTGGAACCTCTCCCGCCGAGATCCCTGGGAGCTGTCCCGCCGAAACCCCTGGGAGCTGTCCCGCCGAGACCCTGGGAGCTGTCCCGCCGAGACCCTGGGAGCTGTCCCGCCGAGACCCCTGGGAGCTATCCCGCCGAGACCCTGGGAGCTGTCCCGCCGAGACCCCTGGGAGCTGTCCCGCCGAGACCCTGGAAGCTGTCCCGCCGACATCCTGGGAGCTGTCCCGCCGAGACCCTGGGAGCTGTCCCGCCGAGACCCTGGAAGCTGTCCCGCCGAGACCCCTGGGAGCTGTCCCGCCGAGACCCTGGAAGCTGTCCCGCCGAGACCCCTAGGAGCTGTCCCGCCGAGACCCCTGGGAGCTGTCCCGCCGAGACTCTGGGAGCTGTCCCGCCGAGACCCTTGGAGCTGTCCCGCCGAGACCCTTGGAAACTTATTATTGGGGCGAATACGGGGTTGTACATCTAGGTGACTACAAGGTTCGCCCATGTCGAACGTCGCTGCCCTCATCGAATATCGCAGCCCCCGTCGAACATCTCTGCCCTCACGGAATGTCGTCTCACCCACCAATTATCGCCTCCCCGGCTGAATGTTGTCGCCCCCGTCGAATGTCGCCTCCCCCGTCGAATGTTGACGCCCTAGCTGAAAGTTGCCGCCTCGCCAAATCTCACTGTCCTCGCCAAATCTCGCCGCTCCTGCTGAATCTCGCTGCTCACGCCGAATGTCGCCTCCCCCACCGAATGTCACCTCGCTCGCCAAATGTTGCTGCCCACGATAATGTCATCACCCACGATAAATGTTGCCCCCGTGAAAAGTGTCACCCCACTCATGATATTTGTCGCCGCCCACAACAAATGTTGCCTCTCACGATAAGTCTCGCTGCCCACGACCAATGTAGCCTCCCACGACTAATTGCGCCGCCCCCGCTGAATTGCGCCGCCTCCGCACGGGTCTCCCGTGCACAACTACATTACAATCAAGATTGTTCTTTCTCCCGCAGATCGAGTGAGCCCGATTTTTTCGTGATGTTTTTGTAATGGGTGTTGGTATGCTTCTTCGTATATTAAATATTGTAGTTATATATTTATATATATATGTATGGTGCACATGATTTAGGATTTGTGTGCGCTTCTTGTGTAACTCTGTATTAATTTGACTGCATGTGGGAGATGGATTTTACGTTATCCCCAACAAGTGGTATCAGAGCTAAGTTTTGTATGCGACTAATGAAAATTCGAGGAAAGGTTTAACTGCGGTGGATGACGACTAGGTCTGCTCCCTATCCTTTCGAATTCGACATTTTAATTAATCAAGTCTTTTAACCATACTAGAGGACAACTATGACAGGGAAGAACGTGGATATGAACAGTTTTTCAGTGAATAAGTTCAACGATAGTGGCGACTTTTACCTATGGGAGGTGTAAGTCCATGCGACATGATGCCCGTTGATATGTTACATGAAGGATACAATCTGTGGGAACACTAAAATGTGTTTAGTGATTTTCTGTGTCAGTTAATTGCAGTTGGCGTAGATGCGAAGGAAAACGTAAAGACCCTATCACTTATTACCTCGTTCACAAAGACTTATCAGCCTTGGTGACAATGCACTTGTATGAGAAGGATGCAATGGAGCTTGAGGTGGTTATAATCGTGGTGCCACCCAAATCGATGTCAAAGGGCCATAGTCCTGGAAGCGATCACACCTTGGCAGCAGGGAAGGGTAAGGTGAGGCAGTTCGACAAGGGATTGAGAGAGCACGATCTTGATCTAGGATGAAGGAGGGTATGGTTTGTTACCATTGCTGACAGTGATGTCACACATGAGAGCTAGTTCGCAGCATGCGAAAAGGCCTCGAGGCCAGGGTTCGGAATGAGTGAAGTTGGGTTATGGTGTGAAGTGATGATGCCTCCGCCATCACTGAGAGTCAGAGCGACTCTAACAACTGGATGTTAGATCCTGGTGTGTCGCAATACAATTGCTCTGATGCATCGATGTTTTGATCTCTAAAGGTGACGAATCGAGGTACGAGGTCACAGAGATAGGAATGAATGACAAGAGGATGCATGATGAGGTGGTGTGCAAGCTTGAGAGAGTGCATATAGTGCACAAGCTTTGTAGGGATTCAGCTTTGGGCGGAGTCTTGAAGATGAAGTGAGGGAGTATCGTGCTCAGGATAGCTTTATAGCACGGTTATCTATACCGGTTGTTGGGGACCATGGTGTGAGGTGGCATGTCCATGATTTCTCCGGGTGACATGATGGATGGTCGTGGTGGTGCAGTGGATCACCATTCTGAATCAGTTCGATGAGTTAGCTTTTGCAATCCGGGTGCGTCGACCTACCTTAAATGAACCAGTGCAGAGATGATATCGACTGGAGTAAGTCGACTGACACCTCAGGGTTGAGGTGGTGCTGTATGCAGTCAGCGCTATGTGCAAACAGTGCTTCACACAGTTGGTGATACGTGCACATTGGTGCTTCGTGCAGACCATGCTTCGTACAGAGAATGCTTTGTGCAAAATGTGGTGTTTGAAATTCAAATCAAGGTAGTGATTGTTGAGTTGGTTCACTCTTCAAACCCCCACCTAACCCCATCATATATTAAGAAAAAAAAATCTTGGCTTAGTGGAGAGCCACCCATGCGAGATTTTGAATAAAAAATGGCAATATCTCTCGTATCCAATTGCCCACGTGCATGGTTATTAAATATTATAACATGCATGTCATATAAATGATTGATTTTATAGATAACATGGTGGCTACCACCAGAGCAATGAGTAGAGAATCGACAGAATAACTCGTGAAGAGGTGAACTCTGAATCCTCTTGATCTCGAGGCCAAGGAAGGTCGAGGGATACAACCGGCGTTGGAGGGTGCTGGCGAATGCCAGAGCACGTTGGAGAGAACATGTCAATGGATGCTGGCATAATACGATTGTGGAGGGCTGCAACAAGTGTGGCAAGGCGACAACAGGCTGCAATGAGTACGGTAGGCTGCAGCGGGCTGCAACGTGTGCGACAAGATAGTTGCAGACTGGAGAGGGTGTGAAAGTTTTGTTTTCAAGGGAGGGGGGGTGAATAGGTTTTTGTCTCTATTTGATTTTTCTAACTTGTTTGCAGATTTTTGTGGTTGGTGATTAGGTTAGTTTTTGCTTTCAAGATCATTCACAGACGACACAACAATTTATAGTGATTTCCCAATCTTAGGTACATCCACTGTCCCTCTGCGCCTATCTAACAGTGTGTTAGATTCGTCTTTCACTCCAGAACTCAGCTCCTTAATTGCTTACAACACAGATCCCGCAGAACCACATAGGTCACACAGACCTACAACTTAAGCACTAAGCCAAACCCAGGTCACAAAGGCCTTTCACCCGACACAAAGCCAAACACAGGTCACTAAGAGCTCAGCCTTTATAATACATGCTTACAACTCCAGATTCACCAAGAATCTTTACAGAAGAAGAAATAAAGAGAGAGATGATTAGACACCAGAACAAGATCTATGTGTCTTCTTCTTCTTGGACTGAGCAGATATCAGTCCAAGCTTTTGCTGTTGAAGATAATAAGTAGGGAGTAGAATTTCTTCAACCAGCTTTCTTTTCTCTGCAGAACGCTTAGATCTGCTTCCTCAGAATAGCTTCTGATCCTACTGTTGCAGATGGTGATTTCTCCAACTATCTCTTTCCCCAACAAGGTTCTCTGTGCAGAACAACTTCTTCAGGCTCGACGAAAATGGCGAGGAAGAAGATGAAGTTCGGTCGTACTTTTCGTTTTCAGAAAACCTAGACAAGGAATCGATTGATTGCTCTTGTCGATTTACTTCTTTTTATTCTCTAAAGGCCAATTGAGCAGTGGGTCCCACCACTAGGATTGATGGCTGAGATTAAGCCATTCAACGCATGCTTTCCATTTAATCTTGATTCAACGGCTCTTTACTGTGTGTGGACCCCAGCATTTAATGTTGAAAATATTCCTTGGGAAGTGCAGAAGATGATAATAGCTGGCCGCCAATGTCTCTGGCAGCATTTCCGCAACATTTGAATTTTGGTTGACTTTTTGACTTTGCTGGCGTCATCATGACTCAGCATCTCTGGACTTGGACAAAATTCAATCATTAGAACCAAAGGCATTGAGTGAGTAGGTATCACTCAACGCCATAAACACTTAGACAAAATTTTGTCTGTCTAGGTATTGAGCTCGACGAATGCTGAGCTCCGTTCGACGAACGGCAAGCTCAGCTCGACGAAAGCATAAGTTATGTTCGATGAACTGTAGACTTAGTTCGACGAAAGGCTAAACTCAGTTTGACGAACTCCAGGCTCAGTTCGACGAACTCCAGGCTCAGTTCGACGAACTCCAGGCTCAGTTCAACGAACTCCAGGCTCAGTTCGATGAAACTGAGCTCGACGAAAGCCAAGCAATCCACGCATTTGGACTTAGCCAAATTTTTTCTTCAAGGCATTGAGTGTGTCGAGAGCGTTGAGTGAGCTTGCCTCACTCAACGCTATTTGCCTTAGCAAATATTTATGTGCCTTGGCAATGAGAGAGTAAGCTCCACTCAACGCCAAACTACTTAACAAAATTTTTCCGTTATCTAGCGTTGAGTGAGTAAGCTACCCTCAACGCCTGTGGGCTTGGTGAAAATTTTGCCCAACTTTTCTATGGAGTTGACAGGCACAGCAACACTCAACGCAAAAGCTGTATGGCGTTAAGTGAGTAGACCACACTCAACGCCTGTGGACTTGATAATATTTTCAACCAATTTCTCTAGGCTTAGACTGACTCACAGCCTTTTTTGTTATATGACGTTGAGTGAGTAGACTACACTCAACGCTTTTATATTTAGCCAAATTTTTGGCTTTCTTTCAGTTAGGCTGAGATAGACTCAACGCTATATGGTATATGACGTTGAGTGAGCTGTCCTCACTCAACGCCTGTGGATTTAGGCAAATTTCTACTAGACAATATTGAATCCATACCTCGGACGTTGAGTGAGCTTGCTCCACTCAACGCCTGTGGACTTAGTCGATTTTTGCTATGTCCAGCAACCACTTATTGTGTCCACATGTACAATCAATATGATATGGATAACCTGTACTCAAGACCTCAAATGCACATCAAATACACTTGATGTGTGTGACATTGACCTGTTTGACTTCTCACAAATCAGGGACATTGGAAATAATGGACCCAACAATCTCCCCTTATTTGAAGAAGTCAAAACTTTTATCAAAAATGTTTTCTTTCCTTAGTCAATGATACACACAACCTATACAACAATATAAATATTGAAATTCTGATAAGTTATAAGTAAATGTACCTCATTTCCTGTCTGTATGGTGAGCATCACGTACTCCCCCTATTTTGCTGCAATGTGTTTCTCCTTACTTGAGTGCCATATGTCTTTCTTTCCCCTTTGACATCTCTCCCACTTGCTATGTCTCCCACTTACTAAGACCTTCTCTCTTATCTCCCCCTTTTTGTCTTCTGTAGAATAGGCAGATGGGGGCTGGCCCTTCCATCGGCTGACCTTCTTTCTTCTCTCTAGAGTAACTTATTCTCCCTCAGTAGAAGCATCAGTGAGCTGATACTACTGGGGAGTCTGTATGTCCAGCAAGAGGAACAATACCTGCACCAAAAAATGCAAAAGGGAGTGTCTGAAGCTATGCCAAGTTCAACATACCCAACTCAAATTTGAGGGTGTTGAACTTTGCTTCATCTAATGGCTTAGTGAAGATATCAGCCACTTGCTTGTCTGTGGGGACAAACTCAAGATTGATGTCTTCCTTCTCCACATTCTTCCTAATAAAATGATATCTTATTTCTATATGCTTAGTCCTGCTATGTGAGACAGTATTTCTAGCAATAGAAATAGCACGTGTAGAATCACAGTAGAGAGGATTTCTACTTACCTGAAGGTTGTAATCTTGGAGCTGATGTTGGATCCACAGCAGCTGAGCACAGCAGCTGCCTGCTGATATATATTCTGACTCAGTAGTGGATATAGCCACACTAGTTTGCTTCTCACTACTCCAATAAACTAGCCTTCTTCCTAAGAATTGATAGGTTCTAGTAGTGCTTTTCCTGTCTTCTTTGCAACATGCAAAATCTGCATCTGAAAATCCAATTAGATCAAAATCTCTATTTCTATGGTACCATAGGCCAAGATCTGGTGTGCCCTTAAGATACCTCAAGATTCTCTTTGTAGCAGAGTAATGAGATTCTTTAGGACATGTCTGATACCTAGCACAAACACATGTGGCATATATGATGTCAGGCCTACTAACAGTCAGGTATAGAAGGGAGCCAATTATCCCTCTATACAAAGACTCATCAACAGGTTTCCTGCCTCATCTTTGTCTATAGGCATACTTGATCCCATGGGAGTTCTTATGATGGAGGCATTCTCCATACCATACATTTTGATTAGCTCCCTTAGATGCCTGATAGCTGGAGGCAATCTAGCTGTAGCTTGCTGATCTTCAAGGTTTTCAGCTAGCTGGTCTTCATTTTCTTCAAGTATGTTTTCCCCTTCTCTTGGAATAGGCAGTCCATCATCATTTTCTTGGACTGTGGGGGTAGCTTCCTTGATGGTCAGCTTGTCCATCATCTACTCTGTACCATAACCTCTAGTCACCCCTTTTTCTGATCCACCAAAGATATCCTTTGGCCCATTCTTTACTGGAGCATAATCCTTCAGCATGCTCCTTGTTCCAGTCATATGCTTGGAACATCCATTGTCCAAGTATCATATAGGGGTATAGGCACTTGGACTAACCTACAAAACACAAATTAGTTAACCTTAGGACCCCAATTTTTATTGGGTCCTTGGTGCATGTTAGGCTGAAAAAAATTCTGCATGCTTGCAACTTTTCTAACAAGCAAGTTGACCTTTGCTCTCTATACACTATGATTGTGCCAGCAATCCACATCAAAGTGGCCTACCTTGCCACAACACCAACACTCATGGATGTTGTAACTTTTTTTTGGATCATGTTTAGTGGCTGTGTTAACATCAGCTCTGGGTCTAGAAGGAGTAGTAGTTGTCCTGTTCCATGGTTTTCTGTCCCCAGTTTGACAAGTAGTATGTCTGGCAGTAGAAGTGCTTGGGATATCTTGAGCCCTTCTAGCAACAGCTTTCTCTTCAGAAAGCATACTCTTGATGGCCTCAGAGATTCCCAGGTCTGGTCTACTGACAACCTTGTCCTTTGTCTTAGTGTGGGCTGGAGGAATTGGAGAACAGTCAGCAGCTTTACCCATGACTGAAGGGGCTGTTGCACCAAACACTAATGGTCTATGATGGGCCATTTATATTTTCTCATAGGCACTTGCACCTTTGCT
Organism: Platanthera zijinensis; assembly: GCA_039513925.1. Lineage (NCBI taxonomy): Eukaryota > Viridiplantae > Streptophyta > Magnoliopsida > Asparagales > Orchidaceae > Platanthera > Platanthera zijinensis. The sequence goes on from CM077091.1 coordinate 156,626,190, forward strand.
ATAACTATCACCATATTGTGGAACATCTTTGTTCACACAAGATGGTCTAGCATGATTCCAGTGACCATAAATACTCTTATGGTCATGGCTGTTAGAAGGAAATTGCACTCTATTAAATTTCACAACAGGCTTAGAGGCTAGTGGCTCCACTTGAGCTTTGTCATTTCCCTTGGGATTAGTAGCTCTTGTCCTTCCCTTGAATCCCAACCCTTTCTTTCCCTTTTGGGAGGAGAATGAGTCTATTAAGGGCAACATTGTGCAAGGCTTGGAGTAGCTAGCCATTAGTTCCCTCTCCTTTTGGAGCTTTCCTTCAAGATTCCTGATATGGTTATTCTTGAAGATTATGGTGCTTATCTGAAGGATTATTACATTCTTCAGTTTGCTTTCTTGAATCTTCACATTAGTAATTTTGCTGATTCTGAAGTAGCAAGCTTTAAAGAAACAATTTCCTGAGCCTGCTATTTGGCCAGGAGCTTTCTTTTCTTTAGAGCCTGCAGAAGTGCACCATAATTATCAATTAATTGATTGATGTCTCCTTTAGATTCCGTGTCATCATCATCACTTGATGCAGAAGCACAAGAATCTAGAATTGATTCATAATCTGAACAAGCAGAGCTAGTAACAGAAATTACCTTGCTTGGACCAGGCTGATCCTAACTGATTTCTTCATCTGACCTAGCCATCAGCCCAAGGCAGCAGCTATCTTCTTAAGAATCCACCTCTAAATCACCATCAAATTATGATAGAGGTCCCTATCTTCAATCCTGGCAGCAGGATGAACCTTCTCAGCTTCTTCTTCTAAAGCAGCTAGCCTTTTGATGTAGTCTGCTTCTACAGCTCCTTCTTCAGTAGAGTACATCCCAATGTAGGCTTCTTATTCTTCTTCCGACTCTGATGAGGAGGAGTCAGTCCAGCTTCTTTACTTCTTAGCAATGAGGAATTTCTCCTTCTTTCCTTTTGCTGGTGGTCCTTTTTCTCACTATGTTCCTTTCTTTTGACTGGGTAGTCGGCTATCACATGCTCAGGTTTTCTGCAATGATAACAAGTCATGTTAAACGAAACATGTTTACTAGTTTTGGAACCATACCTGTCCTCCTTAGAGGATTTTCTTCTGCCCTTGTAGTAGTCATCCTTGGGATGAGAGGAGGTGGAAGGTCTGTCTCTCTAGTGCTTCTTCTTTAAGAACTTCTGAAAGTGCCTGGTGAAGGCAGCAAAATCTTCATCAAACCATTGGCAGTCTGATGTGTTGTTCTCTGATTTTCTAGAATCAGATTCAACATCTCTCCTTGGTGGAGAGGGAGACTTTCTTCTGCCTTTGCTAGAGCCTTCAGCTTTGAATGCTACAGACTTGTCTCTTGCCTGTGACCTTTTCTGGTTCTCCTCTTCTTTCCTTGCAGCCAGCTGTATTTCATATGACAGCAGCTTCCCAAAGAGGGTGTGAAGAACTGTCTCACCCAGCTTTGCCACTTCTCGGATGACACAGATTTTAGTGTCCCACTCTCTAGAGAGAGATCTAAGGAACTTGTCATTCAGTTCATAGTGACTGAATACTCTTCCATAAGTCTTCAGCTTATTCACAATCCTAAAGAACTTTTCATAATAGATGGTTATGTTGTCCCCCTTGGATTGCCCGAAGCCTCATACTCTTGGTTGAGCATGAACTTCCTATCATCTCTAACCTCATCTGTCCCCTCCATGTAGATCACAAGTGTTTCCCACATTTCCTTTGCAGTTGAGCAAAGGATCAGGTTCTGAACAGTAGAGTCATCAACAACACTCATAATTATGTTCTTTGCTCTCTTGTCTATTAAGGCCAATGCCAACTCATCCTTGGTCATCTCATCATATGTCTTGGGGTTCTTGACATTTGCATCCAGTGTTGACACCTTCATTGGGATGTATGGTCCCTCTTCAACTATAATATACATCATAGGGTTAGTAGCTTCTATTAACTGCCTCACCCTTGCTTTCCAGATGCCAAAATCTTCCTTCCTATAGATTGGGAGTCTCATAGCACTCAGCTCCCTATTGGTCATTTCTGAACCCATAGAGACAGACTTCTAGCTAACCTTGGAGATCTACTCAGACTGTTAAGCCATTAAAAAGCAACCTCGCTCTGATACCACTTAAAAGTCTTATTTTCAAGGCTACCTAAACACCTAGAGGGTAGGGGAGGGGGTGAATAGGTTTTTGTTTCTATTTGATTTTTCTAACTTGTTTGCATATTTCTGTGATTGGTGATTAGGTTAGTTTTTGCTTTCAAGATCAATAACAGACGACACAACAATTTATAGTGGTTCCCCAATCTTGGGTACATCCAATGTCTCTCTGCGCCAATTTAACAGTGTATTAGATTTGGCTCTCCCTCTAGAACTCAGCTCATCAAGAGCTTACAACACAGATCCTGCAGGACCACATAGGTCATACAGACTTATAACTTAGGCACTAAGACAAACCTAGGTCACAAAGACCTTTCACCCTGCACAAAGCCAAACACAGGTCACTAAGACCTCAGTATTTATAATACAGGCTTACAACTCCAGATTCACCAAGAATCTTTACAGAAGAAGAAATAAAGAGAGAGATGATTAGACACCAGAGCAAGATATCTGTGTCTTCTTCTTCCTGGACTGAGCGGATATCAGTTCAAGCTTTTGTTGTTGAAGACAATAAGTAGACATTAGAATTTTCTTGAACCAGCTTTATTTTATCTATAGAACTTGTAGATCTGCTTTCTCAGAATAGCTTCTGATCATGCTATTGTAGATGATGATTGCTCCAGCTATCTCTTTCCCCATCAAGGTTCTATGTGTAGAACAATTTCTTCAGGCTCGACGAAAATGGCGAGGAAGAAGATGAAGTTCGGCCGCACTTTTAGTTTTCAGAAAAGCTATACATGGAATCGATTGATTGCTCTGACTGATTTGCTTCTTTTTATTTTCTGAAGGCCAATTGAGCAGTGAGTCCCACCACCAGGATTGATGGATGAGATTAAGCCATTCAGCGCATGCTTTCCATTTAATCTTGATTCAACGGCTCTTTGTTGTGTGTGGGCCCCAACACTTAATGTTGAAAATATTCCTTGGAAAGTGCAGAAGATGATAATAGCTGGCCGCCAACATCTCCGACAGTATTTCCGCAACATTTGAATTTTGGTTGACTTTTTGACTTTGCTGACGTCAACATGACTCAGTATCTCTGGACTTAGACAAAATTCAATCATTAGAACCAAAGACGTTGAGTGAGTAGGTATCACTCAATGCCACAACACTTAGACAAAATTCTATATGTCTAGGTATTGAGCTCGACGAATGCTTAGCTCCGTTCGACGAACGGCAAGCTTAGCTCGACAAAAACATAAGTTTAGTTCGACAAACTGTAGACTTAGTTCGATGAAAGGCTAAACTCAATTTGACGAACTCCAGGCTCAATTCAACGAACACTGAGCTCAGTTCGACGAAGCTGAGCTCGACGAAAGCCAAGCAATCCACGCATTTGTACTTAGCCAAATTTCTGCTTCAAGGCGTTGAGAGCGTCGTGAGCATTGAGTGAGCTTGCCTCACTCAACGCTATTTATCTTAACAAAATATTTCTGCGGAGTTGGTGTTGAGAGAGTAAGCTTCACTCAATGCCAAACTACTTAACAGAATTTTTTTATTATCTGGCGTTGAGTGAGTAAGCTACACTCAATGCCTGTGTACTTGGTGAAAATTTTGCCCAACTTTTCTGTGTAGTTGACTGGCACAACAACACTCAACACTAAAAGCTGTATGGCATTGAGTGAGTAGACCACACTAAACGCCTGTGGACTTGGCCATATTTACAGCCAATTTCTCTAGGATTAGAGTGACTCAGCCTGACTTACAGCCTTTTGCTGTATGGCGTTGAGTGAGTAGACTACACTCAATGCTTTTATACTTAGCTAAATTTTTGGCTTTCTTTCAGTTAGGCTGAGATAGACTCAACGCTATATGTTATATGGCATTGAGTGAGTTGTCATCACTCAACGCCTGTGTACTTAGGCAAATTTCTACTAGACAATATTTAATCCATACCTCTGGCATTGAGTGAGCTTGCTCCATACAACGCCTGTGGACTTAGTCGATTTTTGCTACGTCCAGCAACCACTTACTGTGTACACATGTCCAATCAATGTGATATGGATAACCTGCACTCAAGACCTTAAATGGACATCAAATACAGTTGATGTGTGTGACATTGACCTGTTTGACTTCTCATAAATCAGGGGCATTGGGAACAATGGACCCAACAAGGTGTGACGAGTGAAAGTATCTAGTTGTCTACCTAAATCACTTAGAGAGGGGTGAATAGGTGAGTTCTGCGTCTTTTAAGGAATAAAAAGTTGAGAGAGAATAACACAGAAAATAATCAAGCACAATCCAGATGACACAAGGAATTATAGTGGTTCCCAATCTTGGGTACGTCCACTCTCCACCTCACCAATCTATCACCACGACTAGACTTAGCTACTTCACTATATCTCGGATTAAACAATCCTACACCTCGGAGCAACGCTCCTACAACTCGGAGTAAACACACTCCTACAATCTCGATCCCCCAAAACGGGATCTATACTCGGAAGATAAATCTTCCTACAAGCTCGGAGACGAAGCTCCTACAAAAGTTGAAATAAGGTTTTACAACTGCAATGAAAAACTTCACTTCAGATCTAAAATCTACAGAGTTCTTCCTTCTTGAAAACTGAAAGCTCGGTGAAGAAGTTGAGGAAGAAATCTTGAGAGAACACGATCTGAAATTCTTTGGATTCGACAAGATCAAGTGAATGAATAGAGAGTCTTGAATCTTGTGATCTGACAAATCTTTCTTCTGTCAAATCGCTGGAATGAGGACGAAGCTTCAGAGAAGAATGAAGATGACGTGTGCGGCTTTATCCCGATCTAGAATTTGCGGCGATTCTGACTTCTGTTAAGATTAGGGTTAGCGAAATCTAAGAGGACTTTATATAGAAAATCTTCTAACTGTCTAAAATCTTTTAAGGAATGATAATCAATCGTATTAAATACGGATTGACATTTGAAATCCCGTTCGACGAACAGAAGTTGCATTCGACGAATAGAAGCTGCGTTCGACGAATTTGAAATATGTTCAATGAATTTACAGAAATTGCGTTCGATGAATTTCAAATATGTTTGACGAATTTACAGAAATTGCGTTCGAGAAATTTGAAATATGTTCAATGAATTTACAGAAATTGCGTTCGACGAATTTGAACTTTGAAATTTTCTCCATATGCATTCTTTGAAAGGAGAATGATTCTTCGAAAAGAACTTGCTTCTTTCAAAAAATGACGTAGTCTTTTCGAAAAAGACTTTCCACAGAATCCTTTGAACTCTGGAACTGGTTCTCGAAAAAGATCTGATTTTTTCAAAAAAGAAATTCTGACTTCTCGAAAACAAGCTTCCTTTCTTGAAAAATGAATTTTACTTTTCGAAAACTCTTCATGGTCATTTCGAGGAAAAGAGTTATAACAGGTTTTGAAGAATTTTCCAAAAAGTTTTTATATTTCTAGAAAAGAACATTGCTTTTCGAAAAATGTACTTGGACTTTTCGAAAACATCTTCATGGCATTTCTCGAAAAATAGAACTTAGAAGATTTTGAGAGTTTTTCGAGAAGTCATTAAGTTTTCGAGAACTGTTCTTCTTTCTCGAAAAATTAACTTAGACTTTTCGAAAACACTTCCTCTTTTCGAAAAATGTACTTAGGAAATTTTAAAAAAATCTCTTTTCTTCTTTCTTCAAAGATCAGCAACCCTTCCTTTCTTCCAATTCTTTAGTACTTGAAAATGAAGTGCATCCCAATAGAGAGGTTACACATGAGCCTCTCTATGTTAACTAAGGGATTACATTACATGATCCTGTGTTTGGTGACTCACTGTAAACTGATATTGGTCTATACTTAACAATAATGACCTGCAAGAACTCAACTAGAAAATGACATCAAATACAAACTTAATTCATCTTAATTTAAGGGTGACTTCACACAAATTTAGGTTATTGTGGATACAATACCCAACAATCTTCCCATATTTGTAGAAGTCAGAACCCTCTACACTAAGGTGAATTAACTCAAGATAATCAAGTAATCAACTAGCAAAGACAGAAATAAATGCAATGACTATCAAGAAATAATATATCATCAAAATTCAAATATATATATGTATAGAATTGTCCATAGAAGAGTCCAGGTCCACAATATTTCATAACACTGAAAATCAAGGATCACTCATGTTGTTGTCTGTGTTATCGTTTCCTTTTCTCTTGTTGTCTCTTTAGATAGCTGTAGGGATTTGGATAGTACTTCGGAGGCCGAGGAGCATCTGGATTGTTACGACCATGTACTATATCATGAATTCTTCTCTTTGTCATAGAAGTTTCATATTCTTTCCATTCCTTGTGGTTGTAGTGCTCATCTCTATTTCCATTGAGTTCCACAACCAACCTCAGAGTGTCTAGAATGAGAGACTTGGAGGTTGGGATCCACACTTCAGCAAATTCTTGTTCTTTTGTTTTCTCAGCTCCTTGAGTCGGGATGGATCGGCTAGTAGAGGCACCGCCACAATATTTCATTTTCTTAAGAGCTGAAATTTTTGGAGGTGAATTTTGAGGCATCTCTGGTTCAGTCAGAACATAGGAGTACTCTGCAGGAGGGGCTTCATAATCTTCAGGCCTGGGAGAGAATGTAGTCATCTGGGCAATAGACTGCTAGATTGTTGGATTTAGATGAGGAGGTGGAGCTGCATTTGGATCGACTTGGAAGTCAGGAAAGATCTGATTGTGCATCCAAACTTTAGTATCATAGGTATGAAATTTAACATTAAAGATCTGAGTCTGTACATCAGTACTTATCCCTTTCATCTTGGCTTCCCATTGGGTCTTCATATCTATAGAGGCTTTTGAAAGATATTCTTTGACTTTTTTCCTCCCCCTTTATGACTTCTACAGATAGGGTGCTTATAGCCTCTTCTTTGAACTTGCCAACTTCTTCACAAGTCTTGAAGTTACGCTCTTGAGTTTTCTTCTCCAATAGAATCTGATTATTGGCTAGAGTGACTGATTGTTCCATGACTTGACCAATACTGGTGATGGTATGGTCTAGAGCCTTTCCACTTATTTGGAGCAGTTGTTTGAATGTATCAGTATTATACTGAATCTCAGCAAAGCCTCTACTCATCTCTTTTTCAAGAGCAGTTACTTTGTCCGTTACGTCTTTGAGAGATTTGTCAAAATACTCTCTTTGCTGTGTTAACAAGAGTTCTATTTTACCCAGAAGGGTATCATCAGGAATGGCTGGAACTGGAGGAGGATGAGGAATTGCTTGAGCTGTCCATGTAGGAATGGCTTCAATAATAACAGAATTGTCGCCTCTTTGGAAAGAAGGCAAGACATACCCTTCCTCACGAAGAATTGTAGGGAGGGAGAAGTCTAAGCTCTTGAGAGGAGGTTCAACAGGGTCTGGAATTATTTCTTCAACATCAGAAAGGATGATCTCAGTCTCCCCCTCAATATGTACTTGGGGATGAGAGTCGTCAGGAATCTGCTCAGGAGTTTTGGAAGATTGAGCATTTGTAGTCTTTTCAAGAGATATGAACAGAGGCTCATCTGAGTTGAGTTCTTCTATTATCTTATTAATGTCCTCTGTAGTATTTAGGAGATTGTCTTGGTTAGGGGAGGAGTGAACACTCATACCTGAGCCATCGTCATGTGCAGGGGTGATCTACTCATCATCAGACTGAGCTTTACCTTCTTCTTCCATTTCCACATTAGCATCAGTAACTTTCTCTTGAATTTGGGCTACAGGGACATCTGTGAGAACTTCTATTTCTTGAACTTTTGCATGATGTGCATCTTCTTGAATTAAAGGAGCAGGCTCCCCCTCAATAGCTGCACCAGATGTGCCAACTGTATTAGTGTGAGGAGGAGATGGGATCCTGTCCTCATCATCAAAGATAATTCTTGAAACTTCTGGAGCATCCCTTGGTTTCTGAATTCTTATCTCCCATCTCTGGATGGAGGATATAGAGACCTTCTTGAGGTGGTGAATAGATACACCTTTAGACATGCCAAAATTTTCTGGGTGTACTTGATTTAGATATAAGGTGATGATTCTAGCATAATTTGGTGTCATGATACTTCTCTTAATCTAGTCAAAAATCATTTGCCCCCATTGTAATATTTTACGACGGATTATTGCTGTCATCATATCGAAGAAATCTATGGAAATATATCCAATGGAGTGAGTTGTGCAGAGGACCTTACCTAGTATGTCAGCTAAGAGCTTTTTTTCAGCATCCATGTGGTCGACGAATGGAAGTGGTGGATTCAGGGACACCACAGAAAGACATGGCCTGAGAGTAATCTGGTTCTTCAAAGTCATCTTCCTTGTCGATTGCAGGCAATATGAGAAACTCTGTTATTGAGGATGACTTGATCTATAACTTTATATTTCTGACTGAAGTTTTCAAAATCTTCCCACTTTTCTTGATCTTTGTATTACGAAAAAACTCTTCAACATCTGGAATGTGTACCTTGCATGGTTGCTCTAGAACGAATGAAATACTGGTGGTTTTAAGAAGTATAATGACGTTGCGGAAATCGTCTGAAATTTCGGCGATGCCAGTGCGGACAAACTCACTGCCAAACCTTATCTTCACTATAGGATCCATGGATGATAAAGATTGAAGGGTTTCTAACTTGCGGGTAAGAAGAAATGGAGTTTTCCGGCGGAATCGAATAAGCAGAACTGAAGCGGCGGAAAGAAATCGGCGTTCTTTGAAAGGTCTTTTTGATACGCCCGAAATAGATGTATAAAATAACGCAAGTGCACGTGCCGGATCAAGTAATAAAATGATGAATCAAGATCGTTCCCACGAGGAAGTGATTAATCTAGTGCTCGTAATTACTAGCTCTACCCGTTCTTTAAATCCAAGTGAAATAAATCGAAAGAGATAATTTTTATAAGCTAATAATGATTTCTAACTAAGATTTAAACTAATTAGACTACTTGAAAGCTTTGAAAAATACTTTTATAAATTGGCGAAATTAGTCTTGTTTTCAGATTTCCTATGTGCATCTATATGGTGCATAAAAATAATATTAGTTAAGAGTGTTTGAATGAATTATCATGCAACAATTTTTATAAAAGAAATCATCATCTCTCGAATCTCAGAAATCCCAACGTTCTAAATTCTCCTAGTTATCTCTAACTTAGGAAGAATGAAGAATATTGCTTAACATAAAAATCGGATCGCTAGCAAAAGGAGGGAATCTCTTCCTCACCTCTAAACTACGGTGAACTAGTGAGCAGTTGCACTTCTCCTCTCTCGAATCTCGAAGTACAACACAAAAGTGGAGATCTTTGGTTAAACGTTTTACACCACTCGTCTCTCGATTCTTGCGGTGCAATAAAATAACTTTCAACCTCATATTACGTCATTCATCTCTCGATTCTCGCAACGTAACACAAGATGAAGATCAAAGTCAAAAATCTCATAAATAAATTCAAAAGTTCACAAGAGGACAAATCATCAAATAAATCTCAACAACAAGAGACATACACCATAAATACACATAAAGTACTCTCCTTATACAAGACCAAGAGAATTTAGTTCATAACCGCGGAAGAACACCACAAAATAAGAAAGATCTTACAGCGCATGATGGAAAGGATTCAAAATAGTGCAGGAAATTGCTCTCCAAGTCGGCCCCAAGCAGTCCTTCTCCAAGATTCGGTTTGCCCTAGTTCTTCTTCTCCAAAGCAATATCCCAGATGATGCTCTAAGATTCTCCTCTCTAATGATTTTTCTATATCTCCATATGGTATGAGATTATACTCTTAAAAACGTGCAGCCCTTTACCAAAAGTTGCCTCTTTTCAATTTTCATTTTGGCGAAAAATTTGAATTTTAAATTTAAATTCCGTCCAACAGTTGTTGCAACAACTTTTTCAGGTTGTTGCAACAACCTGCACAGGCCAAAAACAATTCCAGTTTTGCTTCTCCGGATCGATTTCTTCGGCATTTCTAGCAAGAAAACAAAGGAAAATTAGATATATTAAACACAAATAAAATAATTATGAATTTACTCATATTTTTACTTATTTAATTCATTTGTTTCCCAATACGATGAATATTAAATCAAAATAAAGCACTAGATAACTTCTTTTTGGGAAGTTATCACTTTTCCGAAATGAGGTGTTGGATTTTCTATGGACTATCCTATATATATATATATATATATATATTAAATTAAGAATTTTGAAAATATATGGACAGGTGTACCTGAAAGGTAGTTCAACTTCTTAAAAAAATTACGGGAAGGACGGTTCGATGTTTTTCAAAAGGTAGACATCATTTCGCGAAAGAGATATGAGATTTTTCGAAAAGAGGAAAGAATTTTCGAGAACTCCTATAGTTTTTCGAAAAGGCTAGTGGTTTTTCAAAAAAACCATAGAGCTTTTCGAAAGATCCAAGTTCTTTTCGAGAAATCTAAGTGCCTTTTCAAGAAACAGAGGTTCTTTTCGAAAAAATGCAAGTCCTTTTCCGAGAAGTGCATTTTTGACCTTGAACTTTCCGGACTATTTCCTAAGTGAAAATTCCTTTGGAATTCTCTAAGTGGATGATGCTGAATCTTCACTTGACTTTGATTGAACTTTTCAAGAGTCCATGTTAAGCATGCTAAGTTCTGTTTTGAAGAACGAGAACTTGCCCTCATCCAGCTGCTTCGTGAAAATGTCTGCAATTTGCCTATCTGTGGGAACATACTGAATGTTGATGTCCTCATTCTCCACATGCTCTCGAATGAAGTGGTATCTCAATTCGATATGCTTCGTCCGACTGTGAGAGACTAGAATGTTGGCGATTGCTATAGCGCTAGAGGAGTCACAAGACATGGGAATTTCCCTGAACTTCAAGTTATAGTCTTCAAACTGATTCTTGATCCAGAGAAGTTGAGCGCAGCAACTGCCTGCAGAAATATATTCTGACTCGGCGGTTGACATTGCAACACAATTCTACTTCTTGCTACTCTAAGAAATAAGTCTTCTTTCGAGGAATTGGCAAGTCCCGAAAGTGCTCTTTCTATCATCTTTGCTACCTGCAAAGTCTGCATCTGAAAATCCAATTAGTTCTTTATCATTATTTCTTGGGTACCATAAGCCAAGATTTAGTGTACCCTTAAGGTATCTCAAAATCTATTTTGCAGCAGAGTAGTGTGATTCCTTGAAGTTCAACTGATATCTAGCACACATACATGTTGAAAACATTATGTCAGACCTGCTAGCAGTAAGGTAGAGCAAAGATCCAATTATGCACCTGTACTTTGTTTCATCAAAAGATTTCCCTTTCTCATCCTTGTCCAGAGACATAGTAGAACCCATTGAAGTCCTCATAGAGGTTGCATTCTCCATTCCGAATTTCTTAACCAACTCCTTGGTGAACTTCGTCTGAGAGATGAAAATTCCATCTTTAGATTGTTTCACCTGAAGTCCTAAGAAATACTTCAGCTCACTCATACTGCTCATTTCAAACTTCCCTTTCATAAATTTGGAAAACTTCTTGCAAAGGTTGTCATCAGTAGAGCCAAAAATAATGTCGTTGACATAGATTTACACTAGTAAAATCTTGCCTTTTACTTCCCTAAGAAATAATGTCTTATCTATCTTTCCCCTTGTGAACTTGTTCTCAAGAAGAAAGTTAGATAACATTTCATACCAAGCTCGTGAAACTTGTTTTAAACCGTACAATGCTTTAAATAATAAGTAAATATGATTAGGATCGTTAGGATCAACAAAACCTGGGGGTTGTTCCATGTATACTTCCTCCTTTATATCACCTGGTGATGTTGCATTTTGCGCAATGGAAAAGACTCCACGTATAAACGTGTAGTTTGTGGAGTCAATGAGTTGTACCTGTGAAGGGTAGTAATAAGAAATACTGGATGAAATTCCAGGAAAATACCCTCGTGATATGTTTGGGTTGAGTTTGGGTGCAGAAAGTGAGTCCTGCTGAACCCGCCAAGCGACTGCGAGGAATGCTGGCATTATCTCCCCTTTTTGGATTGTAAAGTCAGTCCTTGGTGGACAGTGTGGCTATTGTGAGCTGTGTGCTCTTAAAAAGGCTTAGTGCCGAATAGGAAAGGTTAAACCGACCCACGCCTGTAAATTAGCCATGAGTACTTCGGTATTCGTTGATGGCATGACGACTTGAGCAACGGTGGGTGGCTGATCTGTACCTGCGTTATATCTGACTGATTGGTAGACCTAGTTATTGGTCTCGTTGGATCGCATAATGAGAGTCTTAGGTATGCGCGCCATTAAGACTAAATGCTCAATACCGTTGGTTTTCGGACCTTGAATGGTGGTGGGACCCTGGTTCGCCGGTACACCAAGAATGTGCCATGAGTGCACGGATCGTCAGGCCGCGTGGCCGATGGTTGTGATATGTTGATTGTGCGTGTGTGCACATTGTATGATATAGCTGCTTGTGAAAAGCTAGGTTTGCAGGGAAGGAATACCACTGCCCCGGGAAAGGGGTATGGTTGTTATAAATTGGTCAGCTGAATGCTGACCGTTGCTTTGTTTGCCACCAAAATGATGGGTTGTCCCTGTGCAGGTGCTGGAGAGCCGAGCGGGAAATAAAGGGTTGAAGCCCCTGCTGCTGCTGCTATTGCTGACCCTCGAAGGCTGAGCAAAGGCTTTTGTTATGTTCATGTGTGGTCGGCCTGCGCGCCGATGTTTGTAATCTACACTTATAAAGCGTAACTGTAAGGCCTTAAGGCCAAACTCTTGAGTATGTGTTGTACATTCCTTCGTTTATATATATATATATATATATATATATATATATATATATATATATGTGATTGTTTATATAAAGTGGACATTCATGGTTTGAGTTCAGTTTTAACGTTAAAATCTTCCGCTAGTATGTTCTGTGTTAGGATGCATATCTATTTTGGTATTAACCTGTGACCTCGCCTCCTGTTTATGGCATATAGTGTGGGGCATCGGTCGGACCTTCTATTATATGTTATTTAACAGATGAAGTCGTTACATCTCAGGCCAAGGAAATCAAATCTTTTAAGGCTGAGGAGATCACTCTGAGGGAGGAAGTCGCAAGTATGGATTCACTCAGAAAGGATCACCAAGCCCTGGTCGAAGAATATAACAACTCTCTCGGGCACCTTAACCTGAAACAGAAAATCATCGAGAAGTTGGAAGAACAACTTGACGCTGAAAAGAAACTTGTTGAAAGTTTCTTCAAGCCCAAGACAATTCTTCCACTTATTACTGAATTCTCTGCATAGACCAAAGGAGCCGGTTTGGGCCATGAGATTGCTCCTAGTAAATCTTCTAGGAAGAATAAAGCTAAAAGTAAAAATAAGGCTGCTAAGAAAGCCTCAGCCGAAGAGAAAGGGAAGGCCCCTCTGAATCAAACTACATTTAAGAAGGTAATCTTTCCAACAAACAAGTTTGATTTTGAGTCATCCTATGATCACTTTACTAGGCTTACTCACGTAGAGCCTAAGTCGTTATACCAAGGATGGACCCGTTCCCGGAACTTCAGTGAGAGTGTCTTTAAGGCACTTTATGAGGAAATACAAATACAATACTATGGTCCATACATTCATAGCCATAATATTAAGAAGAAACTTAAGGCCAAGCTAATTGTACCTAAGGAAAAGGAGGTGCAAAAGCCTTGTGAGTGTTATCATCATGAGGCCTCTACCTCTAGATCTGCCGCCCCTGCAAGACCACGCGTTCAAAAGATCAAGCAGGAGACTTGGAAAAGATACAATAGGTTTGACTGTTGGTGTTGCGGCAAAGTTGGTCACTTTGCTGTGGATTGCTGATTTAATCCCAGAAACTATATAACTCCTCTAGTTAATCATACGAGGCAGACCACTCATAGTGTTAACACTCCTAGGGGGAGTATGCTGACAAATAACCAAGGACCCAAATACATTTGGATTCCTAAGGTAAACTGATCCTATCTTGCAGGTATGTCCAAAGGCCAAAAAAACGCCTATCTGGTATTTGGACAGTAGATGCTCTAGGCATATGACCGGGACAAGAAGCCTACTTCAAAATTTCACTCTAGTCAAAGATAGTCAAAAGGTTATATTTGGTGGCTCTAACCGGGGAATTACCAAAGGCTGCGGTACAATCTCTAACAGTATAGTCGCGTTCACTGATGTGATTTATGTGAAAGGATTAGAACATAATCTGATTAGCATTAGTCAATTATGTGATAAGGGCTTCATTGTTACATTCTCTAAAGCTCAGTGCCTGTTAAAATTGGTCTCTACTATGGAGACGATATTAACAAACACTAGAAGTAGAAATATATTCTGTCTTAATTTTTTATGTTTAGACACTTCTATCCCAGTGTGTATTATTGCAAAAATAGTGCATCTCTTTGTGATTAATGGTACAAGAGACTTGCACATATAAATTTCAAAATCATCAATATGCTATTTTCTCAAGACCTAGTACCTGACACACCGACTATTAAGTGCATTAAAGAGAGTCCATGTCACGTATGCCAAATGGGCAAGTATACAAGAGCTACCTTTAAGGGCAATGCCGACAAAGATTCTTCAAGGTGTTTGTATTTACTACACATGGACTTATTCGGTCCAATGCAAGTTCATAGCTTAAGAGGTAAGTCATATGCGCTAGTAATTGTTGATGATCACTCACGTTTTACTTGAGTGTTCTTTCTGAAACGAAAGTCAAATACCTTTGATGTGTTCACAAATTTTGTCAGGCAAATCCTGAACGAATTAAACTGCTCAGTGGTCAGAATCAGAAATGACCACGGAACAGAATTCGAATCTGGTGCCATGATAGAATTCTGTGGAAGTTTAGGTATCTTTCATGATTTTTTCTCCCCACGTACTCCACAACAAAATGGAGTTGCAGAGAGAAGGAGCAGAACACTCATTAAAGCATGTACAACAATGTTGATTGACTCCTCTCTACTAGAGTACTTCTGGGCTGTGGCCGTCAATACAGCTTGTCACGTGCAAAACAGAGCATTGATCAATAAGAATCATCGTAAGACTCCCTATGAGCTACTGAAAGGGAGGAGACCGACTGTGTGCTACTTCAGGATCTTTGCCTGCAAATGCTATGTACTTAATAATCTGAAATATCATCGTACAAAGATTGGAGAAAAATGCTTTGAAGGTATTTTTGTAGGTTATAGTAGCCATAGTAAGGCTTATAGAATTTTTAATAAGAAAACTCTAGTGGTAGAAGAGTCGATTAATGTTATATTTGATGAGACGAGCTTGCTACATAGCAGCTCTTCCAGTGTTTTTGTAGAAGATGCAGGTTCAAGGTTGAAAGATTTAAGCTTGGATGAGACAGGTAAAGAAAGTGCTCCAAAGTTCATCAAGATTACTCCTCCAACCTCAATTGGAGAAGAAGATCACCAAGATGAAGAAGTCATCCAAGTGGAAGAGGAAACCCCAGAAATAGTGGAAGCTCCCGATGCAAGGACTCTAGAGCTCAGACACTTGAGGGATCCCCCCGTTGATCAAATCATAGGAGATCCTCATACTGGTGTAAGAACTCGTAGAGGTACTACTAATGAAAATTTGCATTTGAGTTTCCTCTCGCAGGTTGAACCAAAGAAATCCGAAGAAGCAATCCAAGACGCATCGTGGATAGTTGCAATGGAAGAAGAACTAAATCAGTTCAAACGTTGTTAAGTCTGGAAGATTATACTAAAAACCAAAGGCAAGAAAGTAATTGGAACAAAGTGGGTCTATAGGAACAAGATGGATGAAGATGGAATCATCGTCAAAAACAAAACCAGACTCGTAGTTAAATGATACAGACAGGAAGAAGGGATCGACTTTGATCAGACCTATACTCTAGTGGCAAGACTCGAAGCAATCAGGCTGTTCTCGCATATGCTGCCTTTATGGGCTTTACTGTCTATCAAATGGACGTGAAGTCTGCTTTTCTTAATGGTGTCCAGACCAACCTGTCCAGATGGGCTTCACACAGCATTCCTATTATGTACTACACACTTCCGGATTTATATACAAGACTGGGGATTTCAAGAATCAACCCAAGGAAATCCATCAACAACCACCTTTTGGTGAGAGAAATCCATAGACATGCCAAAACGAGGACTTCACATGTCCAAGAAGGAAGATCGTTACCCTTGACGATCTCTTTGGAGCCATGGAATTCTAGCCAGATAGAAAGCACCGCAACACTCTTGCCTCCACAAAGTTGGACTCAGCTCGCAATTCCGAATGCTGAAGCTCCACCAGCAGCCGAATCTCTTCTCGTCTTCCTCCTTGCTCTCCCTTCTCTCTATCTATTTTAGAAAGAGAATAGTCAAGAGTAAATGAGAGATAACTCTCAAGTCCCGGGCTTAACTCAGCAGGGAGAGCTTGGACCCTTAGATCCCATCTGAAGGAAATGAACGGCCACAAATCGCCCTGAAATAACTTTTCCTAGGCCGAACACGGCTTATGACACGCCAGTGTCACAGGCCGTGTACCTTAAGCAGTACACAAACCGACTGATCCAGAACAGGACACGGCCATGTGGCATGCCCGTATCATAGGCTGTATGCACTAACATGTCTTCGGACACGCTCATGTCTAGCCCATGTTCACCAGGCCTCAATGCCCTGGACAATTCCAGAGAAGGACACAACCCTGTGACTAGACATAGCTTAAGACACGCCCGTGTCCAGCCCGTGTTCAATAGGCCGCACAAACCTGGCCAAAACCCAAGGAGGACACGACCTCTAACCGCCCGTGTCTCAGGCCGTGTACCCTCTCTACAAACATGAGTGCATTTCATCGAGTACTCGAGACGACATAGAGAAGGACACGGCCTGGGACACACCCGTGTCCCAGGCCGTGTGCCTCACTCGAGACACACTCGAGACCCAATTCACACTTGAGTAAACAGAGCAGGAAATGACTTGGGACACGCCCGTGTCCCAGGCCGTGTTGCCCAACCTAAACTCAAAT
Source organism: Platanthera zijinensis (assembly GCA_039513925.1). Classification (NCBI taxonomy): domain Eukaryota; kingdom Viridiplantae; phylum Streptophyta; class Magnoliopsida; order Asparagales; family Orchidaceae; genus Platanthera; species Platanthera zijinensis. Next base: position 156,643,232 of record CM077091.1, read on the forward strand.
TTGGGATTTGGGGTGTTACATGAGATCTAACAACTTTTCTGCACCAGTCTTAGACCTTGATCAACTCTTTATACTGACCCATGAGTTCTGATTCATCCTCAGAGGAACAGTCCTCATGGTCATCGTCAATAACATCAGATTTAGAAAGAATAGTGTGAGAATTTACCTCCCCATTAAATTGGGGGACTACTCCTTCTTAGTCAGAGTCAGCCATGAGCCTAAAGTAGGCTTCTTCATCCTCACTTGACTCAGATGAGTAAGAGTCACTGAGAGTCTTCTGCTTCTTTGCTATGAAATTCTTCTCCTTCTTTTTTCTCTTGGAGGACTTGTGCTCTTCTCTTCTTCCACCCTCCTTCTTCTTGTGAGGGCATATGACGATCACATGACCTGTCTTGTTACAACAATAACACACGATGTCAGTAAAATAATGTTTATTTGGTTTAGATTTATACCTGTTGGATGTGTGATTTTTCTTTTGATAATCACCGCTGTGTCATGATCTTCTAAAAGAGGAGTCATTTCCTCTCATCTATTTCTTCTTACTTAGAAACTTCTTGAACTGCATGGAGAGAAGATAAAACTCTCAAACAGATAGTTCTGAGCCCGAGGTACTTAGCTCTGATTCTTCTTCTTCACTTTCTTTGTGAGAGGGAGCAGGAATTCTTCAGCTTTTCTGGCATTGATTTGAAGCTCATAGGACATAAGCTTCCCGAAGAGGTTCTGGGGGTCAGTGTCAGCCAGTCTCCCAAACTCCCTGATAGCACAGATCTTATTGTCCCATTCCTTAGTTAAGGATCTTAGGAACTTGTCATTTAGTTCTCCATTAGTGAAAACTCGACCGTAGCTCTTCAGGTCATTGACGATCTTGAAGAAGTTTTCAAATGTATCAGCTATTGTGTCCTCGGGTCCTTACTTGAAAGCCTCATACTTCTGGTTTAGAAGGGATCTTCTGTCATCCCTTACTTCTTTGGTACCTTCCATTAGAACAATCAAATACTGCCACATTTCCATAGTAGATTGGCAGTGAATAAGGTTCTGCAACATGGAGTCATCGACTGCACTTGCGATGAGATTTTTTGCTTTCTTGTCCAGAGAGACAAGTGTAATCTCATCTTTGTCGAGATCCATCAGTTTCTTTGGTACCTTTCTGGTTGGATCAATAGTGGAGACTGTCTTGGGAACATACAGGCCTTCTTCCACTATAATGAAGATGCGGGGATCAACAGCTTCCATGAAAAATCTTATTCTCTCTTTCCACATGAGAAAGTTAGCCTTTGTACACACCGGAAGCTTTGTGGAGTCCTTGGATCTATCCATGCTTGATTCTCTCTACGATAACTAGAAGTAGATCTGTTCAAGGTGTGAATATTTTGAGAATAACCTGTCTCTGATACCAATTGAAAGTATCTAGTTGTCTACCTATATCACCTAAAGGGGAGTGAATAGATGAGTTCTGTGACTTTTGCGGAATAAAAAGTCGAGAGAGAAAAACACATAAAATAAGCAAGCACAATCTAGACGGCACAAGGAATTATATTGATTCCCCAATCTTGGGTACGTCCACTCTCCACCTCATCAATCTATCACCACGACTAGACTTGGCTACTTCATTATATCTCAGATTAAACAATCCTACACCTCGGAGCAACGCTCCTACAACTCGGAGCAACGCTCCTACAACTCGGAGTAAACACACTCCTACAAACTCGATCCCCCAAAACGAGATCTACACTTGGAAGATAAATCTTCCTACAATTAAGCTCGGAGATGAAGCTCCTACAAAAGTTGAAATAAGGTTTTACAACAGCAATGAAAAACTTCACTTCAGATCTGAAATTTACAGAGTTCTTTCTTCTTGAAAACTGAAAGCTCGGTGAAAAAGTTGAGAAAGAAATCTTGAGAGAACACGATCTGAAATTCTTTGGATTCAACAAGATCAAGTGAATGAATAGAGAGTCTTGAATCTTGTGATCTGTCAAATCTTTCTTCTGTCGAATTGCTGGATTAAGGACGAAGCTTCAGAGAAGAACGAAGATGACGTGTACGGATTTATCCCGATCTAGAACTTGCGGCAATTTGGACTTCTGTTAAGATTAGGGTTAGCGAAATCTAAGAGGACTTTATATAGAAAATATTCTAATGGTCTGAAATCTTTTAAGGAATGATAATCAATCATATTAAATACGGATTGACATTCGAAATCCCGTTTGACGAACAGAAGTTGCGTTCGACGAATAGAAGCTGCGTTCCACGAATTTGAAATTTGTTCGACGAATTTACAGAAATTGCGTTCGATGAATTTGAAATATGTTCGACGAATTTATAGAAATTGCGTTCGACGAATTTGAAATATGTTCGACGAATTTACAGAAATTGCGTTTGACGAATTTGAACTTTGAAATTTTCTCCATCTGCATTCTTCGAAAAGAACTTGCTTCTTTCGAAAAATGACGTAATCTTTTCGAGAAAGACTTTTCGCAGAATCCTTTGAACTCTGGAACTGGTTTCTCGAAAAAGATCTGATTTTTTCGAAAAAGAAAATCTGAGTTCTCGAAAACAAGCTTCCTTTCTCGAAAAATGAATTTGACTTTTCGAAAACTCTTCATGGTCATTTCGAGGAAAAGAATTATAACTGGTTTCGAATAATTTTCTGAAATTTTTTTATGTTTCTTGAAAAGAACATAGCATTTCGAAAAATATACTTGGACTTTTCGAAAACATCTTCAGGGCATTTCTTGAAAAATAAAACTTAGAAGATTTTGAGAGTTTTTCGAGAAGTCATTAATTTTTCGAGAACTGTTCTTCTTTCTCGAAAAATTAACTTAGACTTTCGAAAACAATTCCTCTTTTCGAAAAATGTACTTAGGAAATTGTAGAAAAATTTCTTTTCTTCTTTCTTCAAAGATCAGAAACTCTTCCTTTCTTTCAATTCTTTAGTACTTGAAAATGAAGTGCATCCCAATAGAAAGGTTACACATGAGCCAACATCATGGATCACATAATGAGGGATAACATTGCATGGTCTTGTGTTTGGTGACTCACTGTAAACTGATATTGGTCTACACTTAATAATAATGACATACAAGCACTCAACTAGAAAATGGCATCAAATACAAACTTAATTCATCTTAGCTTAAGGGTGACTTCACACAAATCTAGGTTATTGTGGATACAATACCCAACAATGACTTAATGGTTGGCGGAGACACGATGGCGGGCTGCATAGGAGCAACAAGGCCAAGTCTCAATAAGGTGCTTCTCTAGTGGTGGTGGGTTATCTAACGACGACGAAGGTTCATTCTTTCACGAAACTTGTGCGTCTACTATGCTAGTGGATTGCAGTCAAGATTGTTCTCTCTCCCGCGGATCAAGCGAGTTTTGCTTCTCTACGACATTTTTGTAACAGGTGTTGGTATACTTCTTCGTATATTTAATATTGCAGTTATATATTTATATAGAAATAATTACCCAAACCTCCCCTGTAAACTAGCATAATTAGTGAGTGCACCGCTCTTATTTTCGAAATTATAAAAAACTTCCCTTAAGTTTTCATTTCATTACCAACACCTCCCCTGATTTTTTCATTTCATTGCATCCATGAAGAAAAATACCCCCTGGACACTGTTCACCGAGGGGGTGTTTTTGTGCATGGATGTTATGAAATTAAAACTTCAGGGGAGGTTTTTGTAATGAAATGAAAACTTTAGGAGAAGTTTTTGTAATTTCAAAAATAAGAGGGGTGTTGTCAGTAATTTAGCAAAGTTAGAGGGGAGGTCCCGGTAAATGACCCTATTTATATATACGGTGCACACGGTTTAGAATTTTTGTGCGTTTCTGGTGTCATCATGTATTAATTTGGTTGTGTTTGGGGGATGGATTCTGTGTTACTGTGATGGGGTTAACCCCACTTTATAAGAAAATTGGTCTGCACATAGTAGGTGTTCCCTCTCCCCACTAAAGTCATGGGAAGTTACACGTGTAATCATCGCACGTGCGATCCACGCACCCGATCCTTGCAGTAACCGTCATGCACCAGATCTCAAACGCGGTGTAGCTAATACCGACCGGCGATGCCGGCTGGCTCTACCTTGGGCGGCCACCACCCTCTCCCACTACCTCTCCTCGACCGCTCGGAGCCGGGCAGCCTCGCCGTGGTCGGCCCCTGCAAGGGCCGGTCAGGGCCGCCCGCTCCCGGGCAGCCTCGCTATGGCCAGCCCCCGCAAGGGCCGACCAAGGCCACCCAATCCCGGGCAGCCTCGCCGCAGATGTCCCCGCTAGGGCCGGCCACCCGGGCCGCCTGCCGTGAGTGGGGATGATGCCCCCCCGCCATCGTCATCGGGCCCCCAATTTTGGTGGGCGGGCTCTCCATCGGGCCCCCAATTTCGATAAATACCCCCCCCCCCCCCGCCAGATCATCGGCCTCACGAAGGAACGGAAGGCTGGACGCGTGGTGCCATCCCCACCAACACACCAAGTTCACCCTGAAGGCAAGGCAATGCCTGTACCCTCAGGAAACAAACAACGGAAGGTCGTTAAAGCAGTTGTTGAATTTTTTGAAGTGGAAGTGGGTGACCTGGGCGGCCTGGGAGGCCTGGGCGGTCTGTCCGCGCAACCTGTGCGGATAGAGGGTGGCAGCCTGTGCAGATAGGGGGTGGCGGCCTGGCAGGTCGGTCTTGTTTTTGCTGGCAAGTTTTGGTGGTCAGACCAGGCGGTCTGTGCAGACTGAACTGGCGACTTGCTAGGTCGGTCAGTGTTCTGCGGCTTCTTCCTCTGTTTGCTTTCAGGCGGATAGGTTGTTATTCGCTCAGTGGTCGATTTAAGCAGCTGACTCTGGAGTTCACCAGCTTTGTGCGGACTGGTTGTGTATCTATTGGTGTTGTGTGCTTGTACTAGGGATGTCTGGGGTGTGGACTTGGTTTGGGTTTAGACTAAGTCCAAGTCGGGTTAGTTCGGGAGGTCGCGCGGCTTGCGGTCTATTTCTCTTTGTCTGCTTATCTCGGCAGCAATGTCTTGTGCGACTTGGCTACGAGCTTGCCTTCTGCGGTCTGGAGCTTGTCCGCAAGTGGCGGACTGGGGTGTTCTCGCTGAGTCTGCCTAGTTGATCTTGTTTGGCCTTGGTTGCTCTAATGTTGGCGGACTCATCTTGGTCAGGTCGCAGCGGACTGATGTGTATCCGCAGTCTTTGCAGATACACTTGGTCTTTGCTCTGGATAGGGCAGTTATCTTTTCGTCTCATACTCCTCTCCACACCTATAAATAGGACCCCCTCTCACATTAGAGGGTACTGAGTGAACATTAAGTAAACTCGCAGAAAGTTGCTGCGGTTAGGGTTTTCTATCCGCGCGATTTGTAGAGGCTTGACCAGTTTGTGCTGTGCAGGTTGTGCGGATTGCGCTGAAGTGCCAGGAACTTGGTTCTAACTGAGCGCAGACTCTGCAGATTCAACCAGCGGTTTACAGCAGGTCGCGGCTTGCGACTAAGCGGTTTCTCTTCTGCAACTTCTTCCCAGTTCAAATAAGTTGTCTGCCTCTGGGCGGCTTGTTCAGTTCAGTAGAAACAGTTCACGTGTTTTGGCAGCTAGGCGACCTTGCGGTCAGGCGGCTTGCATTTCAATGGTTAGAGTTCTTCAGCAGCACTGGAATAACGGTTAGTCCGCGCGGCTTGTTGCGGTCTTGCGACCAGGCAACTTCGGTGGACTCCTTAATGGCTAGGAGGAGATCCGACAGTTACTCCTTGAGGCCGTGCAGTTTGTTTTTCAGCTTGTATTTTTATTGCTCCATCGGATACATTGGCAATCATGTCTCGCCATTTATGTCTCGCTGTGTAAAGATATTTTTTGATTAGTACAAGACTCTTGCTCACCTAGTTGTTTTTGGCTTGCTTGGGCTCAGTGTGGTTGAGTATGTGTTTCTACGCCTAGTGTCCCATTTTCCGTTATCACAAATTTTTTCATGGTATAAGAGGGATCAGAGGCTGAGCAGTGATCAACCGTCAGTTTTCTTCTGAGAGTCTAAGCTTACCAAGGTAACTGTAATGGAAGGTGGTTTTGCAAGAGGTCTTGGAATGTAGCTCCTTACAATGACTAACTTCATAAAGTGGAAGTCGTGTATGGAGAGTTATCTTTTGGGCGAGGACCTTTGGGAGGTCGTCTGTGGAGATGAAAGGTAGGAGGTTACTGTTGCTGCTGGTGTTGAAGCGATAAGAGCTTGGAGAAAGACCAATGCGAAAGCAGAGTTTGTTCTCAAGCGGGCTATCTCATCAGAACTCTTTGACCACATCATGGTTTGTCGGTCTACTGCAGATATTTGGACTTCCCTTAATGGGTTGTTCAACAATAATATTGTAGCACGGTTATAGTTTTTGGAGAATGAATTGACAAGGGCCACTCAAGGTGATCTATCCATCTCAACGTTCTTCTTGAAAATGAATAACTTGTGCACTGAGATTTCAGCACTAGACCCCGATGAGCCTATTTTTGAGGTAAAGCTGAAGAGGCACATAGTTCATGGCTTGCGGAAGGAATATGTGGCCTTCGTCACTTCAGTTCAAGGTTGGGCCACTCAACCATCGTTATTGGAGCTGAAAAACCTGCTGGATTTACAGGAGAACTTGGCAAGGCAGATGGATGGAGTCATAGTCTCTAAAGGAGGCAGTTAGGCACTTTTTTCAGGGAAGAACAAGAGGTGGGAGAAGAAGATGAAATCTGATGCTGGAGAGGAACCTTCTACTTCATATCAGCAAGAGGAGAGCGTTTCTCCTAAGCGAGATTGGAAGAAAAAGGAGTGTCTTAAGTGCTACAGATGCAACCAGGTAGGACACTTCAGGAGAGACTGCAAGGTCAAACTGCAGATGGACATATTGTAGACAAGGAGGAAGCTGAGTCCAGTGCTGAGGAAGTCGGATGGGGAGGAGCATTCATGACTGTCACATGTGTCCGGGCCTTGTCCAACGCCGACTACCAAGATGACTGGATCATGGACTCAAGATATGGTCACCACCTCACCGAGGATAAGTCAAAGTTCTCCTCTCTGCATATATTATCAAGTAACAAAGCTATCATAACCGCTGATGATACTGTTCATGCAGTAGTGAAGGAAGGTGTAGTATCTTTGAGTAGTGATAAGGGTCCACTCACGTTGAGGAGTGTCTATCACGTATCCGGCATGAAGAAGAATCTCTTCTCTGTAACAAATGCGGTAGATGTGGGATATCACGTTCTGTTTGGTCCAACAGAAATGAAGTTTCTTTGCAACGTGTCAGCGGTTAAGGCTAACATTGCTCATGTAGGGAGAAGGGTGATGGACTTGATTGTATTATCAACAAGTTCTTATGTTGATCGGATGAGGGCCAATGATAATGCTGATATCTAGTATGAGCGGCTGAGACATGTTGGGATGGACAAACTAAAAGCCATGACAGTGAAGAGGCTTGTGAAAGGCTTGCCTAAGTTGTCATCCTTCGACAATGATCATGTGTGCGCGGGGTGTCAATATTGAAAGGCTCATCGCCTTCCCTTTGACAAGTCATTGACTAGGTGTAAAGCACCTTTGAAGTGTATACATAGTGATCTGATGGGGCCGACTATCACAACCAGCCTTGGAGGCAGCAGGTATATGCTGGTCCTGATTGATGACTACACGAGGTACACTTGAGTGTACTTTATGAAAGAAAAGTCAGATGCTTTCCGATTGTTTGTGTAGTTCAAGGAGTTGGTGGAGGGCCGGCTTGGCCTGCGAATCATGAAGTTGAGAACAGAAAACGAAGATGAGTTTATTTCAACTGAGTTCTCAAACTTCTGTAGGAAGCACGACATTCAAAGGGAGCTCATTTATGCTCATACTCCACAACAAAATGGAGTAGCAGAGCGGAAGATCTGTCATATGACGAAGACCTGCAAGTGTTGGCTTCATGCTAAAGACATTTCAAGGTCCTTCTAGGCGGAAGGAATGACCTGTGCTACTTATGTCATCAATCAGATGCCTCATGAGATGATGTTCAAGAAGAATCCTGGAGTTGGACACCTTCGAGTGTTTGGATCTACCTACTACGTATACATCCCAGATGCTCTGAGAATTAAGCTGGATGCAAAGGCAAGAAAGCTTGTCTTTGTGGGCTATGATGAGCGGAAGAAGGGGTGGAAATGTATGGATCCTGTGACGAAGAAGTTCGTAGTTTCAAGAGACGTTATCTTTGATGATCTGACATCATATGGAGGTGGCTCCTCTATGGAGCTGCAGGAAAGCAGGGTAGATAGCGAGCAGGGGGAGACTGTTAAGGATCTTCTGGTAGAGCTGCCTGTTTCACCAGGAGCTCCAGGTGTTTTTAGCTCCAGAGCAGAGGCTTCTGGTTAAGGAAGCAGAGGGAGCGCTGCTCCAAGTCTGCCTTGGAACGAAGCTGGTTTAGAAGAAGCAGCTGAGGTGGTTAGCAAGGGCCAAACCCTTTGGAGGTCGAAGAGGATCATCAAACTACCGACTCGATATAATGAAGGAAATGCGGTGAGCTTGGTCTCTTTTTTCTTCGCAGGGCCTCTGGATGAGCGAGAGCCTTCTAGATTTGAAGACGTTGTTGGGGTCAAGGAGTGCAAAGATGCCATAGATGAGGAGATGACCGCCCTCAGGATGAATGAGACTTGAGACCTTGTGCCCAAGGAGGATGACATTACTCCTGTGACATGCAAGTGAGTCTACAAGTTGAAGAAGAAGGCGGATGAGAGCATCGAGCAGTACAAGGCTCGCCTTGTAGCTTGAGATTTTTCTCAGTAGTATGGAGAAGACTATGAAAAGACATTCAGTTTTGTCGCAAAGATGACTTCAGTTCGATTAGTGATGGCTTTGGTGTCTTGTCAGGGCTGGAAGATATGATAATTAGATGTAAATAATGATTTTCTTTATGGGAAGATCGATAAAGACATCTTCATAGTTCACCCACCTGGATACGTGTTTGAAGATCATCCAGAATACGTCTGAAACCTCAAGAAGGCCCTTTATGGCTTGAAGCAAGCTCCGTGGACATGGCATGGGAAGATCGCAGAATATCTCCAATTCTGCGGTTATCTTGCCTCAGACTCGGATTCGAGCTTGTTCGTCAAAAATAAGGGGGAGCTTCAGGTCTTGGTGTTATTGTACGTGGACGATATGATCGTCGTGAGTAACTCTGAGGAGGAGGTGGCTAGACTCAGAGAAGATCTAGCCATTCAGTTCGAGATGAAGGACTTGGGTGAGCTCCATCACTTCCTTGGACTCGAGGTGGAGAGGAAAGAGAAAGACATACTTGTTTCCCAAAAGGGCTATGAGGATCGGATCGTTCAGCGATTCAACATGCAAGAAGGGAAGAGTTGCTCTACACCTCTTGAGATTGGCATCAAGCTTCGTTGAGATGAGAGGAGGGTACTTCTAAATCCTCTGGTGTTCCGTTCTCTGGTGGGGAGCCTTATCTATTTGACGATTACAAGGCCAGACATTGCATATGTTGTAGGCCGAGTAAGTTGATACATGGTGGAACCTAGGAAGTCTCATCTGATGGCCGCAAGTAGGGGTGTAAGCTGGAACCGACTGAACTGCCTAACCGAACCGAACCGCACGGTTCAGTTCGGTTTTAGAAGCCCACGGTTCGATCACGGATCCAATTTTTGAAAAATCGTGTGGTTCGGTTAGGTTCACGGTTCGAAGTGTTAAACCGAACCAAGTCAAACCGAACCAAACCATATTAGCTTTAATTATATTTTATTTTATTATGGATACTTTATTTCATAAGCTCTAAGCCTAATTTATTAAAAATAAATAATATAATTATTAACTTTTAATATTTTATGCTGAGTATAATATATTAATTAAGTCTCGACAACACAACTATTTTTAAGATTAAATTTTTTCGTTTATTTTTAACATTAACATTTTTCATTGTATAGTAGCTTCATGATTCAGTGTCACTTTCTTTCTATAGTAGGATCAAAGGGAGAAATTATCCTTCATTAGCCACACAAAGTCTATACATATATCAGGATAAAAAATCAGTTGGTGATTTTTTTGTTTATGACGATAACTTCGACAATGTCTTGCTCTGATATTAATACCCTCATCAATGCTAGTATTGCTCTTGTCAGTTCTCAGTAGCAAATTTCTTTTTTTTTATTGAACCACTCAAAACAAACCAAACCAAATCACACACGGGTGGTTCGGTTCGGTTCCAATGGTGTTTGCGGTTTGGTTCGGTTTCAGATTTTTGGAACCACACACGGGTGGTTCGATTAACAATTTTGATCAAAAACCAAACCAAACCAAACCGTTACAGACCTAGCGGCAAGGAGCATTCTAAAGTATGTGAAGTCCACTTTTGACATGGGTCTCTTTTATGGGAGAGACACAGGCTTCAATCTGCACGGCTATACGAATGTTGATTATGGGGGAGATTCAGATGACCGGAAGTCAACATCTGGTTGCGTCTTCACATGTGGATCAGCAGGGATTTCTTGGTGCAGTAAGAAGCAGTATTCAGTGTCCGTCTCTACTACGGAAGCGGAGTACAAGGCTTCGGCCTTGGCAGCTCGAGAAGTCATCTAGCTTAGGAGGCTAGTAGAGGACGTCCATGAAGAAGTGTGCGATCCTACTCTGCTATGCGGTTATAATGAGAGTGCTCTGAAACTGGTTAATAATCCAGTTTGTCACGCGTGGACCAAACACATTGAGATTGAACACCATTTCATTCGGGAGAAAGTGTTGGGGGGATCTCTCGTGGTTAGACATGTGCGGAGCGAGGACAACATCACAGACATCTTCACAAAGTCGCTGTCGAATGAGCCATTTACTCGGTTACGGGGATCGCTAGGGCTGGTCCCCACTTCCCACTTCAAGGGGGAGTGTTGAATTTTTTGAAATAGAAGTGTGTGACCTGGGCGGCCTGGGCCGTCTGTCTGCGCGGCCTGTACGGATAGAGGGTGGCGGCCTGTGCGGATAGGGGGTGGCGGCCTGGCAGATCAGTCTTATTTTTGCTGGACAGTTTCTGTGGTCAGACCGGGCGGTCTGTGCAGACTGAACTGGCGACTTGCTAGGTCGGCCGGTGTTTCGCAGCTTGTTCCTCTGTTTGCTTTCAGGCGGATAGGTTGTTATTCGCTCAGTGGCGGATTTGAGCAGCTGACTCTGGAGTTCGCCAGCTTTGTACGGACTGGTTGTGTATCTGCTGGTGCTGTGTGCTTGCACCAGGGATTTCTGGTGGTGTGGACTTGGTTTGGGTTTAGACCAAGTCCAAGTCGGCTTAGTCCGGGAGGTCGTGCGGCTTGCACGGTCTGTTTTTCTTTTTCCGCTTAGCTCGGCAGCAATGTCTTGTGCGACTTGGCTGCGAGCTTGCCTTCTGCGGTCTGGAGCTTTTCCTCAAGTGGGCGGACTGGGGTGTTCTCGCTAAGTCTGCCTAGTTGATCTTGTCCGACCTTGGTTTGTTGGCGGACTCATCTTGGTCAGGTCGCTGCAGACTAGTGTGTATCCGCAACCTTTGTGGATACACTTGGTCTTTGCTCTGGCTAGGGCGGTTATCCTATCGTCTAGGGCGATGATCACACTCCTCTCCGCGCCTATAAATAGGACCCCCCCAGTCACATCAGAGGGTACCGAGTGAACAGTAAGTCAACTCGCGAAAAGTTATTGTAGTTAGGGTTTTCTATCCGCACGGTTTGAAGAGACTTGACCGGTTTGTGTTGTGCAGGTTGCGTTGAAGTAACAAGAACTTGGTTCTGACTGAGTGCAGACTCTGCGCATTTAACCAGCGGTTTACAGCAGGCCGTGACTTGCGACTAAGCGGTTTCTCTTCTGCAACTCCTTCTCATTTCAAATAAGTTGTCCGTCTCTGGACAGCTTGTTCAATTCGGTAGCAGTAGTTCTCGTGTTCTGGCGGCTAGGCGATCTCGTGGTTAGAAGGCTTGCAGTTCAGCGGTTAGAGTTCTTCAGCAACACTGTAATAACAGGTAGTCCGCGCGACTTATTGCGGTCTTGCGACCAGGCGGCTTCGGCGGATTCCTTAACGACTAGCAACAGATCCGGTGGTTACTTCTTGAGGTCACACAGTTTGTTTTTCAGCTTGTATTTTTCTTGCTCCATCGGATACATGGGCAATCATGTCTTGTCATGTATGTCTCGCTGTGTAAAGATATTTTTTGATTAGTACAAGACTCTTGCTCTCCTAGTTGTTTTTGACTTGCTTGGGCTCAGTGTGGTTGAGTGTTCCTGCGACTGGTGTCCCGTTTTGCTCTATCAAAAATTTTTTCAGCATGCGGTCGCCTGTGGCACCCATTGTTTGTTCTCCCCCATCTCATTAAGCATAACGAGGCACGGTCTCTCGCCCTCGCTTTTCTCCTACAAGCTCTGTAATAAACTCACATATAATGAAAGTTAGGTTGTCACCGTACCGACCGTGTGATCTTTCACCTCGATTGCGAGTTTTCCACGTCATCACGTCTTCGTTTCAACATCCAATGAATCTTTGACTGACGGCTTCATGGGCTAGGACTGTTTAGAAGGCCCGGTCCACCAAGAACACAGCGCGGACCCCAACAATCCCCTGCATCTATTTATAAAAGATTGTATGAATAAAATTACAATTTCTGTGGATGATTTAATGGGTTCTAAAATATTGGATGTGGTCAATTTTTTCATTATATATAATTAATTAAATATATATATATATATATCTTATATATATATTTATATATATGTGTACTTTATCATATTGAAAAGATAACCATAATTAATTACACAATGACTGAATAATAATAATATATAACTATTTTTATAATAAGGGTTTTGCCGTCCTACCATCAATTTATAATTTAGATTCACCATCCTACCATCAGTTTAACTAGCCAAATGTTAACGTTATGATCTCCATTTGAATTTATTCAAACTCCGTGAGCACACACATGGAGGCATAATGATCAGATTGTCTCAATGTACCCCGAAAAAATTTTGGATGCGTAACTTAACGCGTGTCTTTCTTTAGGTGCCCGTGCGAGTTGGGCGGTATGATCGGCGATCCCACAGTACACTAAATAATAACATATTTACATTAAAAAAACAAAGAAAAGCAAGCATATTTTGAACCATCTGATCGCCGATTATATGACCAAGGCTTACGCGATCACCTAAAGGAAGACGCGACACACCCAAAATTTTATCACGTACCCATCACCAACTGTAACCCGATGGATGCGCACCTTTCATGGCAGTGTGTGACGACCGCAGTATTAAACTAGGCATTAATTATACTGTCATTAAAGAGATTAATTTGTACATACTTAAATGTAATTATATTTGCAGTTGCAATAAGATATTTTTTATAGGATTTCAGATTTCATATTATGTGGCAAGGTGGCGGCGGTCATGGACGGGTTAAATTGTCATTTTTAACACCCACCTAAGAAACTTCATACACTTTTATATTCAAATTGATGATGTTTGTTAGGTGATCCTTAACAAATGACGTTTTAACTCATGCGTTAACGACATCCACCACTATGCCAAACGGAACTAACTTGTCAATATTGCCGGAGAAGATTGATTTTCATCAATCAAATATTTATGAAATACTTTGAGGAATCTCATATAATGGATTGTTGCAAAAAATAGAGTTATACGATCAAAGAAACCAAAAATCAAAGTACAGAAGCCAGATTTATGTGGTACATCTGAAGATGGGCTACACCCACGTCCAATTTAACGGCAATCTATTTTTCACTAGATCAAGAGCAAAGGCAATTATAAGAAACTGGGTAGATTTCAGTTTTTTGAATTCGCAAACACTAGAACGAGAAGAAATTTATAGAGCACCGTCCATCTGTCCAACATGAGCATCTACGCAGAATTCTCTTTGTTTATATCTCTCTCTTTCCTCTCCATAAAATAGAAGGAAAAATATGTAACAATTGAGCTTTTATTCCACTATAGTGGGGTCAGCTATATGGATCCTTTGTCGGCATTGTGCCCTATCTTTTGTCATAATGTCACTAGTGCTTAAGTACTGTTAATGTATGAGTATTGTTAATGTATATTTGGATATATAGCGGGCTCGGATGCTTAATGAGTTTGATTTGGATATCGAGATATCTGATATCCGTATTGAACCTAGCGTTTGCTTATAAAATCAAAACTATGGACAACGGAGAGATAGCACCACTTTGACCACCATCTAAAATATTTCGTGCGACGTAACAAATACTTCATGTCTTTACTCATAGTTTTTTTCCAAGTCTTTATTGATCTACCCTCCCTAATCCCTATACTCATTATTTTTTAGCAACTTGCAAGTCAAACTGGGAACAAAGGTAAAGTTGAAATTTAGAAGAATAGGAAGCTTAGATGCTGTTTCATGATCTAAAAAGATTCTTACGGTAACAGTAAAATACAATTATATTCTTATCATAATAAAGATTATGTACATAAAAGCCAAACGTGCTATATACTGCTTGGTGTTTTGAAAACGATAATAAATTTATTAAATACTCTGACACCTATCCATAAACATTTATAAATGTATTAATAAGTGTATTAAATACTCTCAGATGGATCCAGGGGTCCTCCCTCAAATTTTTTTGCAAAGCAGATCTAATTTTTACTACTTGCATTTTGCTGCAGGTCGCCCGGTCTTTCCTAGATCCGGAGAAATCGGACCGACTTAGCTCGCAATTAGACCGGACGCACAAACAGTCAAAGTGAATCTCAGCAAATAACAATAGACATTTTTTACGTGGAAAATCTGGAAAGGGTGAAAAATCACATGGCTGGAACCGTGCCGAGCCAAAATCCACTAGCTTTTTGGAGTTTTACAGAGTTTGATTTGATCTTTAAGGGCGACAGACCGCTACTTCGTTACAAGTGCAGAAAATGAGGAAAATAGTTAGGTCCGCGGAGCCTCGATGGAAGCACTTCGGCCTTCGAATATTGCTGAGCTCGTGGAATCTAGGTGGTAGCGTCCCGGCTGAAAAATTCTCCAAGTCCACAGAACTTCGGGAGGGAGCGCTCTCGTTGATGTGGAGCCTTGATGGGAGCGCTCTCGCAGAGGTGGTTGACGTGACTTAAAGCATGCTGGCCACTTGATAACTTCTCAAAAATAAGTTATCTACTTCTTTATTTTGATTTAATATTCATCATAATGAAAAAAATGATTTAAATGAGTAGAAATATAAACAAATTTATATTTATTTATTTGTGGCTAATTTAGCTATTTTTCTACGTTTTCTTGCTAAAAATACCGAAGAAATCGATCCGGAGAAGTAAGCTGGACTTATTTTTGGCCTACGCGGGTTATTGCAACAACTTGAAAAAGTTATTGCAACAAGTTCTGGATGAATTTAAAGTTTAAAATTCGAATTTTACGTCTAACTCAATATTAGAAGGAGCTAAGCATCTTTTGGGAGAGGACTGCACGTTTTTAAGAGAAGGATCTATTTTCTAAAAGACAGATACAAAATACATTTGAGAGGAGGAGATCTAAGAGGTCATCATCTTGGAGATAGAGAAGAAGAAAAGGGTTTGGACGCACCGACAAGAAGGAAGAAGACTTGAGAGCGAGATCTGAAATTTAATTCCTGTAGCATTTAAACTTCCATAATTATGTCTAGTAAGATCTATCTTATTGTGAGTTTCATCCTTCCTTCATGAACTAAATTTCTAGGACTTGTATGTTGTGTAACGACCCCATCCGTTAAATGACGTATAGTAGAAGGTCCGGCCGGGGCCCCACACTATATGCCACAAACAGACGGTGAGGTCACAGGATAATACCAAACCATACGAATCCTAACTCAGAGCATTCTAGCGGAAGCTTTAAGTTATAACTTTGAACTCTAAACAGGAATGTCCAATATATAAACCACCTTTATATATATACCACGGAATGTACATAAATCCAAGAGTTTGGCCTTAAGGCCTTACAGTTCCTCTTTACATACAACATGTTTTACAAACCTCGGCGCGCAGGCCGGCCATACATGAGTACAAGAGAAAACAAAACAAAGCCATTCGCTTAGCCTTCAAGGGCTAGCCGCAGCAGTAGCAGCAACATCAGTAGGGCTTCAACCCATCACTTACCACTTGGCTCTCCAGCACCTGCACGGGAACAATCCACCCAACCGGTGGCAAACAATGCAACGGTCAGCATTCAGCTGACCCAATTATAACAATCCTACCCCTTTCTCGGGGCATGAGCATTCTTTCCCTGCAAAGCATGACATCATCAAATAGCAACTATGTGCGCGCAGGCACATTCAAGCCATCACAACTATCGGCCACACAGCCCGACAGTCCGTGCACTCAGGGCACATTTTCGGTGTACCGGAATACCAGGGTCAACACCACCGTCTACACGGTATTTGAGCATTCTAGTCTTTCCGGCGCGCGGGCCTAAGACTCTCATTAGGCGCTCCAACAAAACCTATAACCAGGCTTCCAAGTCGGACGGACCTAACGCAGGTACGGATCAGCCACCCCCCGTTGCTCAAGTCGCCGTGCCACCTCGAATACGGAAGTATCCATGGCTATTTATAGGCGCGGGTCGGTTTCACCTTTCCTGTTCGGCAATCTGCCTTTTTACCGGGTTGCAGCCCAACGGCTCAACCGCTCACAAAGTGGCAACACACGGCCACAAGAGTTGCATCCAACCCTCTTCATTTCCTGGACATCGTCCAGTACTTCCTGCCGCACCAAGCAACAGGTAGGAACAAGGCATCACAAGCCATAATCACGGAGCCTTCTCCGATATGCAAACAAGCATCACCAATCCAGACCACGTCCAGATGGGCTTCACACAGCATGCCTAGAGCCGTACTCCAATTCCGGCCTCTAACAAGGGGGACTTCACATATCTACCCCAAGGGACACCACAACCCACCGCACACTCGCGGGGAAGGGTTTTCCCTATGCAATGCAGAAAAGAAGGACTTCACATGTCCAAGGAGGGAGATCGTTACCCTTGTCGATCTCTTCGGAGCCATTGAAAATGAGCCGGTTAGAAAGAACCGCAGCAGCCTTGCCTTCACAACACCGGCTTCGGATCACGAATCGGACCACGGGAACTCCGCCGGTGGCTTGCTCTCCTCCTCCTTCTTTCTCTCTTCCTTAAGCACAAATGAAGAATGACTTCTTCATTCTTCCATCACGACTTAATCCAGCCAGGAAACCACCTGAGCCCTTGGATCAAAAGAGAGAATCTGAACTGCCACGATCTGCCCAAAAAACTCTATTTTTGGCTGACACGGCCTGTGACACGCCCGTGTCACAGGCCGTGTACCCTTTAAGCGGCACACGCGGTATGAACCGACTGAACAACACGGGCATCGACACGCCCGTGTCGAACCTGACACGCCCGTGTCATTCTTGAGACACGCCCGTGTCTCCTGTTACACGGTACTCACCGATTTCCAAAACCAGTACACGGGTCGGAACACGGCAACTGACACGCCCGTGTCCAGCCTGACACGCCCGTGTTCAAGGCCGTGTTCACGGCCGTGTCCGGCTCTGACTCGAATAGGCCAATTTCGAAAAATAATTCGAACACGCCCTGGGACACGCCCGTGTCGAAGGCCGTGTCCCAGGCTCGACGCTCGTCGACTATCAATCGTCGACTAGCCTGAACACGCCCTGGGACACGCCCGTGTCCCAGGCCGTGTACACCCGACACGCCCTGGGACACGCCCGTGTCCCAGGCCGTGTCAAACAGCCTGCTACTCAAACTTCATGTTGAGTCTTTTTGGGGCCTTTTTGGGGTGTTACATGTTGAAAGTATTTTTTCTTGTTGTGATATTGTGATTTTAATTTCTCCTTTATAATTACTTGAAGAGCTATCTCTATTGGATTTATGTTTTCATTTTGTGAAAATTTTGAATTAAGTATTTTTTCTTCTAAATTGTGTGGCGAGATTAGACAGAGCAGTTACATTATTTTAGGGTAGAATCTTTAACTAAATTTTATCTTTATATTGTGCTACAAGATTCGAGAGAATAGTGACGTAAGTGTAACATAAATTTCAATATAGCATAAAAAAGAAAGAGGTTTCATCTTGTGTTAACAACATTGATTTCTGTATTTTATGTTATTCTTTGTCTACCTAAGTTAGAGATAATATGGGAATTAGAATGTAAACCCCCTCTCCTAGAACACAAGACATGATTGAGAGGAGTCTTATACTAAGAACAACTATCTTGTGGTAGCGTCAGCGCATAGGCTAACCTGTACCACAAGACGTTTATTCTTCCGACTAATTTCAATATCACATTCTCAACCCATCAATAAAAAAAAACACAGAAGTCATGATCCACAAAAATAAAAGTCCAGAATAATACATCATTCAGGAAGCTATACAAGCTCTTATAAATATCAGAGTACAAAAATTGCCCGAATGGCTACAACAAAATGCTCAAAATCTCACATCTATCACTAAGGGGAGTGAAGGTATCGTAGTGTCAGGCCCTATCTCCCTAGCCTGGCTGCCCTGCTGCATGGGGTGTTACTGCTACTACATTTACAAGGTGTCCTCCTAAAAAAGCGGGTGTAGCAACTGTTAGTTATAAAGACTAAGTGGTTTCACATCCTCTTACATCGACGACTCTTAGGCACCTGTTGGAAGGAAAGAAAGAAATGACACAATATAATCAGTAATATAACAAGCTGGTAACATGATGGTATTATTAATTTAGCAGTTAATATATCAACAGTTCAATAAATAAGCAGGTAATCACAAAAGACATATACATATGTATAAGAACACATCTATACTAGCAGTGTAACAAAGAGCAGAATATATAACGAACTAAATTGAACTTAACTTATAAGGATGTCCATACAAACTTATAAGTTAAGGGTCCAGTATAATAAATAGCAATTCATTATATAAAAGAGCACATATTAATTTATATGATGAGGATCTTGTGCGGCGCAATGCAATGCAATGAACGTATGATGACGCACCCATGTTTACACATGCACTTTGATTTGCTACGTCGACATAGACATTTAGTTCCCACTCTTCGAGAGATAGAGAACCTCCCAGGCATCACTCATCGTGGTCAAACGGTGATAGTGGAGCGAGTATCTCCACTGCTAGGCGGCATACACACTACCAGACCTAGGGCTCACGTATGCCTCAATGCTATATATCTCGTAGCGGAGTCCCCGCGTACTACGACATAGAAGTGGTCTTTGGGAGGTAAGCACCAAAGTGCCCAGCCCAATTGGCCTAAACAGCACAGAAGGGGTCTTTGGGAAGTAAACACCAAAGAGCCCAACCCAAACGACTCAATTTTGGCACGGAAGAGGTCTTTGGGAATTAAGTACCAAAGAACCCAGCCCAACCAGCCAAGGTCTATCTGTCAGCTTCCGTCGGTGTGACGATCGGTAAGCCCATAACCTTCCACAAGTAATCCTCAACTCAGGATCATTCAACAACTGTGTATCGACATACACACCATACAATCCTCATGTACCAACGAGCCAAGAAACTCCCAAGGACCTCTAATCGCGTTCTTACACAATGCAACCTATGGTATAACATATCCTACAATTACCAACAAGTCATCAAACAAGTGATCAATTAAGTGGTTATATCATCCCAAATCCCCTGAGATTTCTACCATATATCATGGTTAACATCTTGAGTGTTTACACAAAAATTAAGTTCATTCGGAAAATCATAATTACTATTTACGGCACAATAATTTATAACATAATATTGATAAATTCACATCAAATATATATCAAAAAATTATGAAACTTAATAGGGTTGTCCATATTATCATCAATCATTTATCTACCAACTTTTCAAAGCTTCCGATATCGTAAATGTACAGATTTTGATGTTTCATGAATTTCTCTAAATTTTGTTTATCGGAAGCTTTGAAAAGTTGGTAGATAAATGATTGATGATAATATGGACAACCCTATTAAGTTTCATAATTTTTTGATATATATTTGATGTGAATTTATCAATATTATGTTATAAATTATTGTGCCGTAAATAGTAATTATGATTTTCCGAATGAACTTAATTTTTGTGTAAACACTCAAGATGTTAACCATGATATATGGTAGAAATCTCAGGGATTTGGGATGATATAACCACTTAATTGATCACTTGTTTGATGACTTGTTGGTAATTGTAGGATATGTTATACCATAGGTTGCATTGTGTAAGAACGCGATTAGAGGTCCTTGGGAGTTTCTTGGCTCGTTGGTACATGAGGATTGTATGGTGTGTATGTCGATACACAGTTGTTGAATGATCCTGTGTTGAGGATTACTTGTGGAAGGTTATGGGCTTACCGATCGTCACACCGACGGAAGCTGACAGATAGACCTTGGCTGGTTGGGCTGGGTTCTTTGGTACTTAATTCCCAAAGACCTCTTCCGTCCCAAAATTGAGTCGTTTGGGTTGGGCTCTTTGGTGTTTACTTCCCAAAGACCCCTTCTGTGCTGTTTAGGCCAATTGGGCTGGGCACTTTGGTGCTTACCTCCCAAAGACCACTTCTATGTTGTAGTACGTGGGGACTCCACTACGAGATATATAGCATTGAGGCATACGTGAGCCTATTTTTAGGCATGATCCATTCAGATTCAGGTCTTGGGCTCAACATAAAAGTTGTATTCTTCGGAAAGACCCTTCCAACGAGTTGTTGCACATTTTCTGAGAGCTCTGTAGATCCCTAAAAGTAAAATCCAATTTGTACTGAAGTAATTTTGTACATGACAGATTTTGTCAAGGCTTGTACGACCGAGTTCAAACCCGATTTTAGACGTGATAGACTTAGATATGTACCTGAGACTTTACATGAAAGTTTTAATCCTTAGAAATACCTTTCCATAATGGGGTTGAAATTAATTTTTGGTGTTCTGTAGCTCCGGTAAATCCAGTTTCCGTAAGCTATATCGTAAATGTACAGATTTTGATGTTTCATGAATTTCTCTAAATTTTGTTTATCGGAAGCTTTGAAAAGTTGGTAGATAAATGATTGATGATAATATGGACAACCCTATTAAGTTTCATAATTTTTTGATATATATTTGATGTGAATTTATCAATATTATGTTATAAATTATTGTGCCATAAATAGTAATTATGATTTTCCGAATGAACTTAATTTTTGTGTAAACACTCAAGATGTTAACCATGATATATGGTAGAAATCTCAGGGGATTTGGGATGATATAACCACTTAATTGATCACTTGTTTGATGACTTGTTGGTAATTGTAGGATATGTTATACCATAGGTTGCATTGTGTAAGAACGCGATTAGAGGTCCTTGGGAGTTTCTTGGCTCGTTGGTACATGAGGAAACATATCCTACAACATAAAAGTACGAATGGTCGAGTTATCACAGGGGCGGCTGTCAGTCCCCTTGACGATTCGTCAAATTTACTTGACTGTCCGGACTTACCAGCCGCCCCTGTGACCTTAGGCTCTCTCTCTCACTCCCAAACTTTCCTACCGGGCCTAAGCCACCCAAGGTGACACAAAACACACATGAGGGGTCTAGCTCAAAATGAGACGTTACATAGGGTAAGTAGAATTCAGAGATCGAGAGATGATGATGCTTTTAAATCGTTGCAGGAAAGTAATCAAACATTTCATAATGGTTCACTCTTAAAATGCATCGCAATAAGCAAGGAAAATCAATATACAAGACTATTTCTCCAACTTGATAAAAGTATTTTTAAGTAAGTGTTATTTAGTTTTGTTTTTATTTTTATATTTTCATCATCAAAAATTCATTCTAAGTCAATCCACTTGAATTTAAAGAGAGGTAGAGCTAGTACTTGCTTGTGCTAGATTAGTTATTTCTTCGAGGGAATGATCTTTTCTCACTTTATATCACTTGATTTGGCCTGTGCACTTGCGTTAATACGTAAATCTATTTTAGGCGTATTGAGTTTTTGGCGCCGTTATCGGAAAAGTGCAACTAATTTAGTGTTTTATTTCTTGCAATATTAGTTAACTCTGAGTATTTAGAACTCAAGTTTATATATATATATATATATATATATATATAATATATATATATATATATATATATATATATATATATATATATATATATATATACATACGAGCTTTTTCGCACGGGCTACGCCCGTGCTCGAGCTCTCGGGCGGCCTTCGGCTGCATCTAGGCGGGCTTCGCTTGCCTGCGCACGGGCTTCGCCCGTGCTCGATGCGTCGTCGCTGCGGGCTTCGCCCATCTATAAGCTGGTTGCACACACACCCAATTTTTTTTGGGTGTTGTTATTTAAACCCCAAAAGGGGATATTTGAACCCATAAAAAGTTCAATAATATAGCCAAACCCCTCCTCTTCAGACCCGATATTTGTACCCGACCTAAACCCCCACCCGCAGCCCTCGCGCCCCATCTCCCCCTCTCCGCGCTGCTCTTCGCCGCCCGCAGCCCTCGCGCCCCATCTCCCCCTCTCCGCGCTGCTCTTCGCCACCCGCAGCCCTCGCTCCCCATCTCCCCCTCTCCGTGCTGCTCTTCGCCGCCGGAGCGCCGCTCATTGCTCCAGCTCTCCTCGCATACCTCAACCGGCGGTGGCTCCACAGAGGAATGAAGGGTTCTTCGCGACCTGCCACTTAGGGTTCGTATGTTCTTTGCATTGGGCATTAACGTGCAAAAATGTCTTAGGTATCTTTGCCTCTTCTTCCCATCAGCCATCACCATGGCTGCCATCCTTTTTATCCCTAATGCAACAATCTCGGCTAGTGTTTATTACTTTCATACTAACGTCAATGTTCAAGGTAAGATCAAAGGATGAGTTAGGTTTCCAGACACTTAGTTTCATTCTCCGCAGACATTGAAAATATTCTTGGCTTTAGGATCTGTCATAATTGGGAGACATAAGTCCTTAATGATCAAGTTAATAATCATTGAGAACTTAACAAATATCCATTTTTGTACTGTGGGTACAAATATCCTAAATGGGTAAAAATAGCTTATTTGGGTACAAATATCGTTGGGTTACAAATATCCATTTTTGGGGTGTAATTAACATCACCCTTTTTTTTCAAAACATATACATATGAGTACTTAAAATGACCACAAAAAAACATGAAGTACTATTCTTATTTTAATTTTATAAAATTTGCAAAATTTTTAATTTATAAAAATTAATTTATCTCTCATTTTCTCTCTCTGTATCACTCCCCCCTCTCTCTCTCCCTCTCCCTCCTCTCTCCCTCTCTCCAAATTCTCCCCACATGTTCTCTCTCATGATCCAATGACCAATATTGAATCTTTGGTGTGCCTCTAAATATCTATATTCCCATATATATACAAGATATATAAACCGTTTTAATTTTATTTATCCCTAATCTTTTTTTAAAATATTCAAAGTAGGTTTATATGTTTAAATTGCTTGTGTGTAGTTGATCTCAGCAAAGATTTATGTCCATTTGATGAATCTACCCTTGCATCATGTTTCCATTTTTTCAATGTCATTGTTGCGGGGCATTCAATCATAATAGTGATGAATGTTATACAGGAGACTGTAGTTATAGGTCATACGTATTACCCTATGGAGTACCAACATTCTATGATACTTCATACAGTACGTCTAATTTTTATAAATATGTGTCCACACATCATGCATTATTTCTGCATTTTAGTCCGACCCTCAAAGGCCAAGAAGAAATGAGAAATAATGTTTGTTTTTTCATAGCATTGAGCACGCTTTGAAAGATTATATTGCATTTCAACGCCAAAGAGAGGAGGATACCAAACCAAAAATCCAAATCATCTCATCCTCTTCTCATTCTGGCATTCCATTTGATGATATATACGCATTACCATCTTGTTTATGGGGGAGTATTGGGGATGATTTGTGTGGTGACATCGTATAGTTACCTCTCCCTACGCATACATCACCAAATATGTATTCACCCATGGAGGAACTGATACGCGGTAAAAACGGCTTAAGCGTAAGTGTACACGTCGCTCAAGTAATAAAGTGTGAGTGAGATCGTTCTTACGGAGAAGTGATTACTTTAGTGCTTACAACTACTAGTTACACCGCTTTTTCAAATTCAAGCAGATCTAATAAAGTGATTTGGAACAGTAATAAAAATTCTAAACGATGAGTTAAACTAAAAATACGATCGAAAGAGATATTTTTTATCAGCGGAGAAAAAAGTCTCGTATTTCAGATTTCCTATGTGAGTAGAAATTGTGCATGAAACTAATATTTAGTAAGAATGTTTGACCAAATTATCCTGCAATGATTTGATTGAAGAAATCATCATCTCTCGAATCTCGGGAATTTTAATATCCTCTAATGCCCTAGTCATATCTAACTTAGGAAGAATGAGAAATATTTTAAAGAGTAAAAATCGGATTTGCTAGTAATGAGGAGGGAATATCTTCCACTCTTCTTTACTATGGTGGACTCATGAGCGATTGTACTTCTCCTCTCTCGAATCTTGAAATACAATGTAAGGGTAAGAACTCTTAGTTAAAGATCTACACCACTTGTCTCTCAATTCTTGTGGTGAAATAAGATAGCCTTCAACATAAATTTTGTCTCTCATCTCTCGAATCTCGATGCGAAATAGAACATGAAAACAAAACTAAAAGTACCATTAATAAATTTAAAAGTTCCACCAAGAAGATTTTGTCAAACAAACTTAGCATAAGAAAACTACAACATCAAAAGACACATAGTACTTTCTTCATACAAAACCAAGAGAATTTAGTTCATGACCGCGAAAGAACACTACAAAATAAGAAAGATCTTACAACACATGATGGAAATGGTTCAAAATAGTACATGAAATTGCTTTTCAAGTCGCCCCAAGCAGTCCTTCTCCAAGATCCGGTTTGCCCTAGTTCTTCTTCTCCAAAGCAATCTCCAAGATGATGCTCTAAGATTCTCCTCTCTAATGATTTTTCAATCCCCTTTAAGGAATGAAATTCTCCTCTTAAAAACGTGAAACCCTTACCAAGAGTTGCCTCTTTCTAATTTTTATTTTGGCATAAAATTTGAATTTTAAATCTAAAATCCGAATAGAAGTTGTTGTAATAACTTTTTTTCATATTGTTGCAACAACCTGCGCAGACTAAAAATAATTCCATCTTTGCTTCTCCGGATCGATTACTTCGGCATTTTTAGCAAGAAAACAAAGAAAAATTAGACATATTAATCACAAATAAAATAAATATGAATTTACTCATATTTTTACTTATTTAATTCATTTGTTTCCCAATACGATAAATATTAAATCAAAATAAAGTATTAGATAACTTCTTTTTGGGAAGTCATCAGGAACCAACCCACATATTCTCTGATAATACTATCATCACGGTTCTTCCACCTTCTTCGGACAAATTTTCTACACCTATTTTTCTTGAACATGTTGAAGATATTGCGTTTGAGGATAATCCTGAATTTGAGGCTACGTTAAAGTTGGACGAAGATGTTATTCTCTCCGACGGGGGGGGGGGGGGGGAGGGGGTGATTCTTTGGATTCTTTGCACGATGATGCACCAAGATGGGATGAAGAGGATATCTTATATGATGAGGAGATTTGCACTTTTTTATTGGATGAGGAGATCCGACTCGCCACTGAAACCCTTGAGTTCTTGGGTCCCCCTTGCTACGATACTTATGACACCGACAACAATCAATCTTTGGATCCTACTAGGAGTAAAATCAGGATCACTCTCATAATTACAAATTATTTATCTTTTTTTATTTTGTTTCCTAACCACCCTTCTTTGCTTGAACATGTGCAGAGAGATTCAGTAGTGGTAAATATTTTGGAAGTTGAATTTGATCATGCAACTACTAATCCACCTCTATTTCCTTTTCATGATAATATTAATACATCCATGCAAAAAATTTGAATTTATTGACTTATATTTGAGTAGTGCTGAAGGATAATTTAGATAAGAGAAGTATGCTATAGTGACGGAATTCATTTTTTATTCCACCACACCGTCATCACTCATATTTCCCTTGAAATATTGGTTGTAGGGAGGCAAGAGATATTCATATGCTGACACAATATTGGAAGAGAAAAAGAAGTCAAAAATGAAAGAGATTTGAGGATGGATGATTGACCCTCCTTTTTACCCATACTATTATGTTGAAGTAGTCATTATGAGTTTTAGTTATTTACTTATTTAGTATTTATGTTTTGAAAAAAAATACTACTGGGAGACAACCCGGATTTGTGTATTATTTTCTTTGTTATTTGCTCATTTGTTCTTTTTTTTCAGTTTACCATTGTAGTTTTTTTTGGAACTCGCCACTGTAGGTACACTTCATTTAGACTTAACAACATGATTTTGGAAGTCATTTCGCCTCCTATGTATAAAAGGGAAGAGATAGCAAGACGCTTCAAATTATGGATTTCAGGGAAGTATTTAATTCCAGTTTTTTATTCTTATTGATTTAATGGTCCCTCATTCAAATAAATAAAAAAAATTGTTTTTTTTGCTTAAAATAATATCTTTGTTAGGAACTAACAAATGGTTGTGGAGGTAGAATAATCCCTACCAATTGGGTGAAAAGTAACTTGATGGAACGTGAATTGAATGATCTCAATTTTTGTTTTAATTGATCAATAAACTATTTTAGTTATTCAATGATAATTAATTGGTACGGCTAAACAATCTTAAGAGTTCAATTAAGGAATTTGAAATTAGTAATATTTTTTTTGATAAAGCTCACTTAAACATTTATTTTATGCACAAAATTTTTATTTACTTGCAAGACAATTTTTTGATATTGACTTCTAAAAATAATGAAGAGGGGTGAGTAAGAACTGAGTTAATGATGTAAGTCAAGACATGAGCTTATATAGTTATTTCATTTCGATCATCCACTAAAGCATTTGAGCTTGAACTTTTTTCCATTTTGATATACATTATTTTATGCTTAATTTCCCTATATTTCTATTAGTTGTGTCTTAGTAAGTTAGTCGTTTATAAGTGTTTAATTTTTATATAAAAAATGGTTGAGTATGTCATAATGATATGCGGTCTAGGTATATGTATACATATCTCGAATGATCCCAACTATGAAGAAAAATGTGTCATAGTGATATGGGGTCTAGGTATGCGAATGCATATTTGGAATGATCCCAACTATTATACTTGGAGTGGACGCCCAAAAATCGCATTGTACGTCGAGCTGGAGTCGACTACTACGAATTGGACATCCTGGGTTGCTTGCCTTGGGAGCTCCCCTAGAGTAATGGGGAGGGTGATTATTCCCCGTATGGGTACATCGCATTGTCGAAGTCATACAGCGGCCCAGTTACGAGTTCAAGCTGCTCTTTGAGTTACCTTCATGCTGAGTAGTGTGAATTCGAATAGGATGTCCACCGAGCTCTCACTATCGACTAATATCCTCCTGACCCTAAAGCATGGATCACCAATTCCTGTGTTGATGACGAGGGGATCTTGGTGTGGTACGTATGCGCACAACTTTCAGGTCTTTGTCCTCGAAGATGATGGTGGTATCCGCATATTGCCTCGGGTATTTTGGACTCTCCTCGTATTGGGAGATGGAGGGGATTTGTAAGGGAGAGTCGACGATGGTTTTGACCTTCCAGACCATTTTCCCGCCCCCCTACACGCCTTGGCATGGCGGGGGCTGCTCTCATTCCCGCGGTGAAACACGCAGTACTGTGTTTTGTTTCCTCAGTTTGGGGTCAACGACTTCGTACGTCGGAGCATGTTGGAGTCTTGGATGGCCATGAGCACCTGCACCCAGGCAATATCCAGCGGGGTGAATTCTCGTTGCCGACGCGGGGCCTTGATCTTGGTGAGAAGTGTTGTGGCGATCTTCATTCCGTTGGTGCGTTGGAGGCGCGAGTTTCCGACTCCCTCTTCCGCTCGGTAGATCCTTCAGATTGCTGCCAGTGGGCTTCGATGGCCTTGTTGGCCGCAATTTGTGCCTCGACCTAGTGAACGAGGTCGGAATAGCTGGGAACTATTTCCCTCATCAGGGAAGAGTAGAATCCACTGTAACATCCCCCATACTTCTAGACCCCCTAAAGTTAGGGTTAGGGATTGAGTGATGCATTAGGCCCTAGTATGACCATAGCTCTGCTCGAACTTAAGAAAATTGATATGTGCACCCCCAATATGCATAAGTCAACCTAGACCAATTCACACTCACATGAACTCACCACCCCAAAATAAGCTCACTAACACTCCCCTAATCCTAGAAAAAAGACAACTGAGCAATGGACTCAAGACAACTGAGCAATAATCATCACTTTTCCAGCTTGACTTAACCATTTACGATCCCAAATTAAGAAATTTATTATATAAATATATACTCCTCGCAGACTCTCGTTTATAAATCCATCCATACCCCGCTGAAACAATCCTTCTCCTTCTTTTGTTGGCTTTGGTATAGTGTGGATCACCATGGTCACCTCTGTTCTTCCCACTTCTCTCATCAGCTCCTCCAGTGTCAAAGAACTTGTAATTAATTCTTCACATAATAGTACAGAAGCCACCTCCATGCCTTCCGTTTATGTAGCTCGTAATCCAGCCATGGCTGCAGCCGAGATAATCAGTCATGAAGAGATTCCAACCATCGATCTCTCCTTGCTTATAAGGAGGTCCGAAAAAACTTCAGCTGATGATGAACGAGCAAAAGTGATTCAACAATTAGGGGAAGCCTGCGAGGATTGGGGCTGCTTCATGGTAAGTGATTAAGGGCCTGTTTGAGAGGGCTTTTTAGCTCCTTTTCGTTTTCTGGAAAACGCTACCACACTTAATAGACCGTTTGGATTGTCTATTGGTGGCAAAAGTTACCGCAAAAAACTCCATTTGCTCATCTTTTAGAAAAGTCACATGTCACCTACTTTTCAACGTTTCGAAAAGCACTTTCTCATTCAAAAACATTTATCTCTTAAAAAATTTTACAACTTTATTTTTTTGTCTTGACGCGATTTTTTTTCCGAGCGTAATTTTTTTGTCCGGGTGTTTTTTTTGCCCGGCGCGAATTTTTCGTCCGGGCGCAAATTTTTCGCCCGTGGGCAAATTTTTCTCCCGGGCGTGAATTTTTCACCCAGGCGCGGATTTTTTGCCTGAGCTAGCATTTTTCGCTCTGGTTGGCATTTTTCGCCCGGGCTGGAATTTATTGCCCGGGCGCGCGGTTTTTCGCCCCGGTGAGTTTTTTTCGCCCGAGTGCGGTTTTTTGCCCGTGCATGATTTTTTTTCGCCCGAGCCAGTTTTTCGTCCGACGTGATTTTTTCGCTCGGGTGCGTTTTTTTTCATCCGAATGCCATTTTTTGTCGTTGCACAATTTTTTTCGCCCGAGCCGATTTTTTTTGCCCGGGGGCGATTTTTTTGCCCAGACGCGCTTTTTTCGCCCGGACGTGATTTTTTTTCACCGGCGCGATTATTTTGCCCGAGCGCGATTTTTTTACACTGTCATGATTTTTTCGCCATCGCGTGATTTTTCTCCCGCAGGCGATTATTGCGCCCGCACGCGTTTTTTTTCGCCCGGGGGCGTTTTTTTCGCCCGGTCGCGTTTTTTTCGCCCGGTCGCGATATTTTCGCCCGGTCGCGATATTTTCGCCCGGGCGCGATATTTTCGCCCGGGCGCGATATTTTCGCCCGGGCGCGATTTTTTCGCCCGGGGCGATATTTTCGCCCGGGCGCGATTTTTTCGCCCGGACGCGATATTTTCGTCCGGCCGCGATTTTTTTCTCCCGGGAAGGATTTTTTTGATCGGGAGCGGTTTTTCGCCGGGCACTATTTCTTTCGCAGGTGAGCGAATTTTTCGCCTCAACGTGATTTTTTGCACGTTCGTGATTTTTTTGTCCGGTCGTGTATTTTTTTAGCTTGTAAGCTATTTTTTTCGCTTTCGAGCGAAAATATCGCGTTCGTGAAAAAAATTCTCGTCTGTGAGAAAAATTCGCGTCCGGGCGAAATTTTCCCGCCTGGTCGAAAAATTAGTGCCCGTCCGCGCGCCCGTCCGAAAAATTTGCCGTCGTCCGAAAAAATTCGTGCTCATCCGGAAAATTCGCGCCCGTTCAAAAAATTCGCGTCCGTCCGAAAAATTGGCACCCGGCCGAATAAGTGGGGCCCGGCCGAAAATATCGGGTTTGACCGAAAAATTGGCGCCCAGGCGAAAATATCGCCCCCGGGCGAAAATATCGCGTCCAGGCGAAAAATTCACGCCCGGGCGAGAAAAACCGTCACCCGGTGAAAAATTCGCTCCCGGACGAAAAAAAACCTGTCCCGGCGAAATAATCGCGTCTTTTTCCCCGGACGCACATTTTTAATAAAAAAAGTTACTGCAACGGAGATTTGTCAAACGATTTATAAAGTGTCTCTTTTTTGAAAAACTCTGCAAAAGAAGTTCACCCAAACAGTTCCCCTTTTCTAATAGACATTTTCCAAAAGCTTCTTTTCCTACCATCCTTTTGTCACCGCTCGTTCTCCTTTCTGAAAAGCCTTTCCAAACAAGCTCTAACTCTATAGCAATCCGCCTCTCCAAAGGAACAGCACACGACCAATTAATGGCCGTGGTTAATTGTGCAGGTGGTCAACCATGGAGTGTCGGAGGATTTACAAAGGAAGATGATAGAAGCCTACTTGGAGTTCTTTGATATGAAGGAGGAGGAAAAGCAGCGCTACAACTCCAAAAGTTTTATTGACTCTGTCGTGTACAACTCAAGTTTTGATCAAACGACAAATGAAGTGCTTTATTGGAGGGATACTATGAGAACAGCAGTGCACCCCACCTTCAACTCTCCCGATCAACCTCAAAATTTCAGGTTTTTATGTTTTAATTTATAAATTTTCTTCCTTATGTTACTGTGGTGAAATAATCATCACTTTGAAATTAGAACTGATTTTTTATCAAGTCTAGAGTTTTGTTTGGGACAGCTTAGGCTCCGTTTGAGGGGACTTATTTTCACCGGTCAAGCGGTTGCGACCGCATGAACTTTTAAGTCCCAGTTCATGCGGTCGCAACCGCTTGACCGGTGGAAATAAGTCTCCCCAAACGGAGCCTTATGCTAAAGAATAATCTCTATTTAAAACACAAATGCAGTTTTATAGCTATTTGTTTGTGCAGCTTATAGAAAATCACTTATGCTTAAAATTACTTCGGAAACTTAGTTAGAGGGGATGTAACTAAATTATTCCAACTTTGAGGAAATTAATTCGGAAATTAAGCTGACCAATGTAAATTGAGCTCGAAAAGTGTTACCTGATAGGTTATTCAATGGTAGGTCTTGGTTGAGTTTTGATGGGGAGGCAATTTCAACCAAACTTCCTTCTGATGGAGTTTTTGATGTTAAGCCAATAATAGGAGATGTCAATGTTGGAAATTTCCCGTTATGTGGACTTGATTCATCGAGACAAGTTAAAGTCGTGCACAAATATTTGAGTCTATTCGGACTCCTACGAGCGTGCGTTAATTCAGTCGCACGATCGGTGAATGTCTTTGATATCTTCTTGTAACTTCATTCGCGAACCCGGTCTCTCCCTTGACATATGAATGAACATGATATTTAAATCTTAATAAAGTTTATGAGATTTAATTTATTTGAATTTTAATTTAGGAGTTATGAGGATTAATGAGGCTCTTTTAATAACTCTCATTAGGCCTCCCTATTAAGCCTAAGAAATTCATCTTAATTTTCGTGCGGGTAAAAAGGGACTGAAATTCTGTGATTCTCACTCTCCTCTTCGTGTAACCGCCAGCTTCATCTTCCGCTTTTGGAGCACTGGTAAAAGTTCTCGTTTCTTTTTCTTCAGATCTCGGGAACAAAGACAAGAATTGCTGGAATAGTTTTTCCCTCTCCTCCAGTTTCACGGAGAAGACAAAGCGGTGAAATAATCTTGCCGCTTGGGAGATCCATAAGAGAGATCGGGCTACTTGGTCAGCGTCTCCTAGGGCTTGCCACAAGAGATCTGCTATCTTTCCTGTTTTCGGCTCTAGGTCTGGGACCTACCGACTATAAATCCTTTCCTTGGTCTGGCTCGTAGCAAAAAAAGAGAGAGGAATCACACCTTCAGTTTGAAAAGCTCCGTTATTGAAGCACCAACAGTGGACTTCATTGGTGGAAGACCTAGATTCTTCTTTTGCTGGTGATTTGAGAGAACACACATTTAAAAATACTTGCATGTTGGGGGATCCGTTAACATCGCGCAATTCATAAGGAACAACTGTAAAAATTTGTGAAACGCGGAAAACGGGAAGCAGGTCGCATGAACACTCAACCCTAACCGAGCCAAATAAACCAAATACAAATGAAAGAGCAAGAAAATCTTGTACTAACATTTTTTTTACAATGCGAGGCATACATGACGCGACATGATTCGCTGATATACCTGATGGAAGCAAAAACATACAAGGAAAAGCTAGTCGGGCGGATAGATTCTGTAACCGCCGACTCTGCCGAACTGAACCAAGGAGTCCGATGAAACCGTCAGGTTGCCAAACCGCAACCTAACCGCGTGGATACCCCATTATTCCAAGCTGAAGAACACTGTCCGCAATCATCAAGCCGTCTAACCAAGAGGTTGCCTAGCCGCCAGATAAACCGCGAACAGTTGCTGTCGAACTGAACAGACAGACCGCCAGAAGTGGACAGCCTTATTGAATTGGGAAAGATTGCCAAAGAGAAGACCGCCTAGTCGCAAGCCGCGACCTGCTGCAAACCGCCGATTGTATCCGTAACTATCCGCACTGATCCCTGATGCAAGTCAGAACCAAGTCCCTCGCTTCTCAGCGCTAGCCGCAGAAACTGCAACAGCAAAACCGGTTAACTCCTCAAACTACACGGATACAAAAAACTTGTCCGCAACAATCAACCGAGCTCACTTACTATTCACTCTTCGATAATTATGATGTGACAGGGGGTCCTATTTATAGGCGCGAAGAGGAGTGTGGTCACCGCCCTAGTCGATAGGATCACCACCCTTCTCACAGCTAGCACAACGCTTATCCGCATAGAGCGAACACCAAGCCTGTTCACCAAGGTCGCCTAACAAGGCCGGACAGAGCATATCCGCCTTGAACACCAAGGCCAGAACCAAGACAAGTCCACCACACCTGCAAACATGGCAGATACAGAAACCGGTCCACATACCTTACGGACACTGCTCCAATCCGCACACTCCGAGCCCGCAACAAGAGCACAAACCAGGCTGACAAGCTATCGAACTCGGCGGGTAGAGAAGCAGACCGCACTACCCGGCAAACACTGCGGACTGAGCACAACCAGACTTGGTACAAAACAAGACCAAGTCCATATCACCAAGAGTCCATAGCGCGGACTCCAAATTGGCAGATTCAAACACTAGTCCGCACTAACCGGCCAATGCTGCAGACTCCAACCATTCCATCCGAGAGCAAGACCAAGGCGCAGAACCAAGCCGATCTCGCGACCTTTAGAAGAGTTCGCAACAGCCAGACTCAACAAACTCTAGATGAGTTCGCAGCTCCCACGGATAACAACCCTATCCGCTCGATTACAAGCCTGAGAACTGACTGTTGAACACTAGCCGAACTGGCTAGTCAGCACACCTATCCGTGCGGACAGTCCGCACATGCCGCCACTATCAAGCCGCGCGGTCTGCCGGTCAGACCTCCACTTTCACTTCAAAAAATACCCAACAACATGCCTCAACTGCTGTGAATTTTTGTTATGATGAAAAATAAGCAAGAATCCAAGAACGATATAAATTAATTTTCGCATTTCATTACTGTTTGTTCAAGCTCGTATTATATTTTTGTTCTTAATTTAGAAAAATAAATTTAGTATAAACTCCAATTAGAGACTGATAGTGTTTGGTTAAAACGATCATTTGAAACTTCATTAGTGGTTGCATTCATTAGAATTTTTGAAAATATAAATTCATCATAGCGACGCATACTCCATAAATTTACAACAGTTGGTATCCGAGCGATTAACTTAAACCTACTAGTCTCATTCATAATTTTGGGGCAAATTATTTTTCTAATTAATTTATTTAAAGAACACAATATCAAAACTCATTAAGTCATTTAGAGAGAATTAAAATTTGAGATTGAAAATTTAAAGTGCTTTCATTAAACAATCTCCAACAAAAGCTTCGTGTTTTCTTCAGACAACCAAGTGCTCATTCTTCATTAAGCAAAAGAAACACGATATTAATCTAGAGTAATATTCAAATATCCCAATGTGAAAGGGTCTTGTAGATTAATAAGAATTGTGGCCGGCAAAGTGGTGTTTTCGAGTCAGTTTGTGAGATTACGGTTTCATATTTTTTAGAGAGTTCTCTGAGACTAGTGCACAATCATTCACCCAAAGGTGGTGCTTGCACAATTAGCTCAGAGGGATACACAGACATTTGGACGGTTGTGTGGTGCTCTAGTAATTTATTCGCTCAAAGGTAGTAGATCTACGAAAAGCTCAAGCATAACTGTTGCACATTCTTGTGTAGAGGATTACTAACTGCGTGACACATAGTCTGCCCAAAGGTGTTGCACACTAACACGTTTAAATTCTATAC
Source organism: Platanthera zijinensis (assembly GCA_039513925.1). NCBI lineage: Eukaryota > Viridiplantae > Streptophyta > Magnoliopsida > Asparagales > Orchidaceae > Platanthera > Platanthera zijinensis. The sequence goes on from CM077091.1 coordinate 156,677,725, forward strand.
CTAGTGTGTTATTTAGGGTTTTATAGCCACTGTTGCCATAGTTGTCTTTGATATTTATTTTCTCTGTATTCAGTCATCTTTACAATATATAATAACATGACGACCATTGAGAAACTCACAGGATCAAATTTTAAGAAATGGAAGTCGGATGTCATGTTTACTTTTGAGATGGCGGATATTGAGATTGTCATGAGTATCAACTAGCCTGCAGCCCTCAAAGCGACCAACACTTAAGCTGAAAAGGATCATTATGGTGCATGAAATAAGTTGAATAAAATCTGCTTGTTGATTATGAAGTGTTCCATTCCAGAGCATATATTGAGTGATCTTCCTGACACGACTGTCGCCAGGGATTTTCTGACTACCGTTGGGCAAAGATATAAGGTGTCTTCAAATGCTGAGATCGGGATACTGATTCAGGACCTCTTTTTCATAAGGTATTCAGGAGGAGGCAGTGTCCGCAATTATATACTGAAGATGGCCTATTTCTAAACCAAGTTGTAGTAGTTGGAGATCACTCTCCCATAGCATTGATAGTACACCAAGTACTCAACACCCTTCATACAGAGTTCATCATCCTAAAGACCACCTATAATTCCCAGTATGAGGCATGAAAGATAAATGATCTGATTACCCGTTGTGTTGCTGAGAAGGAGAAACTGAAGAATAAGAAGACGAGCACTACACTGCTTGTAGTCAAATTCCCTTTTAAGAAGAAGAAGAAGTCCAAAGCTTCTTATAAATCTAAGGATGGACAGAATTTAAGGACCAAGGACGCTAGTGGAAAGAGGTCTCTTAGCTGCTTCTTTTGTAAAAAGAAGGGACATGTGAAGAACGAGTACCTCAAATTTAAATCTTAGATAGAGAAGCGTGACTTGGCACATAAAGATAACTATTTAGATTTTGTCTTATGTGAACCCAATTTAATTGAAGCCTCATCAAGTTCTTGGTGGCTCGATAGTGGAGTAACTAATCATGTCACTTACATGCTACAGGGGTTCATCAAAAGGAGCATGCCAAGCAAGAGTGAGTGCAGGTTCACGACGGGCAACAATGCTGAGGTAGAGGTGGAGTTCATCGAAGATATTTGTTTAATCCTTGATTTTAGTTATGAACTTTTATTAAGAGATATATGTCATATTCCTTCATTTAAAAGAAACTTGATTTCAGTTTCAACATTAGATATACTTAGTTATGGTTTCAATGTTTTTGGTGGTTTGATTAAGTTATTTAATGAATCACAATTTATTGACCAGTGTTCTCTATCTAATGATTTATATAAAATATGTCTTGTACTTATTAATTATTATTTCACCTCATACAATATATAAAATATTGCCACTAAAAGATCTCTTATTAAGGTCAGTCATCAATGTTATGGTATAAGAGATTAGATCACATCTCTATGAAAAGAGTAAAGAGATTAATTAAGCAAAATATTCTTCCTACTCTTGACTTCAGTGACTTAGAGACATGTTTGGACTGTTGTAGAGGTAAAATGACCAAGATTAAGAAGAAAGGATCAACTCGTAGTTCAAATTTATTAGAGATTATTCATACAGACATCAGCGGCCCTTATTCCACTACCCTCTGTAGGAACACCTACTTCATTATATTCATTAGTGACTACTCCCATTTGTTTATTTGTACTTAATTAAAGAAAAATCTGAATCTCTTGATAAGTTCAAGATTTTCAAGATTAAAGTTGAGAAATAAATAGGGAAAATCATCAAGATTATTAGGTATGATAAAGGTGGTAAGTATTTTGGTAGGCATGATGCCTCCGAGCAACATAAAGGTCTATTTGCTAGATACTTGGAGAGTTACGATATTATTGCCCAGTACTCTATGTCGGGTAGTCCTCAGCAAAATAGTATGGTTGAAAGGCGTAATCGCACCCTTAAGGAAATGATGAGGAGTATGATGAGTCAGACAAACCTTCCTAAAGTTTTATGGGGTGAGGCACTTAAGACTGCGATGTACATCCTTAATAGAGTCTCATCTAAGTCAGTACCTAAGACCCATTTTAAGTTGTGTATTGGTAGATGACACAGCCTTAATCATTTGCGTGTCTGGGGTTGTTCTGTAGAAGTCCATTTATGCAATCCATCAGAGAGTAAGATTGCCCATAGGTCTTGTCGTTGCTACTTCATAGGCTACCCAGATCACTCTAAGGGATTTAAGTTCTATTCCCCTTCAGGAGAACCAAGAACTGTGGAGTCTCAAACACCTAAATTTTTAGAATTGGATGTCGCTGACGAACCAAGTTTCTCTCACACTATAAATGAAGTCGAGGAATTCGTACCTATTAATTTATTTGTGCCATTCATAGGAGATCTTATGGTGCCTGAACCAGTGATAGAATAAGTGGAGGAAGTGGAACCGGTCTTACCACCTGTACAACCCCATATTCACTGAGTGGGTTTTTCTCCCAAGGGAGGTGATTCAAGAGCCTTTAGCTAGGGTAGGCAAGAAGGCTTCCGCCTGGGTAGGCGAAAAGTCCCTAGGGTGGGCAGAACTCTCTGGCCCCAAGGCATCGAGTGGAGCTCTTGCTCTCGACGCCTCTCAGCCTAAGGAGTTAAGTGAGGCTCTTCTACTCAATGCTCTCGACGTTTCTCGGCTTAAGGCGTTGAGTGTAAAACATCAGTTAAGCAAAGTCGGCGGAAGGGCTTCCGCCTAGGTATGCGAGAAGCCTCCCGCCTAGTGTGGTCCAGAGGTAAATTTACCTGGTTTCCCTGGAGGTTTGCTTTTAGCCTTTTAGAACAGCAGAGTTGGCTATTGATAGACCACTTTGGGATGCAAATAGCCTTTTGGAATAGCGGAGCTATGCTGTTGGCAGACCAAATTTCTAGATTCTATAAATATACCCACATGGTACCTCTGAAGACAAGCTTTCTCATTTTTTTTGAAGTCCTGAAGCGCTTTCTAAGGTATCATTAGCTCAGTACTTGGCTAAGGAGGGGAAGCGCTCTGAGATCTTCTAGGTTAGTGGAGGGACCTTTGTGCTGTAGCCTAGGGTCAGCTCGTTAGTCCTCAACAACTGGTCAAGGGTCTGAGTTTGGGAGAAGTATGTGTTATCTACACCCCAGGGTCTGAACTCTCGTTGGGGCCAGTTTTTGGTTCCAAAATTTCTGGTGCGGTGAGCGTGGACCATAGCTGATACAAGAAAATCCCAGGCTAAGTCTCATGGCTAGAGGCGAGGAGGAAGGAGCAGGCTCGGGAGGTTCTCCACCTCCGGCGAGTAGGGTGATGATGGGGATGCTGGAAGTTTTCAGGTAGGAGGTCTTTCATACTATCCAGTTGGCTTTCGCTGTGAGAAGTGACTGGGCTACGCCTTCAGTTCTAGTGGTTGCAGCTCCTTCTTTTGGCGAGAACGCTCCCGGACAGCGTCCCGATAAGGAGATTCCGGCAGAGAGTGTTGAGACGGATGTCGCCGGGCGGGAACTCTTCCCGGGGTAGGCTAGTGCTGACAGGGTTAGAGAGCTGAGGCCGCGAGATATGCCCTCTCACCAGGTTGTGGGTGGGATCCCTTTCAATGAGTTGATTGTCTCTGCCCCAGTCCCTGACGGGTTCATAGAGCCAGATATGTATTACTACACGGGCAGGGATGACCCAGTACAGCATGTGAAGTGGTTCGAGGATGATGTTTCCATAAGGCAGATGTCAGACGCCTTGAAGTGTCGGCTCTTTTCCATCACTCTAAACGAGAAGGCGAGGGACTGGTTTCATCAACTCCGTGCAAGTTCCATATACTGCTTTGAAGATCTATGTTGTGGGCTCCTATTGAGTTTCTCCACATCGAAGAAGAGGAAGAAGGGGGCGGAGAGCTTGTTCTCCATCAAGCAGAAGCCAGAGGAGATGCTAGGACATTATGTCGATCGGTTCCAGGAAGAGATCCTTTTAGTTCAGAAGGTCCCGGGGTTTACGCTGATGCTCGCGTTTACCCTGGGGTTAAGATCTGGGTTCTTCAGCATGGAGCTAAAAAGAGTTCCCCCCTCTCTTCGAGGAGTTGATGGAGAGGGCGGCAAAAGAGATAGATATTGAATCGGCCAACCTGGCATTCGCCAGGAAGCTGGCCAAGTTGGAGGAGGAGGATGTGAAGGAGCCGGGAGCAGGAAAACAGAGGGCATAGAGAGAGGAGAGGAGGAGAGAAGAGCCCGGAGGTCAGGGGCAGCACCAAGGTTGGGGGCATAGGGAGCCGAACAACCAGTTAGCCTTGAGGCCTCAAGAAGAGGGGGCAGGGGGGAGGATTCCAAGATGGAGAGAACCTCCGCAGTTAGGGAAGATTCCATCTGCCAGCTTGGAGGCAGGGACAAAGGGCCCCTCTCCCGCAGTAGCAGGAAGCAATGACGATCGCCCGAGCAAGGAGAGAGGGAAGAGGATCTAGGGGAGGAGGAAGGAGAAGAGAAGGCAGGATGGTGTTGCCTTTCTGTGACTTTCATCAGGAGAAGGGTCACGCAACGGCCACCTGCCCAGAGTTTTTGGAGATGAGAGAAGCCAAGGGGCAAGTGCAGCAGCAACCGCCCGTGAGGATTGAGGAAGTTCTTCTAGGAGGAGGAGAAGATAGGTGCGAGGACCGGGCTGATGTGGGAGCACAAGGAGGGATCAGAGTGATCCATGGGGGAGTGGGGATTGAGGCCACCCGCAAGGGGAGCTTCCAAACCATGTATAGGAGGAGCATCACCTCGACCTACCTGAATCCCCCCAGGAGGAAAAAACACCTTCTCATCGAAGGATATGCCCGACTATGAAGACCCGTTCTACGACGCCTTGGTGATCCAGACGGCCGTAGAGAACTTCATGGTCTCCAAAATTCTAGTGGATAATGGGAGCTCCGTGAACGTAATCTTCAAGAAAGTGTTCCATGAGATGAAGGTAGAGGCCTGAAGGATTGTGGCATTGGATGGACCGTTGTTCGTATTCTCGGGGGAGAGGAAGGAAGTTGAGGGAGGGGCAGGACTGCACGTGATGCTTGGGGGGGGGGGGTGTCGAGGAACCTTCATTTCATCATTGTTGATGCTCCGAACAGCTACAACGCCATGTTTGGGCGCCCCTCATTAGCGCCTTTCTTTGCGTCCCCTCCTCGTTCCATCAATGTCTCAAGTTTAGCATTGGAGGAGTCCAGGTCATGATCAGGGGGGATCCGAAGGTGGCGAGACAGTGTTATATGACTGCCGTCTACACCATATCCTGGATGGAAGAGGCGGAGGAGCTGAAGAACGAGATGGCGATGCAGGAGGTTGCCGAGGAGGGAGGAGGCGGAGGCAGGAGGTCTTTCGTACTATCCAGTTGGATTTCGCTGTGAGAAGTGACTGGGCTACGCCTTAAGTTCTAGTTGTTGCAGCTCCTTCTTTTGGCGAGAACGCTCCCGGATAGCGTCCCGATAAGGAGATTCCGGCAGAGAGTGCTGAGACAGATGTTGCCGGGTGGGAACTCTTCCCGGGGTAGGCTAGTGCTGATAGGGTTAGAGAGCTGAGGCCGCGAGATATGCCCTCTCACCAGGTTGTGGGTGGGATCCCTTTCAATGAGTTGATTGTCTCTGCCCCAGTCCCTGACGGGTTCATAGAGCCAGATATGTCTTACTATACGGCAGGGATGACCTAGTGCAGCATGTGCAGTGGTTCGAGGATGATGTTTCCATAAGGCAGATGTCGGACGCCTTGAAGTGTCGGCTCTTTGCCATCACTCTAAAAGAGAAGGCGAGGGACTGGTTTCATCAACTCCCTGCAAGTTCCATATACTGCTTTGAAGATCTATGTTGTGGGTTCCTATTGAGGTTCTCCACATCGAAGAAGAGGAAGAAGGGGGCAGAGAGCTTGTTCTCCATCAAGCAGAAGCCGGAGGAGATGCTAGGACATTATGTCGATCGGTTCCAGGAAGAGATCCTTTTAGTTCAGAAGGTCCCGGGGTATACGCTGATGCTCGCATTTACCCTAGGGTTAAGATCTGGGTTCTTCAGCATGGAGATGAAAAGAGTTCCCCCCTCTCTTCGAGGAGTTGATGGAGAGGGCGACAAAGGAGATAGATATTGAATCGGCCAACCTGGCATTCGCCAGAAAGCTGGCCAAGTTGGCGGAGGTTGATGTAAAGGAGCTGGGAGCAGGAAAGCAGAGGGCATAGAGAGAGGAGAGGAGGAGAGAAGAGCCCGGAGGTCAGGGGCAGCACCAAGGTTGGGGGCATAGGGAGCCGAACAACCGGTTGGCCTGGAGGCCTCAAGAAGGTCCCCTCCCACCCCCCACCCCCCCACCCCCCCCCCCCCCCCCCCCCCCCACCCCCCACCCCACCCCACCCCACCACCCCCTGGGGGGGAGGGGGGGGGGGGCAGGGGGAGGATTCCAAGATGGAGAGAACCTCCGCAGTTAGGGAAGATTCCATCTGCCAGCTTGAAGACAGGGACAAAGGGCCCCTCTCCCGCAGTAGCAGGAAGCAATAACGATCGCCCGAGCAAGGAGAGAGGGAAGAGGATCTAGGGGAGGAGGAAGGAGAAGATAAGGCAGGATTGTGTTGCCTTAATCAAGAGGAGGGTCACGCAACGGCCACCTGCCCAGAGTTTTTGGAGATGAGAGAAGCCAAGGGGCAAGTGTAGCAGCAACCGCCCGTGAGGATTGAGGAAGTTCTTCCAGGAGGAGGAGAAGATAGGTGCGAGGACCGGGATGATGTGGGAGCAAGAGGAGGGATCAGAGTGATCCATGGGGGAGTGGGGATTGAGGCCACCCACAAGGGGATCTTCCAAACCATGTATAGGAGGAGCATCGCCTCGACCTACCTGAATCCCCCTGTGAGAAACGAACTAAAACAAACCGAAAAAGGTATAACTGAAACTTTATTCTCAGAAAAAGATGTCTATTATAAAGGTATGACCTCCCTTATATAGAATGGAGGAGAGAAGAGAGAATACAAATAAGAGATGTGGGACTAAAAAATTACAATACACAAGCGGACTGTACATAAACAAACCGCACAAGCCGAGCGGTTAGACAGAGGGGCTAACCGCTCGGCAACTGCCAGAGTGAGAGAGAGAGACCGCCAGACCACCCGGTCTCCAAGCTGCCAAGCTAGACCACCAGACCGCCCGGTCACCACTTCAACACTCGCCCTCAAGCTGGAGCATATATATCGATCATGCCCAGCTTGTCACAAATATGGAGAAATGAGGTGGATACTTGCTTGGTGAAGATGTCAGCCAGCTCCTTCTCAGAAGTGACGAAGGGAGTGCAAATTTGCTCCTTCAAAATCTCTTCACGAATGAAATGACAGTCGACTTCAATGTACTTGATTCTTTCATGGAAGACTGGATTTTTGGAGATGCATATAGCAGCTTTGTTATCACAGAACATAGGTAGAGGATGATTGTATACCTCTCCTAAATCCAGCATGAGAGCTCGTAGCCATTTTAACTCACAAGTAGTCGATGTCATACTCCGATATTCTGCTTCAGCACTGGACTTGGAGACAACAGACTACTTCTTGCTCTTCCAGCTCACCAGATTTCCCCCAACAAAAGTACAGAAACCAAAGGTAGACTTGCGGTCCCCTTTGTCATCAGCGTAACTCGCATCTGAGTATGCTTCAACCCTCAGATGACCATTTTTCTAAAAGAGCAATCCTTTCCCAGGGGCTGCTTTGACGTACTCCAAGATCCGTAAGGCGGACTGTAGATGGCATTCCCTGGGAGCTTGTATGAATTGACTCACCTTCCCCACAACATAGGAAATGTCGGGCCTGGTCACTGTGAGGTATATGAGCTTACCAACAAGACGCCTATACCACGTAGTATCTGAAAGAAGAGGAAAATCATCTGTCCAGGTTTTATCCTCTCCAATAGCCATAGGGCACCGGGCAGGTTTGGCCCCAGTCAATCCTGCTTCTTTTAGAAGATCAAGGGCATACTTATGTTGGGAAAGAACCAATGAGTTGGGCTTTCGAGAGATCTCGATCCCCAAAAAGTACTTCGGAGAGCCCATGTCTTTCGTGACCAGATGTTGACGAAGATGCCGGTTTGTCAGGGCTACCCCTTCCTGGTCATCGCCAGTGAGAAGAATATCATCAACATACACAACAAGAACCACCAGTCCCGAGGAGGTTTTGCGAATAAATAGAGAGTGATTGGCAGAGCTGCGTGCAAAACCAACAGCCGCCACGATGCCGCTGAACTTGTCAAACCAAGCTCGAGGGCTCTGCTTGAGGCCATAGATTGCCTTCTGCAGTCAGCATACGCGTGTCTCCCCCTGAGCAACATACCCAGGAAGTTGCTCCATGTAGACGGCTTCCTGAAGGTCACCATAAAGGAAGGCATTCTTAACATCCAGCTGGGAAATGGATGCGCTCGTCCTCTTAGTGAGAAACCTCGTACGGCTCTTTTGTTGAATCAGTTTGGATTGAAGACAGACATTACGATATAGGGAGCATAGGGGACTCTTCCAAGTTGGCTAGTCTTTATTGACTGCCACAGAGAGAAGGACTCGTATAGTGCTGAGACGAGCCACGGGAGAGAAGGTATCAAAGTAATCAACTCCATAGTCTGAGTAAAGCCCTTAGCCACTAGGCGAGCTTTATAACGGTCCACAGTGCGATCCGGGCCAAATTTGACCACAAAGACCCAGCGACAGCCAACAACATCAGTATCAAATGGAAGAGGAACAAGAGTCCATGTACCCCGCTCCGTTAGAGTCGCCATTTCCTCATCCATGGCCATCTTCCAGTGAGGAATAGCAAGGGCCTCCTGGTAGGAACGAGGTGTGGTAGTGGCAGAGATAGCCAGCGCAAAGGTCCTGCGAGCAGAGGTAAGACGATCATATGAAACAACAGCAGTAAGGGGGTGTAGGGTACACATCCGCACCCCTTTGCGAAGAGCTACAGGAAGATCCAGGTCGGCGGGCTGCTCGGCATCTAGAGCATCCGTGGCAGAGAGAGCTGGCCCGGGAGGAGAGAGCGACAGCAGCGGAGATGAAGGAGATGGTGGCGGAGAGAGAGGCGGAGGGAGCAGAGTGGACGGAGATGTAGGAGGGGTGGATATCGCAGTAGGATACGAGGGAACGAAGAGAATAACAGGAGACTCAGAGGTGGGGGGAAGAGAAGAGGAGGCATCCGAGAAGTAGGAGGCATTCTCGAAGAAGGTAACGTCAGCAGAGACGAACTGCTTACGAAGAACAGGGTCAAAGCAGCAGTAGCCTTTCTGAGTGGTGGAGTACCCCAGAAAGACACATTTGGTGGAGCGAGGGGAGAGCTTATCACGGGTAGCAGAGGGGGCATGCACAAAAGCAGTGCACCCAAAGATTCGGAGAGGGAGAGGAAACAGCTCCTTGCCTGGATGAAGTATGGAAAAAGGGGTTTTTCCGTGGAGAACGGAGGAAGGAATGCGATTGATGAGGTAGCAGGCAAGTAGAACAGCATAGCTCCAATATGAGCGAGGGACATGCATCTGAGTCATCAATGTACGAGCGACATCGAGGAGGTGACGGTTTTTGCGTTCCGCCACCCCATTTTGTTGGGATGTATAGACACAGCTTGTCTGATGAATGATGTCATGTTGCACATAGAAAGAAGTAAATCATGGCTTAAGTATTCTTTAGCATTATCAGAGCGAAAAGTTTTAATAGCAACATCAAACTGATTTTGAATTAAATGATAAAAGGAGAGCCATACATTAAAAAGTTCAGAGCGATCTCGTAAGAGATACACCCAAGTACATCTAAAAAAATCATCAATAAAGGTTGCAAAATAAGAACTACCCCGACCAATGGTAAGGGTAGGAGCAGGCCCCCAGATGTCGGAGTGGACTAGATCAAACGGACGACAAGAGCCGCGATCTTGCTTCGGCGGGAAGGAGGAACGGTGATGTTTGCCAAGTTGACAAGCGTCGCAGTTGAGAGGAGTACTGGAGGGAGGGAGGTGGGGTAGAAGCTGATGTAGAAGCCGTGGTGGAGGATGACCGAGACGGAGATGCCACTAGAGAAGATCCGTACACGAAGAAGAGAAGGCGGACAAGGCAGAAACGTTGTCGAGGAAGTAGAGGCCGCCGCTCTCAGTCCCAGTAGCAATCGTCCGCTGGGAGCTCGGATCCTGAAAAGAACAAGAAGTGGGAGTAAACGTTACAGAACATTGAAGCTGCTTGCACAAAGAAGTAACTGACAATAGATTGCACGGAAACTTGGGCACATAGAGAGTGTCTGCTAGCCGAAGGGACGGAGTAACATGAACCACACCCGACCCATGAACCGGGGAGGGTGAACCGTCTACAACGAGGACTGGGGGCAACCGATCATGCTGTTCGAGGAGAGAGAAGCACTGAGGATTGCCCGTCATGTGATTAGTTGCACCAGAGTCGATAAGACATTTACCTTGAGTGACCACGTGGGAACTACCTGATGATGTGACCACGGAAGCAGACGGCTTGGAAGAGGGGGCGGAAGAGTAACCCGAGGGGGGAAGATGAGGATGCTTCGTCCAGCAGCGTTCTGAAGTATGGCCGGTGCGGCCACAGTGTGTAACACCCCATGTTCAGTCCTGGAGTCGGTGGGAGTTAACGCCTCGCGGTAGAGTAACCGTCGGCGGAAGGGCGTTGAACTGTGCAGTTTTCCCTTAGCGCACGATCACTGACCACAGGGCGCACGACCACTGACCGTGCGCCACTGGTCGTGCGTAAAGAAAGCCTAATGTCAAATCCCTGTTTAACGAAAACGCACGATCGCTGACATAGGGCGCACGACCACTGACCGTGCGCCACTGGTCGTGCGGACGGGTGCAGGATCCGTAAAATGACTCCGTGGCCGTCCGATTTTCCATCAAATCTCATCTAACGGCCTAGGATGGTCCGCCCAAACATTTAATTTAGGGTTGAAGGGTTCTAAACCCTCATTTCAAACCCTAGACTCTCTTTCTAAAAGTTTAGAGAGAAGGGAGAGCAAGGAAGGAGAAGAGGAGATCCGGCCGCCGGCGGAGCACCGGAGCACCGAATCTCGATCCGAGACCGGATCCTCGACGGCAAGAGCGAGGCGAAGCTTTTCAACCGTCTACTTCTTCATGACGGGCGCGCGAAAATCTACGAGGGTAACGATCCTCTTCATAGGGCATGTGTAGTCGCCCTTCTTCCTTTGCATGGGGAAATCCCCCTCTCGCGAGTAAGCGTTGAGGAGCGGAATCCCTTCGGGTAGATATGTAAAGTCCCCGTTGTTAGAGCCCGGAATCGAAGTACGGGCGTAGGCATTGTGTGTGAAGCCTATTCGGGTTTAGCCCGAATCGGTGTTGTTGCATTGCATGGTCGGAGAAGACTCCGCACCGATGATTTCAGTTTTTCCGAAATTTCTACGCGGTAGATTGCATACAGGGATCCTTGGGGATTAACCTCGAGGCGCACCCGGAAAGCTTGGGCGGAATCGCATTGCCGCCACGATGTTGCCTTGGAGGGCAAATCGGTACATAACGGGGTTATGTGCGTGTTTTGATCGATTGTGGGAATGAGGAGAAACTTGGCCCGCACCGATGGCTAAATGGCCGTGGTGAAGTGAGCAACGGGCGGGTGGAACTCTACCCATTCCAAGTGGTCTCGGTAGAAGTGACCTAAAGTACATGGGACTTCCCGGGGGGCTGGAAACGGGCCTAGGCTTCGGCTGAAAGGGCTATTTGCTCACGAGAATTGTCGTCCACGAGACGACGGTGGAATCGCGGGAACGGACCGGGTCCGGACCGGATTCACCAATTAGTGCCCTGAGAGCACGGGGTGTACGGCCGTGCGTGCCGACACTTGTGGCGAATAGTTATATAGATTTATATATTGCTATGTTAGTTGTTATGCAGGGAAGGAGCACCGCCGTCCCGCAATTGCGGGGCGGGGTCGTTATAATTTGGTCAGCGTTGCTGACCGGTTACTCGTGTAAATTGCCACCTCTTCGGTGGATTGCTTCTTACAGGTGCTGCTGCGGAGCCGAGCGGCAAATAGCAGGCTAAAGCCCAAGTTGCAGCGCTAGCCCTTGAAGGCTGAAGATTTAGTTTTGTTTTTCATATTCATGTTTGGCCGGCCTGCGCGCCGATGTATGAAAGACACTTTTTGGTTAAGAGAACAACGTTTGTAAGGCCTTAAGGCCGAGGACTGTTTTGTGTATTTTTAGTCGTTTCATTCCTGTGGGTTTTGTCATTAGTGGACATTCATGCTTATTGTTGGGTTCTTTTTAATAACCTAAAATGCTTCCGCTAGGTGTTGCGTAGGACGTTGTCTTTCAAATTGTGAGTATGATAATGCGATGCGTAACTCCACGGTCTGTCTGCGGTATATGGCGTCGGGCCCCGGCCGGACCTACTGCTATATGCCATGTGACGGATAGGGGTGTTACAAATTGGTATCAGACTAACGGTTTCGGTCTTGCTTATTAGAATTCGCGGACGAATTCTTTTAAGGGGTGGTGAGCACTATCACGTGCGTCATCGTTATAACATGAAAAAGAACCCATGAATGTCCACTTAGGAATGAAAATACATAGTTTTGAACAAGTTAAATGTTCAAATGATTGCTTTTTAGCAATGTGCTTGTCGCTTATTTGTCGGTTTTGTCTATCTAGGTGACTAGGAGTGGGGCAGGGCAGTCAGCCCGTACACGTTCAGCAGAGAGTAGGGCACCAAGCGAGGCGCCTGCAACACCTCCATCTGCTGAAACTATTCGGCTGGTTACCGAGGCGGTGCTTGCCGCACTAAATGCCCAACCTGCAGGGCAGGTACAACGTCCAGCACCGGAGATTGAGCAAGAACCTGCGAGAGCGACAGTGCCTGTGGTGGCTGAGGAGCCTAGACCACCAAGGCGTACGACGGATTGTCAGCTGAAGCACGTGATGAGTTTCAATCCGCCAATATTCTCAGGGGGTGGAACCCCATCGCAAGCGGAGGATTGGCTATCACGCGTTAAGCGGATCCTTTCGACAACCAGAACCGAAGCGGATCAGAAAACCGCCATAGCCACTTTCTTATTGGATGGCGAGGCAAGGCTGTGGTGGGACGGTGTGGAGCAACACCATCTAGTCGAAAGACAGTTGGAAGAGGTTTCTATTGAAGAATTCTCGAGAATGTTCATGGCGCGGTACCTACCGTCGACCGAGAAGATAGAACTGGAAAATCAATTCCTCAGACTGCAACAAGGGAGCCAAAATGTGGATGATTATCTGCATGAGTTCACAAGGCTGGGTCGTTATGCAGCTCCTACTTTTGGCAATGAGGAACGGAAGACGAACCGTTTCTATGAAGGACTGCGAGATGATCTCAAGGTACTTCTATCAGGGCCGTTGACGCAAGGATTTCTAACCTTGGTCGGCTCGGCTCGATCGCTGGAGCGAGAGTTGGCAAGAATCTCTGGAAAGAAAGAGCTGGGTGTGCAGAAGCCCGAGTTCAAGGTGCCGAACGCTACGAAGTCAAAGTTTCAGAGGTGAAATAAGAGGGCCAAGACGTCAAGTCAAGCCCCCTCTTCTGGTGCCTCGGGAGCGTCGCACTCCTTTATGTCCGAAGAATTCGTATCGCGCATCGGAGTCCCTTCTTCGATGGCTAAGGACAAACTGGATGTGCTACTCCCCAATGGATGCTCTATGCGCGTAGATAGAGTATGCCTCGTGAAGATTCAGATTGGGGATCAGGAATTCGATCTGCAGGCGTCGTTACTTCCGCTAGTGGAGTTTGACGTGATCCTTGGGATGGATTGGCTCTCGGAGCAGCGAGCCTATATTGACTGCAGCCGGAAGGAAGTTAAACTGGGGGCAAATACTAGTCGCGAGACTACGTTCGAGGGCATTAAAGGGGCGAGCAAGACACTGATGTCTGCTCTTCAGGTGGTCAAGGCGGTTCGTGCTGGAGCAGAGCTGTTTTTCGCGTTAGTGGAGGCCGCAAAGCCTAAGACGAGTCTGGATAGTATCCCAGTGGTTTCGGAGTATCCTGACGTGTTTCCCGATGATCTCCCTGGGGCTCCACCCCAAAGAGAGATTGATTTCACAATAGAGCTGGTGCCAGGTGCCAAACCTGTGTCCCGCTCACCTTATCGGCTAGCGCCGAAGGAGATGGCAGAGCTGAAGGTCCAATTGCAAGAACTGTTGGATCAGGGGTACGTGCGTCCAAGCTCGTCACCTTGGAGTGCACCGGTCCTCTTCGTCAAGAAGAAGGATGGAAGTCTGAGGCTGTGTATCGACTACCGAGAGTTGAACAAGCTCACCGAGAAGAACAAATACCCGATTCCGAGGATCGACGATCTGTTTGACCAGCTAGTGGGGTCTGCAGTTTATTCGAAGTTGGATCTGAAGTCTGGGTACTACCAGTTGAAGATCAAGGAGAGTGATATCCCTAAAACGGCGTTCAGCACGCGTTATGGGCATTACGAGTTCACGGTTATGCCGTTTGGACTGACGAATGCGCCGTCCGTATTTATGGATCTGATGAACAGAACATTTAGAGAGTACTTGGATCGGTTTGTGATCGTGTTTATCGACGACATCCTGGTATACTCTCAGAGCGAAGATGATCACTACAAACATCTGCACATGGTGTTGGAGACACTGAGGAGGAACCAGCTCTATGCTAAGTTCTCCAAATGCGAGTTCTGGTTATCCTCGGTGGCTTTCCTTGGCCACATCATTAGTGGAGCAGGGATTGCGGTAGATCCGGCGAAGATAGTGGCGATACGGGAGTGGCCTGTTCTTTCCTCGGTAGCGGAAGTCCGAAGTTTCCTAGGACTTGCCGGCTACTACAGGCGCTTCGTAGAGAACTTCTCGCGGATAGCGTTACCTCTCACATCGTTGACAAGAAAGGATCAAAGGTTTGTGTGGTCGCCGGAGTGCGCACAAGCTTTTGAGGAGTTAAAGGGTCGGTTGACCACGGCGCCAATCTTATGTTCGCCGAGTGGGACCGAGGGATTCGAAATCTACAGTGATGCTTCGGGGAGTGGCTTGGGATGTGTACTACTACAGCGTGGGAGTGTTATTGCCTACGGCTCGCGGCAGCTGAAGGTACACGAGAGGAATTATCCGGTCCATGACTTGGAGTTAGCGGCCGTGATACATGCACTGAAGCTGTGGAGACACTACCTTTACGGTGTGAAAGTTGATATCTACACCGACCACAAGAGCTTGAAGTACTTGCTGGATCAGAAGGACTTGAATATGCGGCAAAGGAGGTGGATGGAGTTCCTGGGGGACTACACCTTCAAAATTCATTATGTGCCGGGGAAGGGCAATGTGGTGGCAGATGCGTTGAGTCGCAGAACTCCCGCACGTGCTAGTTGGCTGTTGGTGCATGATGCACGATTGATTCAAGAGTTAGAGGATTTGGAGATCTTCTGTGTAGATAGACAAACGGGCGCCGAAGCGCGTTTGGGTTGGACAGAGGTGCAGTATGACCTGGCTGATAGGATTCGGCAGGCTTTAGCTGTGGATGATGTTATGAAGCAACTCATGGATGGTGTTTTGGATGGGTCAAATTCCCAATTTATGTTGGAGGACGGATTGCTCAGAAAGGACGATCGTTTGTGCGTCCCCAACGTAGGTAATCTACGGGAGGAATTGTTGTACGAGGCTCACCATACCAAGTACTCAATCCACCCGGGGAGTACAAAAATGTACAAAGACGTGAAGAAACTATTCTGGTGGCCAGGACTGAAGAAAGATGTAGCGCTTTATGTGGCGAGGTGTCAGACCTGCGCCCTAGTGAAGGCGGAATGTCAAAAGCCGGGAGGTTTCTTGAAGTCCTTACCCATTCCGGAATGGAAATTCGACGACATATCTATGGATTTTGTGCATGGATTGCCAAGATCGCAGAAGGGAAACGACGCCATCTGGGTGATCGTGGACAGATTGACAAAAGTGTCGCATTTCATCCCGATGAGGAAGGATGATCCGGTGGAGAAGCTAGCAAAACTCTACGTGGATAATATTGTGCGAATGCACGGAGTGCCCCGCAGCATTGTGAGTGATCGCGATGGACGCTTCACGTCCAATGACTGGAGGCTAGTACATCAGATGTTGGGCTCGAAACTGAAGTTTAGCACGGCGTTTCATCCGCAGACGGATGGCCAGACCGAGCGAGTCAACAGGACATTGGAAGACATGCTTCGCATGTGTGCGTTGGACTTCGGCAAACGGTGGGAGGATCACTTATACTTGGTCGAGTTTGCGTACAATAACAGTTGCCAAGCAAGTATCCAGATGGCACCGTTCGAAGCTCTTTATGGGAGAAAGTGTCGCACGCCGTTGTCATGGTTGGAGACGGGTGAGTCGAAACTTTACAATCGTCAGGAGATCGAAGATGCGACTTCTTTGGTGCGAACGATACGAGAGCGCTTGCTTATAGCTCAGGACAGGCAGGCTAAGTATTTTAATGCCAAACATAGGAACGTGGAGTTCAATGTTGGCGATTGGGTATACCTGAAGATCAAACCGTTCAAGGGGGTGTCACGGGTTCGACGCTTGAAAAAGTTGAGTCCGAGATACCTTGGGCCATTCGAGATTCTAGAACGGATCGGAGAAGCGGCCTACCGGTTGAGATTATCTGTGGAACTGAGTTGTTTGCATGACGTATTCCACATCTCAGTATTGCGGAAGGCGGTGCAAGAGCCGTCGCAAGTGTTAGCGGTTGATCAAGTACCGGTTGAGGAAGGGTTGACGACCAAGGTCAAGCCCATTTCTATCGAAGATTTCGAGGTCAAGCGGCTTCGGAACAAAGAAATCAGGATGGTGAAAGTCCGTTGGGACAATTGCGGTCGTGAGGAGCTATCGTGGGAACGAGAGCAAACCATGCTCGAGGAGTACCCCGAACTCTTCAACTCAGGTACCGTTTAAGTTTAAGTTGTTTTCTTGCTATTCGTAATTTCGGGACGAAATTCTTTTAAGGGGGGGAGAGTTGTAACACCCCATGTTCAGTCCTGGAGTCGGTGGGAGTTAACGCCTCGCGGTAGAGTAACCGTCGGCGGAAGGGCGTTGAACTGTGCAGTTTTCCCTTAGCGCACGATCACTGACCACAGGGCGCACGACCACTGACCGTGCGCCACTGGTCGTGCGTAAAGAAAGCCTAATGTCAAATCCCTGTTTAACGAAAACGCACGATCGCTGACATAGGGCGCACGACCACTGACCGTGCGCCACTGGTCGTGCGGACGGGTGCAGGATCCGTAAAATGACTCCGTGGCCGTCCGATTTTCCATCAAATCTCATCTAACGGCCTAGGATGGTCCGCCCAAACATTTAATTTAGGGTTGAAGGGTTCTAAACCCTCATTTCAAACCCTAGACTCTCTTTCTAAAAGTTTAGAGAGAAGGGAGAGCAAGGAAGGAGAAGAGGAGATCCGGCCGCCGGCGGAGCACCGGAGCACCGAATCTCGATCCGAGACCGGATCCTCGACGGCAAGAGCGAGGCGAAGCTTTTCAACCGTCTACTTCTTCATGACGGGCGCGCGAAAATCTACGAGGGTAACGATCCTCTTCATAGGGCATGTGTAGTCGCCCTTCTTCCTTTGCATGGGGAAATCCCCCTCTCGCGAGTAAGCGTTGAGGAGCGGAATCCCTTCGGGTAGATATGTAAAGTCCCCGTTGTTAGAGCCCGGAATCGAAGTACGGGCGTAGGCATTGTGTGTGAAGCCTATTCGGGTTTAGCCCGAATCGGTGTTGTTGCATTGCATGGTCGGAGAAGACTCCGCACCGATGATTTCAGTTTTTCCGAAATTTCTACGCGGTAGATTGCATACAGGGATCCTTGGGGATTAACCTCGAGGCGCACCCGGAAAGCTTGGGCGGAATCGCATTGCCGCCACGATGTTGCCTTGGAGGGCAAATCGGTACATAACGGGGTTATGTGCGTGTTTTGATCGATTGTGGGAATGAGGAGAAACTTGGCCCGCACCGATGGCTAAATGGCCGTGGTGAAGTGAGCAACGGGCGGGTGGAACTCTACCCATTCCAAGTGGTCTCGGTAGAAGTGACCTAAAGTACATGGGACTTCCCGGGGGGCTGGAAACGGGCCTAGGCTTCGGCTGAAAGGGCTATTTGCTCACGAGAATTGTCGTCCACGAGACGACGGTGGAATCGCGGGAACGGACCGGGTCCGGACCGGATTCACCAATTAGTGCCCTGAGAGCACGGGGTGTACGGCCGTGCGTGCCGACACTTGTGGCGAATAGTTATATAGATTTATATATTGCTATGTTAGTTGTTATGCAGGGAAGGAGCACCGCCGTCCCGCAATTGCGGGGCGGGGTCGTTATAATTTGGTCAGCGTTGCTGACCGGTTACTCGTGTAAATTGCCACCTCTTCGGTGGATTGCTTCTTACAGGTGCTGCTGCGGAGCCGAGCGGCAAATAGCAGGCTAAAGCCCAAGTTGCAGCGCTAGCCCTTGAAGGCTGAAGATTTAGTTTTGTTTTTCATATTCATGTTTGGCCGGCCTGCGCGCCGATGTATGAAAGACACTTTTTGGTTAAGAGAACAACGTTTGTAAGGCCTTAAGGCCGAGGACTGTTTTGTGTATTTTTAGTCGTTTCATTCCTGTGGGTTTTGTCATTAGTGGACATTCATGCTTATTGTTGGGTTCTTTTTAATAACCTAAAATGCTTCCGCTAGGTGTTGCGTAGGACGTTGTCTTTCAAATTGTGAGTATGATAATGCGATGCGTAACTCCACGGTCTGTCTGCGGTATATGGCGTCGGGCCCCGGCCGGACCTACTGCTATATGCCATGTGACGGATAGGGGTGTTACACAGTGAGAGCAGAGGTAGCGGGAAGAAGGACGTCCTCCAGACTGATGACTGCGGCTACTAGAGCCACTCCGCTGAGTTTGATGAGCATAGTTATCCGGTGGAGAAGGAGCGGGCAAAAGCGGGCGCTGAAGGAGAGAGGTGACAGCGGCGATGCGAGCAGCGGTGGCATCTAAAGTAGGGGATTCCGCCTCACCCAGAATTTGCTGGCGGATCATGTCATAAGTGTTTGGAAGACGGAGCAGATAACACACAACCAGAAGCTCCTGGAAGTGCTTGTGTTGTTGAGCCAAATCCGCAGAAAAGGGGCGATTCTGAAGAATCTCAGCCCCAAGAGCTTGAACTTGCTGGTAGACAGCAGCAAGAGACAATGTAGGCCGGGCAAAGAGGTCCGCATATAACGTATATATTCGGGACGTCTGAGCCCCTTTGGAGTACAGAACAGCAAGATGAAGCCAAGCGGCCTTCACCGTCTCATCATGACGGATGACGGGAAGGCACTCATCAGACAGGCTGTTAGCGAGCCAAGTACGCACAAGTGCGTCACTCGCATCCCAGTCATCAAAGAGAGGTGAAGTGGTAGGAGGAGGGTCACCAACGAGATGGTGGTGTTTTCGTTGCGAGCGAAGGAGAAAGGTGAAAGAGACGCTCCAATCTGGGTAATTGGAGCCGACAAGCTTGGAAACGGTGCCAAGGTTCCCAGAAGGAGTTGGAGGAAGAGGCGGAGCCGGATTGGCGACAGTGGTGGTGGCAGGAGTGGTGGCAGTAGAAGCCTCAGAAAGAGTCATAGGAGCAAACACAAGGAAGTCGCGCGGTTAGGAAACAATCCGCGCGGATAGGAAGAAGAAATCGGCAGCGGTCACGATGTCAAACAATAGCGGCCAGAAATACCACGACCAAGCCGCAGAATCAAGTAGAGGGGTAGAAGTCGAGCGGCAAGCAGACAGTCCGCTCGAACAGAAGCACGAGAAAAAACAAGGCACACAGCGACAGGTCGCGGCGAATAGAGAGACAGGTCGCGGCGAACAGGGAAACAGGTCGCAGCGAGCAGAGCAAGAGCAAACAAGGCAACAGGTCTAGCGGCGACTAAGCACAAGAAGAGGGAGTTCGCGCACACAGAGGGCAACGACAAGGAGGAAGAAGGAGACCGCGCGGACAGGGCGCAAGCCGGCAAAGCAAACCGCGCGGACAGAGACGGCGCACAGAATCAGGAGGAAAAGATTGAGTCCTCTGATACCATGTGAGAAACGAACTAAAACAAACCGAAAAAGGTATAACTGAAACTTTATTCTCAGAAAAAGATGTCTATTACAAAGGTATGACCTCCCTTATATTGAATGGAGGAGAGAAGAGAGAATACAAATAAGAGATGTGAGACTAAAAAATTACAATACACAAGCGGACTGTACATAAACAAACCGCACAAGCCGAGCGGTTAGACAGAGGGGCTAACCGCTCGGCAACTGCCAGAGTGAGAGAGAGAGACCGCCATGTGAGACCGCAAGACCGCTCGGTCTCCAAGCCGCCAAGCTAGACCGCCAGACCGCCCGGTCACCACTTCAACACCCCCCAGGAGGAAAAAACACCTTCTCGTCGAAGGATATGCCCGACTATGAAGACCCGTTCTACGACGGCTTGGTGATCCAGACGGCCATAGAGAACTTCACGGTCTCCAGGATTCTAGTGGATAATGGGAGCTCCGTGAACGTAATCTTCAAGAAAGTGTTCCATGAGATGAAGGTAGAGGCCTGAAGGATTGTGACATTGGATGGACCGTTATTCGGATTCTCGGGGGAGAGGAAGGAAGTTGAGGGAGGGGTAGGACTGCACGTGATGCTTGGGGGGGGGGGGTGTCGAGGAACTGTCGTTTCATCATTGTTAACGCTCCGAGCAGCTACAACGCCATCTTTGGGCGCCCCTCATTAGCGCCTTTCTTTGCGTCCCCTCCTCGTTCCATCAATGTCTCAAGTTTAGCATTGGAGGAGTCCAGGTCATGATCAGGGGGGGATCTGAAGGTTGTGAGGCAGTGTTATATGACTGCCGTCTACACCATATCCTAGATGGAAGAGGCGGAGGAGTTGAAGAAGGAGATGGCGATGCAGGAGGTTGCCGAGGAGGGAGGAGCGAGTTTAGGTGAGGCCGGAGAGAAGGCTGCGGAGGAGCAAGGAGAAGGAGAAGCTGGGGTGGAGGCCTAGGGAGGCGGAGAAGTGGAGCTGCAAGGAAGTCAGCCGGAGGCAATGAAGGTTGAGGAAGTAGGTGGAGAGGAAGAGTTTGGGCATGAGGAGGAGCCGAGGAGAGGCGGAAAGCAGTCTAGGCTAGAGACGATAGAGGAGGTCATGGAGATGGAGGTCCTCACCAAGGCAGGAAAGGAGGAGAGGGTGCGGATCAGCGGTGGCTTGAGACCTGAAGATCAAGAGAGGATGCGAGACTGCATCCAAAGGAATGTCGACATCTTCGCTTGGAGCACGGCAGACATGCCAGACATCGATGCAGATATAGCGTACCACCGTCTGAATCTAGGCCCCAAGACGCGTCCCATCCGCCAGAAGATGAGAACCATCGCCACCAAGATGGAGGAACCCATCCGCGAGGAGGACAAAAAGCTTCTCGATGCAGGTTTCGTCTCAGAGATCCAGTAGCCAGGCTAGGTCTCCAACATGGTAATGGTAAAGAAGCGGGATGGGAGGTAGAGAATGTGTGTGGATTTTTCTTTATTAAATAAATCATGACCTAAGGATTGCTACCCCCTGCCTCAGATCGACGCACTGGTTGATTCAGCAATTGGTTTTTCTATTATGAGTTTTGTTGGGTACATTGGTCACAATGTACTTGATTTGAAGAAGTCCTTTCAGCTCAATGATATACACATAGTTTTATTTGATGAATTTTAAGTTCTTGTATGCAGACAAATAAAGCTAAGTACAAAAGTGTCAAGACACTAGGCAAGTGTCGACACCTTTGTCAAGGTTATGCTGAGACAAAAGAAAGTTGTGTCGACACTCAGGACCAGTGTCGACACACTTAATTAAGGAGTGTTGAGTCAAAGAAAAAGTTGTATCGACACCCAGGACTTGGGTCGACACTATGATACAAGAAAGCAACTGTGTCGACACTCAGGATTAGTGTCGACACACATTACACAAGTTGTGTCGAGACAAGGAACAACTGTGTCGACACTAAGGATAAGTGTCGACACACTCTATATAAGCAGTGTCGAGACTGAAGACAACTGCGTCGACACTCTGGACTAGTGTCGACACATTCTACATCATCTGTATCGAGATAAGGTGAAGGTTGTGTCGACACATTCAGAAGTATGTTGACATCGCTACAAGAGTAGTGTCGATGCCCAGGACTGGTGTCAATACATCCAACAGTCAAGTTTCAACACTTAAAGCAGAATTGTTTCTTAAGTGCAGAAATCAAGCCAGAGGTCCTGACAATTTTCAGAACTGTCAGATGTCAGTTATTAACCGGATCAGCCGGTTACCCTTGATAGAGCCTATTTAAAAGGATCAACTCTACAGAGAAGAATAAGAATAGAAGTAAAAAAAATTGGAGAAGCCAAATCTAAGAAGTAATCTGCTAGAATTCAGAAGGTGGAGAGAAGCCTGTTCAAGAATCGTCTTCAACATTCTCCAGCCTACATCTACCCTAATTTCAACTTCAAGAAGCTTTAAAAAGCTAAGAAAGCTCGGATCAAATCAATTACAACAAGGATCAAGGGAAGCTGACTTATCAAGTTCAATTCAAGAAGCAGTCACCCATTTCTCTCTTGTTGGGTGACTTATTCTGAATCAATTTCTTTTCACCATTATTAATCTTGTAAGATCTACTTATAGATCTGAATGTAGGGGAATCAATTTCTCTGAGTTGTAAGCCTGTGTTATAAAGGCAGAGGTAGGACAAGAATTGCCTGAGGTAGGAGAAGTGAGTATTTTTCTGAGGTATAGGAACTGATTGTTCTGAGTTATAGGGCAGGAATTGCCTAAGGAGTATGAGTGTAGATTCACTCTGAGGTAGAGTTCTTGGGAAGAACTTGAGGTGTAGGATCTTGGTGATCTGAATGATAAGACTTGTATAGTCTGAGTTGTAGGAGCCAGTTGGGCTTTGAGCTGTAAGATCTGAGGATCTGAGTAAAGAAAGAAGAAGGAGTTTGGCCAAATCTAGTTCATTGCTCGATAGACGAAGGGAGAAAGTGAATGTACCCTTAAATTGGGGAACCACTATAAATCTGTGTGTTCTGTCCTGTATTTACTGTGTTGTGATTGTTTTAAATTATTGATCAGTTACTACTATTTCATCTGACTGGGGTAATAAAAATAAAAAAGCAGATTTCATTATTTAAAAGTAACAAAAGTTTAAATTGGACCTATTCCCCCCCCCCCTTTAGGTCACTCTCTATCCTAAATTAAACATTTACAATTGGTATCAGAGGGGGGTTCACTGAGAAGGCATAACAGCCTAGTGAGAATCCAAAGGATTGTAGAGAAAGATAAATTATGGCTCAGAGGGAAAACAATTCCATCAAGCTCCCAGTCTGCTCCAAAGAAAATTTTAGAATTTGGAAAGAGAGAGTAAGATTATTCATGGAGGCAGCAGATCCAAGAATATACATCACAGTGATTGAAGGACCTTTCATTTCCATGAAAGTGTCAGTTCTTGATGCAAACATCAAGACACCAAAGACCTACATGGAGATGGATAAGGATGAAATCATTCTGGCCTTTATGGATAAGAGGGCTCAGAATATTATAGTCAGTGCAATAGATGATTCCACTTTTCAAAACCTGATTCTTTGTAAAAAATCTAAAGAAATGTGGGAGTCACTGATTGTCTATATGGAAGGAACTGATGAGATTAGAGATGATAGAAAATCTCTGCTAAACTAACAGTATGAAGCCTTCAGATAGAATAAGAAAGACTCAGTGGCTGAATGTTTTGAAAAGTTCTTCAGAATTATAAACAACCTGAGGACTTATGGCAGGAGCTTTACTAACTATGAACTTAATGACAAGTTCTTGAGGTCCCTGAACAAGGAATGAGACATCAAGATCTGTGCAATAAGAGAAATGAGTAATTTAGCCAACATAGACACCCAGACTCTATTTGGCAAGTTGTTGTCCCATGAGTTATAGCTCAATCTCAAGAAGTCTGAAGAAGATTCAGCTAGAGCACACAACAGAGAAAAGTCCATGACCCTAAAGGCTGAGTCATCTAGGAAGGTCAGAGAGAAGTCAACACTCTCAGAAAGACAAGAAACAGCTTCTGAGTGTACATAATCATCCTCTTCAGAAGGAGACCCGACTGAAGAGGAACTGTCTCTCTTCTCTAGACAATTTAAGAAGATGTTGAGAAGAAGAAAACAGGTAAGCTTGAAGGTTCCAGCTGGAGACTTCTCTCAAAAAGACCAATCATCTAGAGAAACCCAGGAAGAAATCTGGGGATAGGTATGGATCTTCACAGAACAAATATATTAAGACTAATATTTTGTATTATTATTGCAATAGGAAAGGACATGTCATAGCTGATTGCCCAACAAAAAAAAAGGAGAAAAAGTCAGAGAATTAGAAGGGTGGACAACACAAGAAGGCTGACAAAAGCCTCTTGGCAAAGAGACAATCTACACTGTCTGACAGTGAGTCTGATTCATCAAAATCAGAAGAGGAGGAGGCTCTCATGGGCCTGATGGCTATTGAGGAGACCCAATCAGGAGAAGGAGATCATGATTGTTCAGATCCTGCTAAGGTAAAACCAATCCCTCATAGTTTAGCCTCAGATTCTTTTTCTACATCAAAAAATGTATCATGTTCACACTCCTCTAATAATATAGAACATGATTCAGACATTGAAGCTAATTTCAACACCCTTATCAACAAATATGGGAAGTTATTAAAGGCCTTGATTATAAGCAAAGAGCTTGCTAAGGATCAGGCTAGAGAATTAGAATCTTTGATGAGAGTATCTTTTCAGATGGAGAGGGCCAACATAAAGTTGGACCTGCAAAAACTGAAGCTTATAGAACTAACCAATAAGATAGATAGCCAGACAGAGGTAATAGTAGAACAGGTCAAGACTATCAAGGACCTGGAAGCAAAGCTTACCCAGGAAAGACAGCTCCTGACTTAATTCTCAAAACCCAAGTCAGTGCTACCTATCATAGACACCTTCTCTGCACCATTTAGAAGTGGTGTAGGGTATGTCAAGAATAAAAAGTTCAAAAAGAAATATGTACCTAAGGGTAAAGCCCCAATGAGTCCAGTTAAGCAACCTTCCAAGTATCTGCCTTCTAACAGATGCTTGAGATCATGTGTTCCTGGACACATGAGTTCTGAGTGCTCTACCAGCAAGGTCAATAAAGAGCCTTGTTGGAAGGGCAGACATCTAATGACAATAAAGGCCAAAAACCACCACAGAGGGTGATCAATCCAAGAAGCCAAGGAATTCTTAGAGCTGATCCCAGTGCACCACACCAAAACCTGAAAGGTAAGGGTGTAAACTTTGCACCACTACCATGGAAGTTGGATGTCAAGTCTAAGTTGCACAAAAGAACAACTTCAAATGTGCAACTAAAGAAAAGATACAACCAATTCTAGTGTTGGTGTTGTTGGAAAGTTGGGCATTTTGCCCTAGATTGTTGGTATAATCCAAGGACCGGCAGGCTAAAGCCTATCTCTCCCTAGATACAACAACTAATCCCCTCGATCTTTCCACGATCTAGTTGTTGCACACAAGACGGTGATTTCCCCCTAAAACACATATAGGCCTAGTTGTCACTCACACGACGGCGAATTCTCTACCGTTTATAAAATAAATAGAAAGAAAAGAAATCTAAAATGAAAACTCTCTATGGTCTTAAGAACTGAAGAAGATGACAGATCCTTGCAAAGGCTGCCGGAGTTGAAAAGCACGAACGGTCCCTTCTTCGCACTTGATCTTGCTTGAACACTTGGGAGCTTTTTTTGTTCCACGGAATTATCAGGCTGGGGATGCATAGGATGAAGTCTCCTGGAGATGTGTAACTTCAATTACCCGAAATCCAGCCTATATAGAGTTTTCCACTATCGCACCGTGATAGCTAGGTATCGTCTGCGATATCTCTGTTTGATGCCACGCGTCCCACCCTGCAATAACCGCACCGGTAAGATGAAGAACATGTACAGACGTGGGCCTATCGCGCCGCGATAGCTCGATATTGTCTGGTGATATCGTTAAGTTATGTGCTTTGTGCAAACGGTTGAGAATCATGGCCCACGCCATGGCCGACGTTAACACGCTATCGTCGGGCAATAGAGGATATATCTCCTATGATCTCGCTGCTCTGTAATATGTGTTGTACGCCGCTCATCCTCAATCATCAGACCGTTGTACATGTTATATCTACACACCACAAACACACTATGATCAAATACATTCGGGATTTGTTATTTTCAAATCAAGGAGTGCGGAACGCATGCTCTAACAGAACGGAGAGACGCCATTCGTCACCTTAAAATCCGTCCGGGCGCAATTACATGCATATCCCACCAGAAAATTATAAAAGGGTCCCTAGGCCCTCATTTGAAGATAGACAACTCTAGAGACTAGAGAGAGCTCTGAGGTTTTCCGGCGAGTACATGAGACTTGAATCGTTTCTTCGCCTGTAATTTTCTCTACTCCCTCTCTAGGCCACTTATCGTTCAACACTCAACACTCAACGTCAAAGCCTAGCGCTCAGGTGGATGCTCCCGTGAGCGCAAGTGAAGATGCCAGAGGAATGCTTTCTTGAACATTCGCCTCCTAGCTTCGCGCTCTTCAAAGCTTCAATAACTTAGCTATTTTTTTCCAGAAAGACCATCTCATCCAAGCCCGGAGGACTTAGCCAATCTCCCATTCCAGAGGAGGTCGTAGCGAAACACTTAATTAAACGTTCTCGTCAGAGCATCGTGTACTTAGATTATTTTCCTGCTTTTTCTGTACTTAAAGTTTGTAACAGAGAGGTGACATGTCACCCTCCGAGGATATTTACAGGGCTTGTAACCTCAAACATATAGTGGAATTTGGCTCGGCACAGATCCGACCACGTGATTTTTCACCATTTCCGAATTTTCCACTGTAAAAAAGTCTCTTGTCATTGATGCTATTTTTCATTGACTTTTTGAGCGTTGGGTCCAAGAGCTAAGGCGGTCTGGTTCTCTGGACCGGAGGAAAAATGGGTGGCCCGCAACAGTAGTGTAATTATCTAAATGTGTATTATTTTTTAATTTATTTTGAAATAGATTCTACTATGTTAAGTCATTAGATTAAACCAATAAGAGCATATTTGATAATTTTGAATGTTTCATCAAAAATGATTTTTCTTTTATTATTATTATTATTATTATTATTATTATTATTATATATACGAGGACTTGTATGGGGCTCTAACTTTATGGCCAACCGTGACAGTACCCCGATCATGGTAGGCAAGGGCTCCGATCCTATCAATTAATTAATGCAACTTAAAATAAATAAACTATCAATTAATTAATGCAAAAAATATTTATACATCACTTTTCAATTTTTGTTAAAAAAAATTCTATCTCAATGTATATATTAACGTACATATCTAATCAACTTCAATGAAGTTGATGAGTTTAATGATAGCTCCTCAAAAATATATATTGATGTCATGTCTAAGAAGGTAGGTTGTTATTACTCGATAATGAGCATTATATTTTAAGTTTTTTTGAAAGTAAAAATTAGACTATATATATTTGATAATTTTGAATATACACTAGATTGATTTCAGAAGAGTTTTCGAGGGGCACGCGAGAGCTAGCAAAGCAACTCGTCGTAGCAATATGTGAAGCCCTGGGGCTCGAAGAGAATCGTACGGAAGAATGTCTTGGCCTGGCATCATGCTATCAAGTTCTTTCGGGGCATCTGTACCCTCCGTGCCCTCAACCTGAGCTGGCCCTCGGCCTCCCTCCACACTCCGATGCAGGGCTTCTCAGTGTCCTCATGCAAAACAATAGTTTTCCAGGCCTTCAAGTCATGCACAATGGCAATTGGGTTCCAGTTCAACTCATTCCTAATTCATTGTTTATCATGGTTTCGGATCTGCTGGAGGTATGCAAATGGGGCTGGAAGGATATGTCAATGCTTCCTGTTTTAGATCACAAGTATTCTAACGGCTAGATTGAATTTGAAACTTGGCAGATATTTAGCAATGGCAAGTACAAGAGCTTGTTGCATAGAGTCACTGTGGACAAGAAGATGACCAGGTTATCAGTTGCTACTGCGATTGGGTCGTCTTGGGAGGGTGTTGTCGTTGCTCCTGCAGCCGAATTAGTAGAAACCGAACCTGCGGCATTTCGTGGAATCACATTTAAGGATTACATCGGTCATTACCAAGCCGGGAAGCTGAACAAACGTCCTCTTGCAGCCATAAGGCTCTGAATAATTAATAGTAACAACCATCATGCTGTTTATGTAAACGATCGACTTTGAATGCGTGCTGCTAAATTCCGAGTGTGCCGTTAAAAACTGATGCATGAATTGCCTCCACAGCTGCATAAGATTTGAAAACTTTCATGAAGTGCAATGCTTGTGAAAAATGATCGAATACAAAAACAATCTTAATCTTATTAAGCTCTGTTTGAGAATTAGTGATGCTTTTGTGGTGGTTATAACCAATTGTGGAACTAATCAAATCCAAAACTCCCTGCCGCTAGATCCAATCCGACGTCATTGTTTTGCATTGCTTATCTTCCATCTCCTCAATCTCTTGCTTTCTGATTCCATCCCTTCTCCAACGAGCATCGTAGAAGGTAAGCTTCCTAATTCTTATTAAAACATGATGTGCTAAAGGATGAAAAATACAAAGCAGACAACAAAGTTTTCAAGGAGGCAGAGGGAAGAGAGATTTATTTATTCATCTTGTTTTGATGCATTTCCATAGGGATATTTATAGAAGAAAATAATTTACGAACGTTAGCGAATCTATCTCTCTTTACCAGCTTCGTGATTGGGGCAACCATGTTGCAATTAATCGGCAGTAGATTAATATGTTATCTGTTAGGATCGAAGGAGGCTAAACTCAAAACATGGGCTTTTATTGATAATGCTTTTAAGATAAGCTTTTGTTTTTACTTGCTTCCCTTAAACAATACCGGTTTACTTGCTTCCCAGATGGAATGAGAAACGTTACATATTAAAACAGTACTTGGAAAGACAAAAATAGATAGCAGCGTAGCAACATTTATTGGTCAGCAGCAGTGACATTGATTTCACGCTTTCACCCCTCCCGAATCGAGGTCTCCGTGAAAATTTATGAAGAAGCTGAGAAAGAGGTCGCAAGAACACTCAACTATATCAGAAGTCAAGTAGTAACCTGCACAACAGAAGCATAAGAGTCATAAACTGAAACTCAATCTGATTTACAGATCGAGTCATACATTGTAAAACATGATTTCGCCAATGTACGCAAGAAAAAAAGAAAATACAACTGCAGGCAAAGAAGAAACCGCGCGGATAAATAACTGTAACCGCACAAGCAGCTCAAGCCACAAGCCTTGTCCGTCGAAACCGAACAAGTCGCCTATCCGCAACTAGTCGCGCGGGCTGCTTGTTATTGAATGTTGATGATCAAGAAACAGAACGCGCTGATGAGTCAGGCGAACTTCAAACTCTATCCGCAACCCCGAGCAAGGTGACTTCAAGCCACGGACTGCGACATGTTGTAAACCACTGACTGTAAAATGCAAACTATTCCACGTCAAGCTTCCACTAGTTGTCTAGCCGCCTGATGCTAGCCGCACAGCCTGCACAGATAGCCAATCTCACTTAGTCGCGCTGGTTAGAAAAACGTAACCGCATGATCTAAATGCGAGTTGAGTTCCGATATTTAAGACAAGTCGGGGACTCCTATTTATAAGCGTGAGGAGGAGTGTCGTCACCGCTCATAGCGATAGGATAACCGTACGTCAATCCTGCAGCTAGCACCACGTATCCGCGCAAGTGCGAATACAAGCATCAGTCCACCACTGATAAAAAATTGTCCGCAAAGAAGTGCAGACACACCACTTTGTCCGCGCGTGATAAACCAATTAAACTGCTTACGCGGAAGGCACCACCAGTCCGCATAGCGAGCGGACAACAACTCTGTCCGCGTGGACTTTTGACAATCAATCACACGTTTTGAGCCAAGTCCGCACCAATGAAGGACTGTCGATACCGCCACCAGACTGCGCCGATCTGTGAACTCTGCATCCAGATCGCGCAATACTGCAGACTTTGCGAACACCAAAGAAGATCACGCAAACAAGCAGATACAGTGAACTAGGCAACAACCTCAGACTTGTCATAGCACCATGACCAAGTCCACAACCAGCAAACTCTGGCAAACAACCGGCCCGAAAAGGCTTCAGCAAGCTGTATGGTTAGCCACTGCAGACCGCGTGAACCGTCTGTCTTATTACGAGCTAGAGTACCGGAAGCTTCAGTGGACTATGCAGTCTAACAATCCAGACCGCAACAGCCGCGGTTAAACAAGGCTAACAACCCGATTACTTCTCCATGGTGCTTGCTGAACCAGACCACAGGAGAGAAGAAGAGAAGAAATCAACCTGGCTAACCACTGACTTAAACCCGCCAGGCTGCGACGGTCTCTGCGGTCTGTGCAATCTGCCCAAATCAGACCGCTCACCTCCACTACACTCTCACTTCAATAATTTTAACACTCCCCTTGATGTGGAAAGGGGAAACCAGCCCGAACAACCCTCGTAACCAAATAAATGTGTGTACGTTGGTGGTACACGCATGTTCGTGCGAGTGCTGGCCGTGCATGTAGGTGCATGCGTGCTTGGTGCGGCGCATACCCGCGCTGCTTTATGTTGTTTCCGGAGAAGATTCCTCTTAGACATGTGCGGGCGTCATTTCGTCCCCAATTTTGGGTGATTTAAACCTTTGAGCGAGTGCGATTCACGCGCGTTGTTCAATCAATCAGGTCAGCTTGCTTCAGCATTTTGGTCGATGTCCTATCAGGTTGACTTTGAAATCTTTAGGGTAAACCCCGTCAAATGCCCCAAATGTCTGAGGGTTATGATCCGCTAAGCATTGAGTCCCTGAATTTTAGATTTAATCATGTTGTTCTTAGGTTGGGGACTTCGAACACTGTGATATGCGTGCATGACTATTTATTCTTTCTTTACGGAGTTAAATGTTCCTTTCATTATGCCCAGGGATGTAGGCTGATCGCTCTGCGCTACAGAGCGTTTATCTTACGGGATGAAGATCTCGTAGCTATCAATGGACGATGGATTACTCGTGTATTGCCTTTGTTAGTTATGGGGCCCTTGCAGCGCATTTGGAGATGCTCCCCTCTTTTGAGCCTTGTGTGTTAAGATGGTCCGTAAGTACCTTGTACTTAACGTTCCTTATGTATCATGAGATACTTTTGGCAATTTTCGCCAAGCGTTAGTGTCGGGAACTTGTTTTTTGAGTATGATGTTGAGGAACATCTGCCCCTTGCCCCAGTAGTGTGGAGGGGACCCGATGTTTGTTTTTACCCAGTGATGCAGAAGGATTCCAGATCTGTCCCGGTTGGAATTCGTATTCAGGGTTTGCCCTTGTCTTGAGGGGTAGAAGGACTCAGGGTCTATATTGATTAGAGAAGATCTTTCGTTTGTTCTTTTCCTAAGCGGAAGGACTCAATGCTTGTTTTTTATTGAGGTGCAAAATGACATTTTTTGTTCTTGCCTGAGTAGAAATACTTAGGGTTCATTCTATTGGAGGTGACGAAAGATATTTGTTTGTTCACGCCTTAGAAGGACACGAGGTCCATTCCATTGATTGTGATGAAGGACCTTTGTCCATTCACACCTCAGAAGGTTATAAGGTCTGCTTTATTGGAGGTGACAACAGACCTTTGTCCGTCTGTACCTCAGAATGACACGAGGTCCATTCTATTAGATTTTGACATACCATTATTCATTTGCACCTCAGAAGTACATGAGGTCTGTTCTATTGGAGGTGGCGAAGGACATTTGTCCGTTCGCACCTCAGAATGTCAAGGGGTCCATTATATTATTAGAGATGCAGAAGAATCTTTGTCCTTAATAGTAGAAGGACACAGTCCATTCTTTTATGAGGTGTAGATGGAATTTCGTCTATCTTGCCTTGACATTAGAAGGACACGAGATCCATTCTTTCAGTGGTGCAGAAGGACTTTCATCCATCTCCCCACGATAATAGAGTGACATAGAGTATGTTCATTCAGGAGGTGCAGAAGGACTTTCGCCAATCTCACCTTGACATTAAAAGGACTCGAGGTTTGTTATTTCCAGGGAGCTAGCATAGCAGGCGAAACATAAAAGAGATGGCTTGTGATATTGTTGAAGTGTTAAGGTACATATGAGTGTGATTCTCCTTGAATTTTTCCACCTTAAGTACATTGCTCACTAGTAGAAGCAGTGCAAATTTTACGCGTTCCATGTTCTGGGAGCGCCTTCCTATATAGGGCTCTCAGCTTGTAGGTTCTAGGCTTTACTATTGTTGTGATGACAAATGACCCTTCTTAGGTTGGGGAGTGTTTGTCCTTCTAGGATCCCTAACTATCTATCTTGAGGTTTCAGAGAACTAGGTCCCCGATGCTAATTGACCTTCACTTTACCATCTTGTCGTAGAAGCGGCCATGCAATTTTGATCCACACACATTCTTCACTTCCTAGAGGCTTTATTGACCCTAACCACGTTGGCAAGCCAGGTGAGTACTTTGCTTCCCAGATAAATTACGACGCCAAAATCTTGGGCACTTCTTCCTCTATTTCCCGGAGCGGCTCGGGTTCAAAGTTGTAATTTTTCCGGATCACAAGCCTACATGCACGCAAGATTAATATTTAATACATGTGTGATTATCCGTGGATCTACTCCGAGCATGTCATCAGAGCTCCATGCAAATACGTCTTGGGAAGCCTATGTTGTAAGACCCCTCCCCCATGCAATTTTGATCCACACACATTCTTCACTTCCTAGAGGCTTTATTGACCCTAACCACGTTGGCAAGCCAGGTGAGTACTTTGCTTCCCAGATAAATTACGACGCCAAAATCTTGGGCATTTCTTCCTCTATTTCCTGAAGCGGCTCGGGTTCAAAGTTGTAATTTTTCTGGATCACAAGCCTACATACACGCAAGATTAATATTTAATAAATGTGTGATTATCCGTGGATCTACTCCGAGCATGTCATCGGAGCTCCATGCAAATACATCGGAGCTCCCCTTAATAGTGACCTATTTGGTTAAGGCCCTTACCGCCTAAGACAACCACCCTACGCCTTCCCAGCGGGTAATGTTCCCACTTTCCAAGCATAGAATGCTCATCTTTTCAGGCTATAGAACATCATCATATCAGATCATTATGCAAAATTAGTTGAGAAACTATGCATATACATATATGTATGTATATATATATATATATATATATATATGTGTGTGTGTATATATATATAATCAATGGTCGTAGCCAGAGGTTTATACATAAGACCCAACTTGGCTAAACAAAGCAGCAATTGCTCTCGCTTCTTCTAGGCTATAAATGCCAAAATCTTTAAAATCGGGAGATGAGACTAGTGCATCAACTCGAGTAGGCTCTATTGTGGGCATTCTCTCACACTGTGATTGGGCTTCACATTGCTCCATCTCGTAAAAAGGGTGTATGATGACATATTAGTCATAAGACTAGTAAATTCACTTCTCTTTCCTAAGATCCCTAAAGCTTGGGGACAAGAATGAGCTTTTACAAGTTAATAATAACTGAGGCAATAATGTTAGCAATGGTATATATAGATGAACATGAAATAAAACTAGAAGCAAGCTGAAACTAATACAACAACAAATAATAGAGATGTAGTAATTCTAATAAGTGTTATTTAAATAAGTTTTATTATCTAGTGCGCAATCACTTGTGTTCACAACCAACAATACCTCCCTATGTAGACATAGTTTGATCATTTCTCTTCCAGCGGGATATCAAACCATGGCAGCCTCGTTGATGTGGCAAATCAGTGACAGTGACCGACCATGCCACTTCTGGGAGTGGTCATACCTTACTACCCATGCCCTAATGTACAACCTCATGAACATTTGGATGTGAGCAATATCCGACTATAACGAAATCTGGCTAACCAGCGGAGGGAATCAGTGGGGCATAAAACATGGCCATGTTCTCGGGGTACACTTCTCCCAAGTGCCTAGAGCCGTCAACCTTCCTATACTGGTATGAACGGTCTACGGGCATGATCGACCCACCACTTTTACCGCAAATAATTTACAAGCATTTCAATAAGATAAACAACCGACACCTTTCGTGTCTGTGATGACTTGCCCTACTTATAGTGACTTGATCAACTTACAAACCTAATTTTTGTGACCTTCTACTATGAAGCCTTCAGGTTGGCTCATGTATATTTCTTCAGTTAGATCTCCGTTCAAGAACGCAGTCTTAACATCCATTTGATGAATAATAAAATTCTCAATAGACGTAATAGCTAGGAGAATCCTAATGGTTGCTAAGTGGCACACTGGTGAATATACATCAAAGTAATCCACTCCACTAACTTGTGTGAAACCTTTAGCCACCAAGCGTGCTTTATACTTAGCTACGCTACCATCAGGATTGAGTTTCTTTTTCAATGAGCTCCATCATTGGGCTTCAAGTGATTATTATAATCGTAGGTGTCTTCAATGCTCTACGTTCACTGTATCCCCACGTATCCATCATGGAC
The DNA here is from genome assembly GCA_039513925.1 of Platanthera zijinensis. Taxonomy (NCBI): domain Eukaryota; kingdom Viridiplantae; phylum Streptophyta; class Magnoliopsida; order Asparagales; family Orchidaceae; genus Platanthera; species Platanthera zijinensis. Next base: position 156,712,172 of record CM077091.1, read on the forward strand.
TTTATATAGTGGCTTTGACTTAGGGAAATGCCATTTTTTCCAAAGCTCACTTGCATGCCTAGTATAGTTTCAACTACACCTAGGTCTTTAATGCTAAACTCTTTCATCAGTTCTGACTTAACGTCATCCACTACAGATTGATTTGAACCAAGAATCAGCATATCATCTACATACAAGCATATTATAGCGACTTTGTTCGATATATGACGTATGTAAAGACATTTGTCCGAGAGACTTGACATGAATCTCATATTCCTTACACTATAGTCAAACTTCTCATGCCATAATTTTAGAGCTTGTTTTAGTCCGTATAGCGACTTAATCAATTTACAGACCTTATTTTCGTGACCTTCTATTATGAAGCCTTCAGGTTGACTCATGTATATTTCTTCGGTCAGATCTCCGTTCAAGAACACATTCTTAACATCCATTTGATGAACAATAAAGTTCTCAATAGACGGAATAGCTAGGAGTATCCTAATGGTTGCTAAGTGGCACACTGGTGAATATACATCAAAGTAATCCACTCCACTAACTTGTGTGAAACCTTTAGCCACCAAGCGTGCTTTATACTTAGCTACGCTACCATCAGGATTGAGTTTCTTTTTCAGAACCCACTTACACCCTATAGTTTTAGCTCCTCTTGGCTTAACAACCAACGTCCAGGTGTTGTTCTGAATTAGAGAATTCATCTCTTCATCAATGACTTCTTTCTAGAGTAGTAAATCCCTTGATCTCATCACATCCTTATAGGTGGATGGATCGGCCTCAACGTGATAAGTGAGAAAGTCACTACCAAAGGTTCTGGGAGTTCGCTCTCTTACCGAAGTCCGTCTAGACTTTGTGACACTTTTGTCTACCAGGACTGAATAGGAGGTGCTTGGTACTGAGTCAGATTCTTCCTCAGTAATAGTTGCTTGCATACCTGAGATTGACAGGTTCTTATTCTTAAGGAACATATCCTCAAAGAACATAACATCCCTAGAGCTTATACATAATATTATGTCGCTCGAAGCATCCGAATGGGGATCAAAGTGGAATCCCCTACCCGTTACCCCTAGGTGGGTATAAATAGGCAAAACCCTTTGGAGTTTCTATGGGTATGGGTTAACCGTGTACCCGACACGACACGTTAAGCCTCCGAACACGTTATTCGTCCAAATTTACACTAACAATCTCCTCCTATATTTATGACAAATAACGTATACGCTTCAGAGTGCAGAAAGTGGAAGTATTAAAAAAAATCCGACTTAACACATTTCCATAAGAGTTAACACAGTTTTTAAAGAAAAACATAAACAAGAGTTTTAAAATAATAACATAATACATCCAAAGAAAAATGTGCAACTCAACAATAAATAAGTCTGGAAAATAATAAAATGACTACAGATAAACATGTAAGATTTCTACTCAGAGAGTAGATCATCATCATCTATATTAAAATCCACTTTCTCTTCTCCATCCTCACCAGTGTCTGCAAAGAATTTCATGAGTCAGACTCTATGAATTCATAAATATATGCAGTGACGTATCAAAGTAAACTAACTCTACCTAAATGAGCTTAGTTCTTTTAGCAGTAGTGAAGTAACACTGTCAGCATCTCTATCTAGTCTAGCTAGGACCAGCGAAGTTTTGATTTCAATAAATCAAACATTGTTATCTTACTCATTAGTTAGCACTATGTGTCTTGTCATATGACTTGGCACACCGTCATTTGCAACATTATCAAATGTGGAATAATGTGCTATGATCACTAATGTTAGATTAACTCATACAACGACTTTTTATTCCCAGTTGAATAATTTTCAAATCAACTTATAATGAGAAAGATGTTAAGTTATCATGTGTGGAATGACTAGCATCTAAACATCTTGGGTTTTCATAAAGAAATTATTTGGGGTTTTCAGTCTGTTATTAGATGCTTGAATGTTGCGACTATAAGTTCTTACCATAAAACATAAACATTGGAGAAAGTTTCATATTTCTATGAACTTTAATCTCATCTCCCCCGATATTTTTATTGTGTAACTCTAGTTAAGCCCTTTGTCAAGACGTCTGCAACATTATCTTTTGACCTCACATCAACGAGGTTCACAATTCCTTTACTCGTAAGGGAGGTCAACCAGGCCTGTTTCATTCTGAGTTGTCTTCCTTTGCAGTTGATCAAAGTGTTCGTGCAATCATTTTCGTAGCCTGATTATCGCAGTAAACTGCAACAGAACTCAATTTCAGGCTCGACAGTGGAATGTTCATCACCAAATCTCTTATCCACTCTTCTTCTTCTCCCGCTGATGCTATAACGTAGAGTTTGGATTCCATAGAAGATAGTGTAATAAATGATTGCCTCTTGGACTTCCAGGCTACAACTGATCCTCTTAGTGTGAATATAAATTCACAAGTGGACTTGCTGTCGTTTAATTCTGAGCACCATGATGCATTAGAATATCCTTCTAAAATTGGAGGATGATCATGGTAACATAAAACATACATTTGAGTGTGCTTTAGGTATCGCATCAGCCTATCGAGGGCATCCCAATAGTCTTGGCTAGGATTACTAGTGAATCTACTCAACATGCCGACCATAAAGGCTATATCAGGTCTTGTGCAGACCATAGCATACATGAGACTACCAATTATTTTAGCATATTCTAACTGTCTAATCGCAGCTCCATCATTGGGCTTTCAAGCGATTATTGTAATTGTAAGGTGTCTCCACTGCTCTACGTTCACTGTATCCCCACGTATCCAACATGGACTTTATATAGTGGCTTTGACTTAGGGAAATGCCATTTTTCCCAAAGCTCACTTGCATGCCTAATATAGTCTCAGCTACTACTAGGTCTTTAATGTTAAACTCTTTCATCAGTTCTGACATAACGACATCCACTACGGATTGATCAGAACCAAGAATCAACATATCATCCACATACAAGCATATTATAGTGACTTTGTTCGATCTATGACGTATGTAAAAACATTTGTCCGAGAGACTCGACATGAATCTCATATTCCTTACACTATAGTCAAACTTCTCATGTCATAATTTTGGAGCTTGTTTTAGTCCGTATAACGACTTGATCCACTTACAGACCTTATTTTTTTGACCTTCAACTATGAAGCCTTCAGGTTGGCTCATGTATATTTCTTCGGTCAGATCTCCGTTCAAGAACGCAGTCTTAACTTCCATTTGATGAATAATAAAGTTCTCAATAGATGCAATAGCTAGGAGTATCCTAATGGTTGTTAGGTGGCACACTGGTGAATATACATCAAAGTAATCCACTCCACTAACTTGTGTGAAACCTTTAGCCACCAAGCGTGTTTTATACTTAGCTACGCTACCATCAGGATTGAGTTTCTTTTTCAGAACCCACTTACACCCTATAGTTTTAGCCCCTCTTGGCTTATCAATCAACGTCTAGGTGTTGTTCTGAAGTAGAGAATTCATCTCTTAATCAATGGCTTCTTTCTAGAGTAGTGAATCCCTTGATCTCATCGCATCCTTATAGGTGGATGGATCAACCTCAACGTGATAAGTGAGAAAGTCACTACCAAAGGTTCTGGGAGTTCGCTCTCTTACCGAAGTCCGTCTAGACTCTATGACACTTTTGTCTACCGGGACTGAATAGGAGGTGCTCGGTACTAATTCAGATTCTTCCTCAGTAATAGTTGCTTGCATACTTGGGATTGACATGTTCTTATCCTTAAAGAACTTATCCTTAAAGAACACAACATCCCTAGAGCTTATACATAATGTTATGTTGCTCGAAGCATCCAGATGGGGATCAAAGTGGTATCCCCTACCCGTTGCCCCTAGGTGGGTATAAATAGGCAAAACCCTTCGGAGTTTCTACAGGTATGGGTTAACTGTGTACCCGACACGACCCGTTAAGCCTCCGAACACGTTATTCGTCAAAATATACACTAACAATCTCCTCCTATATTTGTGACAAATAACGTATATGTTTCAGAGTGCAGAAAGTGGAAGTACTAAAAAATAAATTTCCGACTTAACACATTTCCATAAAAGTTAGCACAGTTTTAAAAGAAAAATATAAACATGAATTTTAAAACAATAACATAATACATCCAAAGAAAAATGTGCTACTCAACAATAAATAAGTCTGCAAAACAATAAAATGACTACAGATAAATATGTAACAATTCTACTCAGAGAGCAGATCATCATCATCTATGTCAAAATCTACTTTCTCTCCTCAATCTTCACCAGTGCCTGTAAGGAATTTCATGAGTCAGACTCTATGAATTCATAAACATATGCAGTGACGTATCAAAGTAAACTAGCTCTACCTAAATGAGCTTAGTACTTTTAGCAGTAGTGAAATAACACTGTCAACATCTCTATCCAGTCTAGCTAGGACCAGTCAAGTTTTTAATAAATCAAACGTTGTTATCTTACTCGTTAGTGACCACTATGTGTCTTATCATATGACTTGGCACACTGTCATTTGTAATATTATTAAATGTAGAATAATATGTTATGATCACTAATGTTAGATTAACTCATACAACGACTTTCTATTCTCAGTTAAATAATTCTCAAATAAACTTACAATGAGAAAGATGTTAAGTCATCATGTGTGGAATGATTAGCATCCCAAATAATTTCATCAAAAAATTATTTGGGATTTTCAGTCTGTTATTAGATGCTTGAATGTTACGACTATAGGTTCTTACCATAAAACATAAACATTGGAGGAAGTTTCATATTTCTAATAACTTTAATCTCATCTCCCCCGATGTTTTTATTATGATAATTCTAGTTAAGCTCTTTGTCAAGGCGTATGCAACATTATCTTTTGACCTCACATCAACAAGATTCACAATCCCTTGACTCGTAAGGGAGGTCAACCAGGCTTGTTTCATTCTGAGTTGCCTTCTTTTGCTGTTGAACAAAGTGTTCGTAGCACTGAATTCCTTTCCCTAGAGCGATGATGGCGAATCGGTGGAAACAAATCTCTCCAGCGGCGACCGATTCTTTTCCCGACCTATTCAATTCCAGGCGGCAGCGGAAACGGGAGATGAAATCAGGCGGCGGTGCTCCTATCCGAAACCAGGCGGCGGGATCCTGCTTCTCCACCGACACAGAAGCACGGGAACAATTTCGTCCTTCTCCCGATCCTATCCAGCGACAGTCAGGGCTTTTACTCCTTCCCGGTCGAAGGAGGGGAGGAGCCGACTGCGATGGCGTGCCTCCTTCTTCGCGATCAAGCAACGAAACTCCTTCCCGATCTGCGATATCGGGAGCGCTGAAGGAGACGGTTACATTTTTTTTTATTTGTCGCCGGCGGACGGGAGAATGAGAAAAAAAAAACGGTTACGGGCTTGAGCGACATGGGGCTTAACTTCGAGAATGTTATGTCGCTCGAAGCATCCGGATGGAGATCAAAGTGGAATCCCCTACCCGTTGCCCCTAGGTTGGTATAAATAGGCAAAACCCTTAGTAGTTTCTACGGGTATGGGTTAACCGTGTACCCGACACGACCCGTTAAGCCTCCGAACACGTTATTCGTCCAAATATACACTAACAAATAAGACCCTCATCCCTTGGATTTCCCTATAACTAAGACCTCATGGGTACAAGGATTGCGACTTTTGACTGAGCATTTGGATCCTACTATCGAAGCTTTGAGTCGTGAGACAGTGTTCATCTCATTTGGTCATCATCTTGAGATAGTCGCCAAGTTAGTGCCCTCCTTGTACCCTGCTCGGTCATTCTTAGCTGTGGAGGGGAAACTTGTTCTAAACATCTGAGTACGTGGTGAGACCTCCCTATCGGAGCACTTGTGGTACTCTTAGTGTTCCCTCTGTTTCTGTGTTCTTGCCTGTCAAGCCCAATCGCCGGACAAGTATCCTTAGACTGCATTGATCCGAATTTTTAAATAAAGAATTTCCCTGACTTCAACATTTACTATCCAAAATAAAGAAATGTATTATATAAATAGAAATAATTACCCAAACCTCCCCTGTAAACTAGCATAATTAGTGAGAGCGCCCCTCTTATTTTCGAAATTACAAAAACTTCCCTTAAATTTTCATTTCATTACCAAAACCTCCCCTGATCTTTTCATTTCATTGCATCCATGAAGAAAAATACCCCCGTAGATACTGTTCACCGAGGGGGGGTGTTTTTGTTCATGGATGTTATGAAATTAAAACTTCATGAGAGATTTTTGTAATAAATTAAAAACTTTAGGGGAAGTTTTTTTAATTTCAAAAATAAAAGGGGTGCTGTCAGTAATTTAGCAAAGTTAGAGGGGAGGTCCCGGTAAATGACCCTATATAAATATATACTTCTCACAAATCCTAGTATATAAATCCATCCATTCACCGCTGAAACAATCCTTCTCCTTCTTTTGTTGGCTTTGGTATAGTGAGGATCGCCATGGTCAACTCTGTTCTTCCCTCTTCTCTCATCAGCTCCTCCAGTGTCAAAGAACTTGTAATTAATTCTACACATAATAGTACAGAAGCCACCTCCATGCCTTCCGTTTATGTAGCTCGTAATCCAGCCATGGCTGCAGCCGAGATAATCAGTCATGAAGAGATTCCAACCATCGATCTCTCCTTGCTTATAAGGAGGTCCGAAAAAACTTCAGCCGATGAACGAGCAAAAGTGATTCAACAAATAGGGGAAGCCTGCGAGGATTGGGGCTGCTTCATGGTAAGTGATTAATTCTATAGCAAGCTAGCCTCTCCAAAGGAACAGCACACGGCCAATTAATGGCCGTGGTTAATTGTGCAGGTGGTCAACCATGGAGTATCGGAGGATTTACAGAGGAAGATGATAGAAGCCTACTTGGACTTCTTTGATATGAAGGAGGAGGAAAAGCAGCGCTACAACTCCAAAAGTTTTATTGACTCAGTCGTGTACAACTCAAGTTTTGATCAAACGACAAATGAAGTGCTTTATTGGAGGGATACTCTGAGAACAACTGTGCACCCCACCTTCAACTCTCCCGATCTACCACAAAATTTCAGGTTCTTATATTATAATATATTAATTTTCTTCCTTATGTTACTGTGGTGAAATAATCATCACTTTGAAATTAGAACTGATTTTTTTATCTGTTTCGACGTCTTATTTTAATGAATAAGCTCTTAGATAAAAATTGATGTTTGTATAAAAATTTTATAAAAACAATGATGAAAAAGTAATCGGATGTTTGGATAGTTCGCTCATAAGTGTTTATCTAAAATTTCATTTATAAGGGTCTGTTCGTTTGGACGCTTTTTTCGGAAGGACGGGATTTTTTCGTCCGGACGCGTTTTGTTTGCGTGGTCGCAATTTTTTTCGCCGGTCGTGATTTTTTTCCCGAACTCGTTTTTTTCACCTGGGCGGTTTTTTCGCTCGGGCGCGATTTTTTCGCCCTGTCGTGATTTTTTTCACCCGGACGCAATTCTTTCGCCCTGGAACGTTTTTTTTCGCCCGGATGCGTTTTTTTCGCCCAATCGCGGGTTTTTTTCGCCCTGACGCATTTTTTTCTCCCGTGGGCAATTTTTTCGTTTGGGCATATTTTTTTCACACGAGCGCGTTTTTTTCGCTCGGGCGTGTTTTTTTTTGCCCGATTGCGGTTTTTTTTTCCTGAACGCAGTTTTTTTCGCACGAACGGTTTTTTCTCCCGGACGCAATTTTTTCACCCCTGCGTAATTTTTTAAAAAGACCGTGTTTTTCCACCGGGCGTAATTTTTTTGCCCGCGAGAAAAAGGAAAAAAACGCTCTATGTCTGCGCGAAAAAAACACGCTTGGACAAAAAATACGCATTCGAGTGAAAAAATCGCACGCATGCCTGGCAAAAAAATCGTGCCTTGGCAAAAAACGTTTGCTTAAAAAAATCGCGCTGGGGCGAAAAAATCGTGCCCGGGGGAAAAAAACCGTAATTGCAAAAAAAACAACGTTTGGGCGAAAAAATCGCAATCGGGCAAAAAAACGCTTCTGGGCGAAAAAAAACACATCTGGGCGAAAAAACGCGCTCGGGCGAAAGAAATTGCGACCGGGCGAAAAAATCGCGCCCGGACCGTGATTTCTCCTTAAACCACAGACGGGCCTAGTCGCCACTCACACGACAACGAATTATCTACCGTTTACAAAATGAATAAAAAATTCTGGAAAAAAAACTCTTTCTGATCTTGAGCACTGAAGGAGATGATACACCCTTGCAAAGGTTGTCAGAGTTGAAAAACATGAACAGTCCCTTCTTCGTTCTTGATCTTGCTTGAACACTTATGAGTTTTTTTGGTTCCACATAATTATCAGGCTGGGGATGCATGGTATGAAAGCTCTTGGTGATGTGCAACTTCAATTTCTCGAAATCCTACCTATATATAGTTTTTGCACTTTCGCACCACGATAGCTAGGTATCGATTGCGATATCTCCGTTTGCTGCCACGTGTCTTACTCTATAATAACCGCACCGAGAAGATGGAGAACGTGTACGGATGTGGGCCTATCACGCCGTGATAGCTCAATATCGCCTGGCGATATCGTCAAGTTTTGCCCTTCATGTCAACTATTGAGAATCATGGCCTACGTCATGGCTGACGTAGCACGCTATCACCAGTCGATAGAGGATATCTCCTACGTTATCACTGCTCTGTAAAATTTGATGTATGTCGCCCATCCTAAATCATCAGAGTGTTGTACATGTTATATCTGCACATCACAAACACACTATGATCAAATATATTCAAGATTTGTTATTTTCAAACCTAGGAGTAAGAAACCTATGCTCTAATAATCTCTTTTTTTTGATAATAATAAATCAACTTAGAAAGAAATCATTGTGGATCTATAGTAATGTTTATAAGATATGACAAACAATATAAGTACATGAAAGTGCACAAACTCTCCCTAAATGGATGACCTTAAATTCATTGTGGGTCTATAGTAATGTGTATAAGACGTGACAAGCAATATACGTATATGAAAGTGCACAAACTCCCCATAAATGGATGACCTTAAATTCTTTTTAAGTCCTTTTAACTCCATTTTAAGTTAATAACATATTAATTTGAACAATAAAACGTAAACTCTCCCTTAATATGAACTCCCCCTAAATTCTTGCATCGATTTCTTTCGATATTCCCCCTTTTGGTATTAACAAAAGAATGTTAAAGTAGGAGTGTAAAGCAAAAATGTAATAAAAGAAGGTAGAAAGAATTTGAAAAGAAAGATAGAGGGAAGGAATATGTTTTACATAACTAAACAAGATAATGCTGGTTTATAAGGAAAAAAAGTGTGCAATATGAAACATATAGAAAACATCTAGTAAACATACACATTGCGAGATTGTCATGAAGTATGTAAATTGAAGAAATGTTGAAATCATTTGCAGTCAAATTCTCATGAGAAGAAATTTAATAATAGATAATGAGCTGTACAAAGTGTGCTTTGGTAAAGAGAGCAAGTGAAATAATTAAAAATCACATGAAAAAGGTGAATTGTATGCACATAACATTGAATATACATAGACAATTTTGTACTCATTTAGAAATTCTTTGCGCTTTAGTGAAAGAAAATGGCCATAAATGTGTGCACAAGGTACTTTATAATTTTTTCTAAGGTGCTCAACCTCACAATTCCTATTAAGACTTATCAAAAGGATGAGTAATGCTTGATGGAGTATCCTGAGCATATTATTTGAATAGCATTTTTTCCCTTTTTTTAATCACTCGGGACTCCGAATCTTCTTGTGTAGCAGAACATATAATAATTTTTCTAAAGCCATGTTATGTAAAGAAAAATGTACAAGAATCAATGATAAACAAGTTGTGTTGTGTATTTCAAATCGGCTATGTGAAACAAAAATACATTCATGTAGGTTGAAAATTTGTAAACACTTGTATTGGACCAAAAAAATATAAGTGTGAAGTCAATATCATGTATAAAATATTATCCATACTTAGAGACATGCAAAAATAATTTGAAACATTTACTATTCACAAATCCAACATAAAATAGAGGATAATGTAAGCATGAAATTACGTACACAATGCTATATTAAACTTAAAAATGAAATCGCATTGGATAACTTCTGGAATGTACAAACCAACAAAAACTCGACTAAAGAATGTGTAGCATACACGAAATAAGAGTTGATCGAAAAATTGTTATTTTGAAGCAAAAACGCAATACCACGAGTGATAGCGATATCGCACCGCAAAATCAAATTTAAAATATAAGTCGGGCCTGAGTCCGGATTTCACTTCTCCCCCTTATTTCCTGAAACCCTATCGCGAGAAATAGACTTGACGCCGACGGAACCTATAAATCCAAGGTTAGTTTGTCATTTTCTCTTGAATTTTTTGAGGGATTGTATTTTTGAAGTTGATTTTAAGAATCCTTTATGATCAACAAGAGATTTTTTTTAAAAAAAATGGATTTGATAATTTGTACAAGAACTTTGAAAAACACAAGTTTTAGAGTGAGATTTTCATTAATCTTGTAGATCTACAGAGTAGATGAAGTTTTTGAAAACTCTTATATGTTTTAAAGTCAAAGAAATGATAGATCTGAAAATAGGAGTTGAAATTTTTAGGGTTTTAGAGGGTTTTCAGCTATCGCAGAGCTACAACCACTGTCGCCTGGCGATAGCGAGATTTTGTCGTTTTAACAAAATATTCTTTTTATAATTGTAGGAATGGCTTATAGCTCAAAAGCACGCAAAAATTCCTCCAGAAACCAACACTCATCGTATCTATCTTATTCAGGAATTGAAAAGTTGCTTCTAAGATCATGGAATTTGATCTATCACCGGATTAAATTTGCTCGGTGTTTGTGAGGGAGTTTTATAATCATTTGGAAGATCCGTCTTACACCGGATTAAACGGAGGAGTTCAATCGCAAATTCAAAAAGGAGTAGTAGAGATAACACATGATGATTTGCAAAACGAATTTGGAGTAATAGATTGTGGTAATGCGCTTGACATAATAGAAAACCATCAAAAAGATAGGGATTGGACACAGACCACCCCTGTGCTTCATGGAACAGCCATAAAGACACTCATTAAGTCGACTGCTTCTGTCACTCCTGATGTGTATATGGTGCAGGATATCCTAAGGAATACAATATTGTTGAAGGGAGGTGATATTAGGAAGACCACTACACAACAAAGTTTAGAGACTTATATTATTTTTGAGAATGTGCAGTTTGATGCATCAGATTTATTGTTTTTTGTGATCTGATACACATACAAGATGAAAGACCCTATGAGGAAGAAGATCAACACACTTCGATTTGAAAGTGTTATCCAACGAGTGATATACCAGAAGTATAGATGGATTCACCAGAATCTCTATGTGGATGGCTGTATTCCTCCAGTTGGAACTCAGTTCGGGCGGTTAGCCAAACTAGCCGACGCAACCTGTTCAACCAATCTTCTAGCGGTAGCCTCAGCGGGCTGTTGGAATGTTGATTTAGTATATTGGAAATCAGTTCGGGCGGTTAGCCAAACTAGTCGCAGTGGCCTGTCCTGCCGGTCTTCTAGCGGATATCCTCAGCGGGCTGTTGGGATGATGATTTAGTAGAAGTCGCAGTGTTCTGTCCAGTGAGCGCCTCAGTAGTTTAAGTGACAAGCCGTAACGGTCTTGTGAAGTCGTGATGGTCTGGTTCAAGCCGTATCATTGGTCTTATGTTTATCCTCTCTGCGGTCTGGTGGCAACCCGCAGTATGCGTTCAGGTGGCTTGCAGCAACTTCAGCTTAATGGTTAGCCGCACAGCGGATTGTTGGTTATCCACAGGTGCGGCTTAGCGACTTGTCTGGCGGACTTCTCTTGTATCCGAAGGGTGTAATGTTATAGCTTGTATAGTGAGTGATTTGTGTATGTCAAACCGCTCAGACTGCACGGCTTGTATTTAGTCCCACATCGTGTGTTGTATTCTCTCTCACCTCCCTCATTTTCTATAAATAAGGGGGCTTACCTATGTATTACTTACTTTTTTGAATCAACAAAATTTGTGGTTATTTACCTCTTGTTCACTTTTCTTCTCATATTTTCACTTGGTATCATAGGAAAACCGGTCCTTTGCTCCAAAATTGTTTCTTGCTCTTTGCAGTTTGTTTTTTGAAACCGCACGAGTTGCCTTTTCTGTCCCTCCCTTCTTCTGGCTCCGTCCGGCTTCTTCCCTCCCTTTCTTTCTTTCCGGTCACGCGGTTTCCCCTTGTTCGTGCGGTCTCTTGCTCTTCTTCTTCTTGCGCGGCTTTTCCGCCTTTGGGTCGCAGTATTTTACCTGCTGCTGGTGTGTTGACACTGAGACCAGACGGCTTTTTTTTGTCCGCATTCTTCTCCTCCTTCTTTCTTTTCTCGTTGAGGTTTCTCTAACCGCTACGAGTTCTATATCTTTGTCTGGTTTCTTTCGGTTTCTGCCTTTCTTCCTGCCTTTTGGGTCGTAGCTTCTTTCTGCTGCTGGTGTGTTCACACCGAGACCGGGCGGCTTGTTCTTTCTGTTCGCGCGGGTTCTTCTCTGTTTGTCTGTCCGTGCGGTTTCTATTTTGTCCGAGCGGCTTGCTTGCTTTCTTTATGGATACTCCGTCATCTTCTGCTACTTTCCCTGTACCTTTCTCTCATTCTTCTCCTTCTATTTATTCTTCGGGTAATTTGGGTACTTTGTCTAAACTTACGAGGCCAAATTATCCTGACTGGAGTGTGTCTTTTGTCTTCCTTTTACGTTCTCAGCGTAAGCGCTCTCACTTGACCAATGACCCTCCTCCTGTTGGCTCTGCTGCTTACGATGATTGGGATGCTTCTGATGCCTTAGTCCGCACTTGGTTGGCCAATAGTTTGTTTGATGAGTAGACCCCTGTCATCCGACATGATCAAACAGTCAAAGCCGTGTGGAATCATATGGCTGATTTGTATTCTAAATGGGCTCAGACTTCGTGTCTACACTCTATATGCTGATCTCTTTGCTCGTCCTGTTATGACCCCGGCTGCTGCTTATCAGGAGGTGCAGAGTCCTGGAGCTGAACTTCTTCAATATCGTCCCTTTTCTTCTGATCTTGCTGAGCAACAAAAACATTTTCAGGAGCTCCTGGTGGTTTGCTACTTCCTTCGTCTCCCTGACTCCTATGACTTGATTCGCCAACAGATTCTCGGAGAGGCGGACACTCCGACTCTCGATGCTACTACTGCCCGGATTTCTATTGTTACTACTCTACTTCAACGTCCATTGCTTCCTTCTCCTAATATTATTGCTCATCCCGCCCGTCATGATCATTCTGGTGGTCGAGGTGGCCGTACTGGTGGCCGTGGTTATTCAAAATATCTCTATTCTCATTGTGGCAAGGCTGGCCACCTGATTGATCGTTGTTGGGTCAAACACCCTCATCTTCGTCCTGCTTCTGCTGATTCTGCCAAGAAGTCTACTGCATCTCTAGCCACTTCGGGTGTTGCTCAGTTAGCTACCATGGGTAGGTGGCTTATTGACTCTGGTGTTACCAATCATATGACCAGGAATTATCGGCTTTTTTCTTCCCTTTCTACGAGTACCCACTTACCTCCTGTTCTTATTGCTGATGGTTCTCCGTCCCCGGTTCACGGGTCTGGCATTTTGCATGTTACTCCTTCTCTTCAGCTTCGGGACACTCTCTATGTCCCCAATTATCCCTGCAATCTTCTTTATGTTATTTCTCTTTGTAAGCAGTTGGGTTGTGAAGCGATTTTTACTGCTTCTACTTGTGCCTTTCAGGTTCCTCAGTCCAAGGAGATGTTGGTTACTGGGACTGAGAGTGGCTGCTTGTTCTATCTTGATACTTCTTCTGCCTTTTCTTCCTCCTCTCCTTTCCTTCAGTGGAATTTTTGGCTTGGACATCCCCCTCCTCGGATCCTCTATCAGCTTCTTCCTAATTTACCTCGGGGAGATTCTTCTCTTCATTGCGAAGCTTGTCAGTTTGGGAAATATCATCGTTCTACTTTTCCTGCCTGCACAGGACGTAGTTCTTCTCGTCCTTTTGATATTGTCCATTCGGATATATGGGGCCCTGCTCCTACTCAAACTGTTGGTGGGTAGCTTATATTTTGTGACATTTATTGATGATTTTTCTCGATGTACTTGGTTATATTTGCTGCGCGAACGTTTTGAACTTTATTCTATTTTCACTGCTTTTTACAATGAGATTTATACTAAGTTTGGTACTTCTATTAAAATTCTTCGATCTGATAATGCTAAGGAGTATCTTAGTCATCAATTTACATCATTTTGTGTGCATCATGGCGTTGTTCATCAAACCACTTGCCCATATACATCACAACAAAATGGTGTTGCTAAACGAAAGAATCATCATTTGCTAGATGTGGCTCGGAGTCTCATTATTCAGATGCATGTTCCCAAGTCTTTTTGGGGGCATGCAGTTCTTCTCTCTTGTTTTCTTATTAATCGTGTTCCATCCTACGTTATTGGTTGGAAGACTCCCTTTTCTATCATGCATCCAGATACGAATCCTTTTCCTTTGCCTTCTCGTGTCTTTAGGTACACTGCCTTTATTCATTCTTCGTCTTCTGGTCATGACAAACTGTCACCACGCTCGATTAAATGTATCTTTCTAGGCTATTGTCCGACTCAGAAAGGATACAGATGTTATGATCCTGTTCTTCACCGGCAATATGTTTCTGTATATGTTACTTTCTTTGAGACTGTTCCATTCTTTTCTCCTTTCTCTATTCTTCCTTCTTCTAGTGATTCAGTTTCTTTTCCTCTTATTTCTGCACTTTGTCCTGAGCCTACTATTTCTTCTCCTTCATACGACTCTCATGCTCATCCTGTTTCCTCTATTGAGCCGTTGCCTGTGGTTCTTAGTTTGCTTGCCTCTCCTTGGATGGATCTGAGCACGTAGACATGGCTGCTCTTGACCTTCCAATTGCTCTAAGGAAAGGTGTTCGTTCGTGCACTCATCATCCTCTTGCTGTTGTGGTATCATACACCAGACTGTCTCCTCGGGCACAGAGCTTCGCCTTTGATCTCTTGTCCAATGTTCTTCCAGCGACTTATCGTGACGCTCTACTTGTTCCACATTGGAAAGCTACTATGGATGAGGAGATGAAGACTCTAACTGAACTGGGTACTTGGTCACTTGTTCCTACTCCTCATGGTGCTGATGTGGTTGGTTATCGTTGGGTCTTTGTAATCACATACCTTCCTGATGGGACAGTTGATCATTACAAAGCCTGTCTTGCGGTCAAAGAATTTACGCAGACTTATGGTGTGGATTTTTTTGATACATTCTCCCCTGTTTCCCGGATTACTACAATCCGTGTTCTCTTTTCAGTGGCTGTAAACAGAGATTGAGAAATGTATCAGTTAGATGTCAAGAATGCCTTTCTTTATGGGGATTTGAACAAGACAGTTTATATGGAGCAGCCTCCTAGATATGTTGCTCAGGGGGAGTCTCAGGTGTGTAAGTTAAAGAAAGCCATATATGGTCTTAAATAGAGTATGAGAGCCTAGTTTGAAAAGTTTAATGAGGTTATTTCTGTTGCTGGGTTTGTTTAAAGCATTGCAGATCACTCTTTGTTTATTCGGAAAACCTCATCTAGGCTAGTAATTCTTGCGGTGTATGTGGATGATATACTTCTTACTAGGGATGATAGGAAATGCATTGATATGACAAAGAAGCATCTGCTTCGGCATTTTGTTACGAAGGATATGGGGTCTCCTAAGTATTTTCTGGGGATTGAGATATCTCAAAAACCTTGTTCTATCGTTCTTTCACAGAGGAAGTATGCTCTGGATCTTTTACAAGAGACAGGTCTTCTTGGAACTAAACCTGCTCGGTCTCTTATGGCTGTTGGAGATGACAAATGTTAGAATGAGTCTTCTCCTCTCCTTGAAGATATCACAAGGTACAGACGTCTTGTTGGTAAACTCATCTATCTGACATTTACATGACCAGACATCTGCTATGCAATTGGGAAAGTAAGTCAGTTTATGCAAGCTCTTAGGGAGTATCATATGCAGTCAACTCTGAAGATTCTCGAGTATGTGAAAGGTGCACCAAGAAAAGGACTCTTATTCCTGAAAAGAGGACATTTAAACGTTGAGGCTTTTTCTGACGCGAGCTACGCAGATGATAAGGGAGATATGAAGTCAACATCAGGTTTTTGCATCTTTGTTGGAGGAAATCTAGTCAGTTGGAAGAGCAAGAAGCAGGTTGTGGTTGCCAGATCAAGTGCAGAAGCAGAATATAGATGCATGGCTTTGACTGCTTGTGAGCTGAAGTGGCTTCAAACTCTCTTACTGGATCTGGCAGAGTTTTATGATCACCCTCTACCGATGTTCTATGAAAATAAAGCAACTATATACATTTCGAAGAATTCGGTCTTTCATGAGAGAACGAAGCATATTGAGGTTGATTGCCACTTTATTAGAGAAGAGATTCTGAAGAATCAGATATGCACTCTTTTTGTTACTTCTGATAAAGAGCTGATAGATTTCTTCACGAAACCGGTTACTTCATTCACAGAGGTTTGTGGCAAGCTGGGCATGATTGACATATATGCTCGAGCTTGAGGGGGAGTGTTGGAACTCAGTTCGGGCAGTTAGCCAAACTAGTCGTCGCGGCCTATTCAACCAGTCTTCTAGCAGGTATCCTCTGCGGGCTGTTGGAATGTTGATTCAGTATGTTGGAAATCAGTTCGGGAGGTTAGCCGAATTAGTCACAGCGGACTGTCCTATCGGTCTTCTAGAGGATATCCTCAGCGAGCTGTTGGGATGATGATTTGGTATAAGCCACGGTGTTCTGTCCAGTGAGCGCCTCAGTGGTTTAAGTGACAAGCCGCAACGGTCTTGTGAAGTCGTGATGGTCTAGTTCAAGTTGCAGCATTGGTCTTATGTTTATCCTCTCTACGGTCTGGTGGCAACCCATAGTATGCAGTTATGTGGCTTGCAATAGCTTCAGCTTAATAGTTAGCCGCACAACGGATTGTTGGTTATCCGCAGGTGCGGCTTAGCGACTTATCTTGTGGCCTTCTCTTGTATTCAGAGGGTGTAATGTTATAGTTTGTATAGTGAGCGGTTTGTGTATGTCAAACCGCTCAGTCCGCACGGCTTGAATTTAGTCCCACATCGTGTGTTGTATTCTCTCTCACCTCCCTCATTTTCTATAAATAAGGGAGCATACCTATGTATTACTTACTTTTTTGAAGCAATAAAATTTGCGGTTATTTACCTCTTGTTCGCTTTTCTTCTCATATTTTCACTCCTCCTATCTATAACACTGAGTCAACTAGGTTCCCATCTGGAAGCGGCAAAGCTTTCACTTCAGCAAGATCGACTCATGGTGAAGCCTCTACATCTACTAGACATCCACTTCATTGAGGAGGATCTCTTCGAGAAAAGGTGGATGATTTATATGGCTTAGTGAAAGAGCACCATGCTGAGATGATGGTGAGGCTGCTTGGGATAAAGAAATTTATGAACTTCATTGCTCGAGGATTGAAGCTCAAGCCTACCCCGACAAAAGAGAAAGAGTGGGACGGTCCATGGGTGGATCCTCCACGTCATTCAATCGGTCGCGTGAGACGGCTGCTGGAATGAGGCTTGAGTTCCAGTGAAGACCAGCCACCTACTACTGATGATTGAGATTCCTGATCTAAGAATGACTACAGGTTTAACATTCTGGGAGCTATCACCTGGTGATAGTAGTTGTCTCCCGGCGATAGTTAGTCATTTATATTTTCTGGTAATTCGTGAATGTTTTTGTGTTTTATCACTTTTGGGAGACTTTTATATGTGTCAAGACCATTTGAGATGTTCAATTATTTTTAATAACTATATTTAATTATGATGAAGTGTGATAAGCTTGTCTTAATGTTGTTTAATTTTAGTCTCATAGTTAGTTTTTTTATATGGATTTAAATTTTTCAGTTTGAAATATCTAAGACAACTAACTCTAGTCTTAGTGTTGAAAAACGTGAATAACAAAGTGGTTTAGCGAAAATATCGACAATTTGTAAATTGATTCCTATAAAGTTGATTTTAATATTTTCCTTTTTAATATGGACTTTAATAAAATGATGTTGGATGTCTATGAGTTTAGACCGTGAATGATGTACTGGATTGTAAGTTAAATCAATTGCACTTTTATTATCACACATTAATTCTATGGTCTGTTGATTTAACTCAAAGTCTTCTAAAGTTTGTTTCATTTATAGAGCTTGTGCACAATAACTACCTAGTGCAATATATTCGATCTCGGCGGTGGAGAGGGTAACAGATTTCTATTTCCTACTCGACCATGAAATAAGTGAAGAGCTTAAAAGTGGCAAATGTCACTAGTACTCTTACGATCTAAAGAACAACCATCATAACTTGAATCTGAATAACAATGTAAAATAAAATCATCATTATGAGGATACCAAAAACCAAATTTTGAAGTACCAATAAGATATCTAAAGATTCATTTAACCGATTTTAAATGTGATTCTTTAAGATTAGCCTGAAATCTAGCACATAAACAAAATGCAAACGTAATATTCGGTCTAGATGCGGTTAAATATAATAATGAACTTATCATTCCTCTATATATGGTTTGATCAATAGATATTTCACTTTCATCTTTTCCTAACTTTAATGAAACACTCATAGAAGTACTAGCTTGGTTAAGGTTTTCAAATCCAAATCTTTTTAGAATATCATGAATATACTTTGATTGACAAATAAAAATACATCATATTTTTAAGTAATTTGAAAACCTAGAAAAAATGCAAGTTCTCCTACCATGCTCATTTCAAATTCATTTTTCATAACCGTTACAACATCATTACATAACTCTTCATTAGTGACTCAAAAAATAATATCATCAACATAAATTTGTAAAACTATCATATCATTATTACATGCTTAATGATTAGTGTACAATCTGTACTACCCATTTTATAATCATTCTTTAATAAATATAAAGTTAATCTTTCATACCATACACGAGATGCTTGTTTCAAATCATAAAGTCAATTTTTTAATTTATAAACATGATCAGGAAATTTTTCATTCACAAAACCAGGAAGTTGTTCTACATAAACTTCTTCCTTAATATACTCGTTTCAAAATGCAGTTTTCACATCATTTGAAATAATTTAAATATTTTGAAACTACTAAAAGCAAGAAATATTTTAACTGCTTCAAGATGTGCTACGAGTGCAAAAGTTTCTTCAAAATCTACCCCCTTTATTTGAGCATATCATTTACTACCAATCTAGCCTTATTTTTAGTGATCCTAGATTCACTATCTAATTTATTTTTAAAAATCTACTTAACTCCTACAATAGGATGATCAGATGGTCTCTCTATAAGTTTCCAAACCTTATTATGTTAAAATTGATTACGTTCATCAGTAATATCAAAAAACTAAGATTCAACATTTAAAGCGATTAACATCTTTTGGATCAATATTAAAAACAAAATAATGATTTGAAAATAAATCGTGTAAAGAAGAACGTGTACTTACCCCCTCTTGATAGTTCTCCAATCACTAATTCTTGTGGATGATCTTTTGAAAATATAAATTCACTTGCAGACACATATTCTTCCACTTTTTCTTCTCTTTATTCTCTATCTTTTTATTCTTGTTCTCCAAGTACTTCTTCATCATCCTTCTTAAAAGGAGGAAAGGATTCTTCATCATTTCCTATAGGATTAGTCTATACATAAGGAACAAACTCATCAAATTTAATATGAATTGATTCTTCAACTATTTTTATCCGTTTATTAAAACTATATATACTTTACTAGTTGAAAAGTAGTCAATAAAAATTCGTTCATCACATTTTTCATCAAATTTATTTAAAACATCCTTTGTATTTAAAATAAAATATTTATATCAAAAAATTCTAAAATAAGATACATTGGGCTTCTTTTGATAATATAGCTCATATGAAGTTAGTTTCAAAAATGGGTGTAGCATGACACGATTTATAACATAACAAGCAGTACTAACAGCTTCAACCCAAAAAAGATTTAGGCAATTTATATTTAGATAACAAAGTACGTGCTAGTTCTTGAAGAGTTCTACTTTTCCTCTACACTACATCATTTTGCTGTGGTGTGCGTGGAGCAGAAAATTCATGCATAATTCCTAACTCAGTACGTAAAAAATGAGATAAAACTATCATTCTCAAATTCACATCAATGATCCGAGCGCATGCATTTAATTTTTAAATCAAGGTCATTTTGAATTTGTTTGCATAATTTTATAAATTGAAAGAACGCATCGAATTTGGAAACTAAAAATATAGTACAACAAAAACGTGAATAATCATTTATCAAAACAAAAGTATATTTTCTATCTCCTAGACTTTGTGTAGTAACCAGACCAATTAAATCCATCTAAATTAATTGTAAAGGTCTAGTAGTAAAAATGATTTTTTTTACTTTTGAATGATGATTTCAAGAATTTTCATTTTTGACATGGTGTATATAAAGAAGGGATCCGGATCCCCTGGAGTTCCTCCGGGAACTCCAGGGGGTGGAGTTCCCAATTTGTCAATTAACGGAGCGAAATTAGAAAAAGTGGTTAACACGAAAGTTGTAGATATCTCCGAGACTAATAACTTCCATGTTGAACATTTTTTGATTTGAAGTCGTTTAGACCCCCGATTTGACTCCCGAAAAAAAACTGTCCGCAAATTAATTAATTAATTATTTGCGGACAGTTTTTTTTCGGGAGTCAAATCGGGGGTCTAAACGACTTCAAATCAAAAAAATGTTCAACATGAAAGTTATTCGTCTCGGAGATATCTACAACTTTCATGTTAATCACTTTTTCTAATTTCGCTCCGTTAATTAACAAATTGGGAACTCCACCCCCTGGAGTTCCCGGAGGAACTCCAGGGGATCCGGATCCCAATAGCTTTCCATTTAACAAAGGTAAACCTTTAATGAATTTATTTTTGGAAAGTTTTAAAGCTAATTTTGCACTAAAATGACCAAGACCCCTATACTATAATTCTAATTCATCATTTTTTGAAATAAAATATTTAAGTGAAGATTGATAAAGATCATGAAAAGTCATCATATAAACAATGTGTACTCTAGGTGCATTAAAAACAATTTCTTGTGATTTTGAATCAATAATTTTGCACAAGATTGTAGACCATTCAAATAAAATATTTAAGCTTTTATCACATAGTTGATTTATTGAAATTAAGTTATATTTCAAACTATCTACAAATAAAATATTTGAAATAGTAAAAAAATCATTACCCACTACACTGATGCCCATGATCATTCCTTTACAATTGTCGTCAAAAGTCATTACTCCTTTCTTCAATTCCAGGCTAAGGAACTTTGATTTGTTGTTCGTCATATGCTTTGAATATCCTGAGTCCAAGTACCACACATCTTCGATACCCTTAGCCTACTAACACACCTAGAAAGAAGATGAGAGTAAAGATCTGATTACCTAAGTGGTTCCTCTCATAGAATATGTAGATGCCTTAGGTACCCAGACTTGTTTGAAAATACTATGGCCTTTCTTCCTGTAAGAATTAGTAGTGTGTCCAAATCTATTACATTTGGCACAAGTAATAAAAGGCGATGACGTCTTTTTCATAACTGAATTCGGACTATTACTGGAAGATGAGTTATCAACAAAGAAATTATATTTATTTTTAAAATTCATTTTTCCGGACTTTACGATACCGCCGATGGAAGTAGTTATCGTGGGGCGAGTGCTTCCTGTGATGTATCCAAGTCCATACTTCGCAGATCCATGACACTGGTTTGCTAAAATCATATCCAGGGATTTTCAGCCAACTCTAAATTTTTTAATAGCCAAATTCAATTCATGGATCCGGGCTTTTAAAGGGGTGTTTTCTATGACTAACATGACACACTGTTTTACATAAGCCATTTCCATCTTTTACTTGAGATTGAGAAGATTTGAGAAATCTTTCTAAGTCCCTTATTTCTTTCATAAGAGAGTCAACATTGAATTGAGACTTAACAAGAGCTTATTATAATTCTTTTACCTTTACCAAAGAGTGATCACACTCTTGACATGCAACCTTCTCTTTCCTAAGTACTTTTAATTCAATAGATAATTTTTTTTAATAAAAAAATTCTCAAATTTAACAAATCAATATTTTTAAACTCTTATCAAAAAATTTGCTTGTTTATAAAAATTCAGAATACAATTTATCATAAGTTGGAGGAGTTATCTCAGTGTCACTTTAGACAGTGCATTCGTCTTCGGATGGTGAAACGCTCTTTCCCATCAAACACATGTTGGCTTTCTTATTATCTTTAGAACTTGATCTACTCGAACCTTCAGATGAAGTATCATTACAAGTCTCCTCCTTCAAGACCTTCTTCTTGTTCTTTTTCTCATGCCTCTTCTTTTTTTGCTCTTTTAGATACTTTGAGCACTTGCTTCGAATATGTCCAATCCTTCTACAGTGATAGCACTCTGGTGGAGGACACTCTTCATCTTCCTCAACATAAACTTTTTCTTTTCTCTTCTTAAACTCAGATTCCATTTTATTAAATACTTTTTGAATGAATTTCTCCTCTCTGGGTTCCTCATAAATCTCTTTAATTTCTTTACAAATAGGCTCTCCTCATCCTCTTCATCATCTTCATCAGTTTCACTCTAGTTCCTTCTTGGACTTCAATGCCAATGCCTTCTTTTTCGGCTCCAAGTTGTACTCTTATTGTTGAATTTTTAGTTCTACTTCATGAGTTTTTAAATTTTGATGAGGCTCTCAATTGAAGAGTCTTAAGATCATGTGATTCCAAGATGACGGTCACCTTCAGATTAAACTTAGGGGGAAGTGATCTTGGAATCCTTCTCACCAAATCACAGTTGGAGAAATTCTTGCCAAGGACTTTGGAATCGTTGACGATCTTAGTAAATCTTGTGTATATAGAATCAATGTCTTCGTCAACTTCTATCCTGAATTTTTCAAATTCGAAATAACTTTGAGTCCTCCACCTTCAATGTACCTTCATGAGTAACTTCAAGTAAATTCCAAATATCGTATGCAGTTTCATATGTGGAATTTAGTTCTATCTTACGCACAAAATAAACTGTTCATTGCCTTAGCGGTATTTTTTGTAACGCCCCCGGTTTTTCGGTATTGATTGAATATTCCTTTGGCGTTACGTTGGTGCATTTCCGGCTTGTGCCGTTAGAGTACCTCGTTAGGTGTTCCTAGAGGTTATAGCCTGTTGTATGGTTTCCCCAGCTAGCCGGTGTCTGTTTTGGAGGCCCGGCTGAGCCTCTTAGGGAATCCTTGTGCTTTGTCTTCGGGTGAGATTAGCTCGAGTGTATGATCGTCGGAAGTTGTTTCTGACTTCGCCGTTGTTTTCGTAGCCCGAGTATTTGGTTACAGTGCGAGTTTGGTCAAAATTCGTGAACGTCACGTTTCGCGTCGTTTCGGCGGTCGCTAGTTGACGGGTCATTTGTTTTTTTGTTACTATTTATAAATGTATGCTTGCGCTCCACGTTTGGTCGGTTTAGTGACTTGGGCGTGCCAGTGCGTAAATGCGCACATGCGCGTGCGTGTATGCCGCTTATAGATTTCGTGCGCGTCCTTTTGGGCGTTAATTTATGCTCGTAGCTAGTGTAGGGGGTAATTATGGTTTAAGTTGAGGTAATAGGTTTGTTTTTATTTTATTTTTTGGGGGGTTTCTTGAGGGGGAGGGGGCTGCTGTGTGTTAGATTAAGTTAGGAGTTAGTTTCAGTTATATTATAATTTAACATAAGTTATATTATAATTTAAGTTGTAAATTTTAGGTTTCATAAGCTATATTGTATATTAAGTTTTTATATGATATATTAAGTTTGTATTACATTAGATATTAGGTTGTATTATAAATTAGTTAGAGTTATATTAAGTTATAATATGTATTTAGTGATATAATAGTATATATGCTTATAACTATTTAGGTTTCCCCCCATTGAGCCGCCCAGCATCACAGGAAAGAGGAAAAAAAAACCTTAGCGCTGTCCTGTTCGCGGAAGGGAAGAAGCGGACGCCAGTCGCTGCTCTGACCGCCGATCATCCGCCCAGATCCGCTTGAAAACCAAGTCTGAGGCCGGATCCGTGTTCCCCTAGGCGAGATCTTCGTTCCGAGGTAAACGTCGTGCGTTTTCACCCTTGTTTTTGTCCGATCGTAGGTTATATTTCTCCTTTTTTTGGGGGTTGTTGATGGCGTTGTCCTTCCCGATCTTTTGTCCAGGAATCGTTGTTGTGTTCCTTGCGATTTTCCGGCCATTCGGGGGAGGTGCTGCCGAAATTTTTGGTGGCCGGCGGGTTGAGAAGAGGGGGGTTAACCGAATCCTCCTAGTGCAAGGCAAGTACTCACTTGCCATAGCAATTCCTTTTTTTTTTCTTCTTCTTCGGTAGATCCTTAGTTGTATAGATCGTTCAATTTGTAGTTGGTTGGACTTGATTGGGTGCCGATTTCACTCATTGGGTATGTGATTTTAAGGTTCACATTGTTTTTGTTCTTTTCTTCGCTAGGGATCTTGCCCGATAGGTTATAATCTGAGTGCCCTTGTTTTCAAGTTTTGATCATTCATGAGATAAATAGTGGTTTGCGAGTTTCTTTGGGTGTAAACCATTGTTGTGGTTTTGTTACAATTAGTTTCAAGAGTTTTATTAGAGTTGCTCCATGGTGACTCTAAAATAGGATTGGTATCAAAACCACCCAATCCTCTTGTCACTTTCTTTTGTGTGTTAATCCTCTCGTTTGAAATTAGTGTCAAGCCTCTTGCTAATGTTTGGTGTCAAACCACCCAAGTTAATTATGTATGGATTGTATCAAGCTAATTTATTACGGGTTGTATAAAGCTAAGTGTTTATGGTTTGTAGCAAGTTAACTATTAGGGTTTTGTATCAAACTAATTGTATAGGTTTAGTTAAAAAAATCAAGCTACTTAGTTATATTTAATATCACGTTATTGGTAAGCGTTCTGTATCAAGCTACTTACATAAATTTAGTATCGTATCTCTTTCAATTTATTTGTGTCAAACCGCGTGCTTGGACAAACTCGATGTTTAGTCCGTTGGTATATATATAAGGCTCTTAGGTGGGTTGCTCTAGATTGTTTAGGGTTCAGTGTGACTTCTTGGTGGTACATGGGACCACCAGCCAGGGTTTTCCCGAGTCACTTAGTACTGGAGGAGGATGTGGTTTTGAGGTGGGTCGGACCGGTACCGCCACCCTTGTTTTACTTCTTGTCTTGTTAAGACATTCTGGGCTGTTTGGTTGAGTTGGACTGATGCCACTACCACAGCACCTTGGAGATATTTAGGCCTGATAGACTTGGTTGGACATGTTGCCACCAGCCTAGGCTCTTGTTACTGAATTTGTCCATCTCCAGTACTAGGCGATTCTTTCCGCTCTAGCTCTATGTTAGGATGTTATTGTTATTGTGCTAATCCTTCTTGCAGAGATTCTTGGAGCTTGGCTTCTTTCGTGCACCTGGTGCACCCCTTTTTACTCACTTTTGATGAGTATTTTTCTTACCTGTTTTTTTCTTACCTCACTTTTCCTGCACTTGTTTACTTCATTTCTACTTGTCCTTACCTGATCTTAATTCCTGTTTGAATCTATTGCATCTTTGCTTTTCCTTTTGATAGTTGCTTTGCTGAGGTGTTCTTTTTCTGAATACCTCAGGTACAGGTATTTAGCCGACTGTGCGGCTAGTTTGTTCCTGGAGATTTTCTAGCATTTCAGCTGCTTTTGTGGTTCTCAGTTCCTCTTGTTGGGGAGGTAGTTTTCTTTAGACTTGTAGTATAGACATACCTACTCATCAGTGGGTTCGTGTCAGATGTTGACGCCCACTGATGGTTTCTCTTTTAGATACTTTGCACTTGCTTACACTGTTAGTTTTTCTGCTTTTGGATATATATTAAACTTGCTCTTGGGATGATTTATGTTAGGATGCTAGTTACTTTTAAACCCTAAAAATACTATTAAGTATATATTGCTCCTGATCTGCATGTTTTACAAAACTCATACACTACTTTCAATGCAACGTAAAAAGGTCATTTTTATATATATATAAATTAAATCTAGGTTCTTGCATAGTATAAGATGTCCCCTGGGGATACTTATGCGATCTCTCTTAGGATGTCAAAAAGCCAATTAAACAAAGTATTTTCCGCTACGTATAAGTATAGTTTGAACTGTGGACTAGATGATCCACAGAGCCGAGGGATACGGCCTTAAAAATATAACCGATTTTCCAATTAATAAACTCATGAATTTTTCATAAAGAGGGTAGTTAGTGATTCGCCTGAGCGTCGGCAGTTATCCCCTGCTCGACGTGGCATCACGACACGCGTTTTCTCGTACTCTGATAAACATTTAAATTCGGAGAAAATGCGGGTTGTGACAGTTGGTATCAGAGGGAGGTTGCTTGACAAATTGTCGGGCAACCTTTCCCTGTAAGTATTAGGTGTTTAGAGTCATATCATACACACACCGATATGTCATCAGCACGTCATGGCTGAAGCACGAACACTACACTCATAGCATGACATGAAGTATACGAGGCATATTATGTAGTATGGGATTCATAATATGTGTTTGTATATGGATCCACCATAGGAGGCAACATGTGAGGGTTATGTAGTATGGGATGCATAACCTCACCACATGAATGCGGCTAGCACGTTTTCTTTTTCGTTGCATGGAAATGTTATGTAGTATGGGATGCATAACATTTTCATGTGTACGCCGCTCATAACATGCATTAGGGCCTTTTTAGAATGCATAGCACAATCATGCATAGCATAACATTGCATAAGCACAACGTGCCAAGCTAAAGATTTGCAGGATGACATATGTACACACATGGTTTTGAGTCAAAAAGAATATAAATACATGCATTCATGGTCTAGGCACCTGAGTTAGTACGATGGTGGTGAACCATCTTAGGTTAAGCATGATATCATTTTCCTTAAAAAAATAAATATATAAAACCCCAGAGCAAGTTGGCAGTTAAAGCAAGTACTTATGTAGGTTGGTCTATACCTGTTTGTTTTGTCCTAGTAGTTGAACTAGGTTTTGATTATTGTGTTGTTTGCTCGTATAGCATGGCGCCTAAGCGTAGAGTGTCGAGGTCGACTCCCCAATCTTAGGGCGAGTCGTCAGGCGCGCAGAGAGAGACGGTGATTGTTGAACTGCGCCAGTGCATGGAGACCATGGCGGGTTAGGTAGTGGCGATGCAAGTGCAGTTGCAGGAATTGTTGGCTGCAACCTTAGGACGACAGCCTGGTGAGCCAGCCCCCCGCTGTGGTGGAAAATGAGAGCGAGATCAGCAAATTTAATAAGATTGCTTCTGGATTGTTTGCTGCTGAAGAGTGCAGAGTAAAAGGCTTCTTGGGTGGCCTCCCAAGTGACATTCAGCAGTACTCTAATACTTACCAATTCGAGACTGATGGAAGGTTAGTGGAAATTGCTCTTAAAGTTGATACTATCGGCCATGCTAAGGATAGAGACATGATGCTAAGGAAGGATAGAAGAAAGACCGATGAGGGTAAGACCATCCAGGTATCCGGTGATGTTTCAAGGAAAAGGAGTAAGGAAATGTGTAGCTTCTGTGGCCGATCAGGCCACCCGTTTGAAAGATGTTTTAAGCAAATGAAGGCTCAAAAGAAGGACCAAGTTCAGGAGGTTCTGAAGACCCCCAAAGGAGATCTAGTGTGTACCTCGTGCAAGAAGGGGCAAGAGGTGGCCAACTGTTGGGATAAAGGTAAGGTCTGCTTTCAGTGTGGGCAAAAGGGACATGTTAAGACAAGGTGCCCGCAATTTCAGCCTACATTTCAGCCTGCCCCACCTCAAGTTTTACCTCAGGTGCAGTACTTGGACAAGGGAAAGGGTAAGCTGATCGCGTCGATCGAGGAAGAAATTCAGTCTTCGACCCAAATGATTTCAGGTTAGGTTATAACTTGTTTTATCTTCTTCCTGGTTTGTCGTTTGTTCGTTTAGTTGTGTACGCGATTTGTATATGAAAGTTTAAGGTAAAGAGCAGTTAGGCGCGTGTTCTTTTTGGTTTTGTCGCTACCCACCCGTTCGGGTCTAGGGCCTTGGTAGAGTGTCATGGTTTGACCCTCTGTCGGATTGGTGACATGTTTTGTGTCATGTTTTCCTTCTGATGATTCAGTGGTATCAGACCAAGTTGTTCAGTTATGTCCGAATCAATTGGGTGATTTTCTAGTGGCTTTTGATTTAAAGGTGATAGACCGGGAAGTTTTTGATGTGATTTTGGGCATGTATGGGTCGTCTGGGCATGACGCTATTATCCGGTGCAAAATTTAGCACTTGGACCTCAAGATGGATGACGGTCGACCCAAGGGTGTTTATGGTGATCCGTGTTAGGCTTCTCCAGTTATCTTCTGCGGTTTGTGCTTGGAAGCCGTTAGCTTCGGGATGTTTGTTTGTTTGGGTTCAGTTTTTTTTTAGAAACCGGTGTTCGTTGTCGCGTTTAGAGGAGATTCCCTTGGTGCGCGAGTGTTCAGATGTCTTCGTAGTTAATTTTCCTCCTGTGTGAGGCGTAGAGTTCGTCCTAAATCTGGACCTTTTATGATTGTGTTTTTTAGGTGATGTTTTGGGTATTCTCTTAATGTCGTAAAACATGCCCATCCTTGTCCTTAGTGTTGCCTGCCTTGATGAACCTCATGATGTGTGCTAGTTTGAGCAGGTTTGCATTTTTGGTTGTGTCGTATGGTTTGGCAAGTGTACTCTCGGCCTTTATGGATTTGATGAACCGCGTGTACAAGGACTTCCTGGATAAGTTTGTGGTCGCGTTCATCGTCGATGTTTTGATTTATTCCCGCGATGCTGTGGAGGGTGACCGGCATCTGCATTTGGTTTATCTGCTTTGAAGGACCATAAGCTATTCGCCAAATTTAGTAAGTGTAAGTTTTGGTTACCTCGGGTTTCTTTCTGGGTCATGTGGTTAGCAAGGACAGGGTTTATGTCAACCCAGAATAGATTGCTGCTATTATAAGATGAGATTTCAGCCGATCCAGAGAAAAATAGCTGTGGTTATGGAATGGGCTAGGATTTCAATCGAAGCATGAGAATGCAGTTTTGTTTGGAGCAATAAGCACGAGGAAGCTTTTCAAGAATTAAAGATTTGAGTATGCACTGCTCTTACGAGTTGAATTGTGTAGTGAGGCGCATGGTGTCAGTGTTGCCTACCACCCGTGCCCTAACTAAGATGTATTAGGACTTGAAGCAGATTGCTTTGTGTTTGTTTCTGAGTGTTCCACCTGCTAGCATGTTAAGTCCAATCATGGAAGGCCTGGTGTCAAGTTGACTCCATTGGAAATCCCGACTTGAAAGTGGGAGAGCATCTCGATGGATTTTATTTCAGGCTTGCCGCGATCTCCGAGAGAGTTTGATTCAGTCTTGGTTATGGTTGTTAGATTAGCGAAGTGTGTTCACTTCGTACCTTAATGAGATAGATTACCCCTTGAAGAAGATAGTTGAGCTGTATCTGAATACAGTCATCCGTTTGCTTGGAGTTCCTATAAGAAACATATCAGACCGAGACTCCAGGTTTACGTCTCGCTTCTAGAAGAGTTGCAAGAAGGTTTGGGTACTGATTTGAGATATTTTACCACATATCATCCGTAGAAAAAAATGGTCAGGCGGAGCGAGTTAACCCGATCATGGAGGATACAATCAGATGTTGTATTTTAGACCACGGAGGAGCGGGGAATGAGCGTTTGAGGCTGATGGTATATGCGTGCTATAACAATTATCAAGAAAGCCTGCAAATGGCTCCTTTTGAGCTCTGTATGGGAGGCGCTGCAGGAATCCCCTGTTTTGGACCGAGGTTGGTGAGAGGTCATTGTTGGGCCCGGATGCCCTTGAAGAAATGGATGTTGCTGTGAGACTTATTCGAGAGAAGCTTCGGATAGCCCAGGAGCGTTATGAGAAGAACGCCAACCGGCGTAGATCTGAATTGGTATTTGGTGTGGGAGACTTGGTATTTATTAAAGTTTCCCCGATGATTGAAATCAAGAGGTTTGGTAAGAATCGGAAGTTGGACCCAAGGTTTGTGGGGCCATTTATAATCGTTGAGCGAATTGGGGTGGCAGCTTATAGGCTGGATTTGCCCGCGAACTTTCCAGGTGTGCGCAATGTGTTTCATGTAAGCCAGCTACGGAAGCGTGTGTTAAACGGTAGGCAAGTTTGGGATTTTGTGTCTCAGTTAGAGCCGAATCTTTCTTATGTTGAGAAGACTGTCCGCGTTTTTGGGATACTCAAGATCTGGAGTTGCGGAGAAAGTCAGTCATGATGGTCAAAGTTTGGTGGAGGAATCAGGGAGTGGAAGCGCGACTTGAGAGTGAGAGTCGGCTATGAGGGAGGCTCACCCTCATGTGTTTCCCTGATTGTGCTCGGTATGTTTGGTATTCTTTTTACTAACTCTTGGTTAGTTCTGTTATTTTCCTTCTATGACAGAAGTTTGTGCGTAAAGTTTCGGGGCGAAACTTTCTTTTAGGGGGAGTGATTGTAACGCCCCCGGTTTTTCGGTATTGATTGAATATTCCTTTGGCGTTACGTTGGTGCATTTCCGGCTTGTGCCGTTAGAGTACCTCGTTAGGTGTTCCTAGAGGTTATAGCCTGTTGTATGGTTTCCCCAGCTAGCCGGTGTCTGTTTTGGAGGCCCGGCTGAGCCTCTTAGGGAATCCTTGTGCTTTGTCTTCGGGTGAGATTAGCTCGAGTGTATGATCGTCGGAAGTTGTTTCTGACTTCGCCGTTGTTTTCGTAGCCCGAGTATTTGGTTACAGTGCGAGTTTGGTCAAAATTCGTGAACGTCACGTTTCGCGTCGTTTCGGCGGTCGCTAGTTGACGGGTCATTTGTTTTTTTGTTACTATTTATAAATGTATGCTTGCGCTCCACGTTTGGTCGGTTTAGTGACTTGGGCGTGCCAGTGCGTAAATGCGCACATGCGCGTGCGTGTATGCCGCTTATAGATTTCGTGCGCGTCCTTTTGGGCGTTAATTTATGCTCGTAGCTAGTGTAGGGGGTAATTATGGTTTAAGTTGAGGTAATAGGTTTGTTTTTATTTTATTTTTTGGGGGGTTTCTTGAGGGGGAGGGGGCTGCTGTGTGTTAGATTAAGTTAGGAGTTAGTTTCAGTTATATTATAATTTAACATAAGTTATATTATAATTTAAGTTGTAAATTTTAGGTTTCATAAGCTATATTGTATATTAAGTTTTTATATGATATATTAAGTTTGTATTACATTAGATATTAGGTTGTATTATAAATTAGTTAGAGTTATATTAAGTTATAATATGTATTTAGTGATATAATAGTATATATGCTTATAACTATTTAGGTTTCCCCCCATTGAGCCGCCCAGCATCACAGGAAAGAGGAAAAAAAAACCTTAGCGCTGTCCTGTTCGCGGAAGGGAAGAAGCGGACGCCAGTCGCTGCTCTGACCGCCGATCATCCGCCCAGATCCGCTTGAAAACCAAGTCTGAGGCCGGATCCGTGTTCCCCTAGGCGAGATCTTCGTTCCGAGGTAAACGTCGTGCGTTTTCACCCTTGTTTTTGTCCGATCGTAGGTTATATTTCTCCTTTTTTTGGGGGGTTGTTGATGGCGTTGTCCTTCCCGATCTTTTGTCCAGGAATCGTTGTTGTGTTCCTTGCGATTTTCCGGCCATTCGGGGGAGGTGCTGCCGAAATTTTTGGTGGCCGGCGGGTTGAGAAGAGGGGGTTAACCGAATCCTCCTAGTGCAAGGCAAGTACTCACTTGCCATAGCAATTCCTTTTTTTTTTCTTCTTCTTCGGTAGATCCTTAGTTGTATAGATCGTTCAATTTGTAGTTGGTTGGACTTGATTGGGTGCCGATTTCACTCATTGGGTATGTGATTTTAAGGTTCACATTGTTTTTGTTCTTTTCTTCGCTAGGGATCTTGCCCGATAGGTTATAATCTGAGTGCCCTTGTTTTCAAGTTTTGATCATTCATGAGATAAATAGTGGTTTGCGAGTTTCTTTGGGTGTAAACCATTGTTGTGGTTTTGTTACAATTAGTTTCAAGAGTTTTATTAGAGTTGCTCCATGGTGACTCTAAAATAGGATTGGTATCAAAACCACCCAATCCTCTTGTCACTTTCTTTTGTGTGTTAATCCTCTCGTTTGAAATTAGTGTCAAGCCTCTTGCTAATGTTTGGTGTCAAACCACCCAAGTTAATTATGTATGGATTGTATCAAGCTAATTTATTACGGGTTGTATAAAGCTAAGTGTTTATGGTTTGTAGCAAGTTAACTATTAGGGTTTTGTATCAAACTAATTGTATAGGTTTAGTTAAAAAAATCAAGCTACTTAGTTATATTTAATATCACGTTATTGGTAAGCGTTCTGTATCAAGCTACTTACATAAATTTAGTATCGTATCTCTTTCAATTTATTTGTGTCAAACCGCGTGCTTGGACAAACTCGATGTTTAGTCCGTTGGTATATATATAAGGCTCTTAGGTGGGTTGCTCTAGATTGTTTAGGGTTCAGTGTGACTTCTTGGTGGTACATGGGACCACCAGCCAGGGTTTTCCCGAGTCACTTAGTACTGGAGGAGGATGTGGTTTTGAGGTGGGTCGGACCGGTACCGCCACCCTTGTTTTACTTCTTGTCTTGTTAAGACATTCTGGGCTGTTTGGTTGAGTTGGACTGATGCCACTACCACAGCACCTTGGAGATATTTAGGCCTGATAGACTTGGTTGGACATGTTGCCACCAGCCTAGGCTCTTGTTACTGAATTTGTCCATCTCCAGTACTAGGCGATTCTTTCCGCTCTAGCTCTATGTTAGGATGTTATTGTTATTGTGCTAATCCTTCTTGCAGAGATTCTTGGAGCTTGGCTTCTTTCGTGCACCTGGTGCACCCCTTTTTACTCACTTTTGATGAGTATTTTTCTTACCTGTTTTTTTCTTACCTCACTTTTCCTGCACTTGTTTACTTCATTTCTACTTGTCCTTACCTGATCTTAATTCCTGTTTGAATCTATTGCATCTTTGCTTTTCCTTTTGATAGTTGCTTTGCTGAGGTGTTCTTTTTCTGAATACCTCAGGTACAGGTATTTAGCCGACTGTGCGGCTAGTTTGTTCCTGGAGATTTTCTAGCATTTCAGCTGCTTTTGTGGTTCTCAGTTCCTCTTGTTGGGGAGGTAGTTTTCTTTAGACTTGTAGTATAGACATACCTACTCATCAGTGGGTTCGTGTCAGATGTTGACGCCCACTGATGGTTTCTCTTTTAGATACTTTGCACTTGCTTACACTGTTAGTTTTTCTGCTTTTGGATATATATTAAACTTGCTCTTGGGATGATTTATGTTAGGATGCTAGTTACTTTTAAACCCTAAAAATACTATTAAGTATATATTGCTCCTGATCTGCATGTTTTACAAAACTCATACACTACTTTCAATGCAACGTAAAAAGGTCATTTTTATATATATATAAATTAAATCTAGGTTCTTGCATAGTATAAGATGTCCCCTGGGGATACTTATGCGATCTCTCTTAGGATGTCAAAAAGCCAATTAAACAAAGTATTTTCCGCTACGTATAAGTATAGTTTGAACTGTGGACTAGATGATCCACAGAGCCGAGGGATACGGCCTTAAAAATATAACCGATTTTCCAATTAATAAACTCATGAATTTTTCATAAAGAGGGTAGTTAGTGATTCGCCTGAGCGTCGGCAGTTATCCCCTGCTCGACGTGGCATCACGACACGCGTTTTCTCGTACTCTGATAAACATTTAAATTCGGAGAAAATGCGGGTTGTGACATTTTTGCTCCTAAGTTTATCAGTATCATCCAACTTATCTTTCAGTTTTTCTATACAAACACTTCTAACTACCGTTGTAGTTGGAGTGTAGCATTGTTCTATCATATCTCATACGTCAATATATAACACTATTAGAAAACATCACATTCGAGTTTTCCAATAATTGTAATCCGTGTTAGTGAATAAGGGAGGTCTACAAATCCCTTTGCCCTCAAAAAATGCATCATTGTTATGCGGCATTACTTCTGGTGGTGAAACCATTTTGGAGTAATCTAGTTCTGATACCAAGTGTTGGATATGATCTTGAGGCTCCTTTAGAGGGGGTTAATAAGGGCAAATGATATTTTTTCTTAACTTTTACTTAGCCATATATAAACAAAAATCAAGCAAACTTTTTCACAACCCAATACATAGAACAAACACTTAGAAATTTATGAGAAAATTGAAACAAACTTTTATTTCATAAGTGATATAAAACATGAACAAGAGATTTCAATCAAGCTTGAAATCAAAAGCTATGATGAAAAAGTCTTCTTTTTAGAATTCACCGGTCCTTCTCCCAAGGACCGGCCGGCTAAATTCTATCTCACTCTAGATACAACAACTAACCCCCCCAGATCTTTCCACGACCTAGTTGCTGCACACAAGACGATGATTTCCCCCTAAACCACACGTGGGCTTAGTTGTCACTCACATGACAACGAATTCTCTATCGTTTACAAAATAAATAGAAAGAAAAGAAATCTGAAATGAAAACTCTATATGGTCTTAAGCGCTGAAGAAGATGACAAATCCTTGCAGAGATTGTCGGAGTTGAAAAGCACAAACTATCCCTTCTTAGCACTTATCTTGCTTGAACACTTGGGAGTTTTTCTGGTTCCACAGAGTTATCAGGCTGGGGATGCACGAGATGAAGGCTACTGGACATGTGCAACTTCAATTTCCCGAAATACAGCCTATATATAGTTTTTGCACCATCGCGCCGCGATATCTAGGTATCGTCTGCGATATCTCTGTTTGCTGCCACGCGTCCCACCCTGCAATAACTACACCGGGAAGATGGAGAACATGTACGGAGTGGGCCTATCGCGCCGCGATAGCTCGATATCGTC
Organism: Platanthera zijinensis; assembly: GCA_039513925.1. Classification (NCBI taxonomy): domain Eukaryota; kingdom Viridiplantae; phylum Streptophyta; class Magnoliopsida; order Asparagales; family Orchidaceae; genus Platanthera; species Platanthera zijinensis. The sequence goes on from CM077091.1 coordinate 156,747,068, forward strand.
TGGCGATATCGTCAAGTTATGTGCTTCGTGCCAACCGTTGAGAATCATGGCCTACGCCATGGCCGACGTCAACACGCTATCGTCGGGCGATAGTGGATATCTCTTGTGATCTCGCTACTCTGTAAAATGTGTTGTACGTCGCTCATCCTAAATCATCAGAGCATTGTACCTATTATATCTGCACACAACAAACACACTATGATCAAATACATTTGAGATTTGTTATTTTCAAATCAAGGAGTGCGGAACGCATGCTCCAACAGAACGAAAAGACGCCATTCATCACCTTTAATCCGTCCGGGCGCAATTATAAACATTTCTCTACAAAAAATTATAAAAGGGTCCTCTGGCCCTCATTTGAAGATAGACAACTCTAGAGACTAGAGAAAGTTCTGAGGTTTTCCGGCGAGTACATGAGACTTAGATCGTTCCTCCGCCTATAATTTGCTCTGCTCCCTCTCTAGGTTGCTTAGAGTTCAACACTCAACGTCAAAGCCTAGCGCTCACGTGGATGCTCCCGTGAGCGCAAGTGAAGATGCCAGATGAATGCTTTCTTGGACGCTCGCCTCCTAGACTCGCGCTCTTCAAAGCTTCAAAAATTTAGCTATTTTTTCCAGAAAGACGATCTCATCCAAGCTCCGAGGACTTAGCCAATCTACCGCTCCAGAGGAGGCCGTAGCAGAACACCTCATTTGACGTTCTCGTCAAAGCATCGTGTACTTGGATTATTTTCCTACTCTTTCTATACTTAAAGTTTATAACAGAGAGGTGGCATGTCACCCTTTGAGGAGATTTACATGACTTGTAACCTCAAACTATATAGTGGATTTTGGTCCGGCACAGATCCGACCCCGTGATTTTTCACCATTTCCTGATTTTCCACGGTAAAAAAAATCTCGTGTATGTCATTGATGCTATTTTTCATTGACTTTTTGACCGTTGGGTCCAAGAGCTAAGTCGGTCTGATTCTCTGGACCGGACGAAAAGCAGGTGGCCCACAACAGTAGTGTAATTATCTAAATGAGTATTATTTTTTATTTTATTTTTGAAATAGATTCTAGTATGTTAAGTCATTAGATTAAACCAATAAGAGCATATTTGATAATTTTGGATGTTTCATCAAAAACGACTTTTCTTTATTATTATTATTACTATATATGAGGACATGTATGGGGTTCTACCTTTTCCAACCATGACAGTACCCTGATTGTGGTAGGCACGGAGCTCCGATCCTCTCAGTTAATTAATGCAACTTAAAGTAAATACACTATCAATTAATTAATGCAAAAAAATATTTATACATTACTTTTCAATTTTTGTTTTAAAAATTTTTCATCTCAATGTATATATTAACGCACATATCAAATCAACTTCAATAAAGTTGATGTGTTTAATGATATCTCCGCGAAAATACATATTGATGTCATGTTTAAGAAAGATAGGTTGTTATTACTTGATAATTATCATTATATTTAAAGTTTTTTTTAAAAGTAAAAATTAGACTATATATTTGATAATTTTGAATATACACTAGATTGATTTCAGAAGAGTTTTCGAGGCGCACACGAGAGATAGTAAAGCAACTCCTCATAGCAATATGTGAAGGCCTGGGGATCGAAGAGAATCGTACGGAAGAATGTCTCGGCCTGGCATCATGCTATCAAATTATTTCGGGGAATCTGTACCCTCCATGCCCTCAACCAGAGCTGGCCCTCGGCCTCCCTCCTCACTCAGATGCAGGGCTTCTCAATGTCCTCTTGCAAAACAATAGTTTTCCAGGCCTTCAAGTCATGCACAATGGAAATTGGGTTCCAGTTCAACTCATTCCTAATTCATTGTTTATCAACGTTTCGGATCTCCTGGAGGTATACAAATGGGGCTAGAAGGATATGTCAATAATGCTTCCTGTTTTATATCACAAGTATTCTAACGGCTAGATTGAAATTAACGGTGCAATTTAATTTGAAATTTGGCAGATATTTAGCAATGGCAAGTACAAGAGCTTGTTGCATAGAGCCACTGTGGATAAGAAGATGACCAGGTTATCAGTTGCAACTTTGATTGGGTCGTCTTGGGAGGGAGTTGTTGTGGCACCTGCGGCCGAATTAGTAGAAACCGAACCTGCAGCGTTTCGTGGAATCACATACAAGGATTACATCCGTCATTACCAAACCGGGAAGCTGAACAAACGTCCTCTTGCAGCCATGAGGCTTTGAATAATTAGTAGCAGCAACCTTCATGCTGTTTATGTAAACGATCGACTTTGAATGCCTGCTGCTAAATTCCAAGTGTGCCGTTAAAAACTGATGCATGAATTGCCTCCACAGCTGCATAGGATTTGAAAACTTTCATGAAGTGCAATGCTTATGAAAAATGATCGAATACAAAAACAATCTTATTAAGCTATGTTTGAGAATTAGTGATTCTTTTGTGGTGGTTATAACCAATTGTGGAACTAATCAAATCCATAACTCTCTGCCGCTAGATCCAATCCGACATGATTATTTTGCATGGCTTATCTTCCATCTCATCAGGCTCCATTTGGGGGACTTATTTTCACCGGTCAAGCGGTTACGACCGCATGAACTGTACCTTGACCGGTGAAAATAAGTCCCCCGAACATCTCTTGCTTTCTGATTTCATCCCTTCTCCGATGAGCATTGTCGAAGGTAAGTTTCCCGATTCTTATTAAAACATGATGTGCTAAAGGATGAAAAATACAAAGCACACAAGAAAAGTTTTCATGGAGGCAGAGGGAAGAGAGATTTATTTATTCATCTTGTTTTGATGCATTTCCATAGGGATATTTATGGAGGAAAAAAACAATTTGCGAAGGTTAGCGAACCTATCTCTTGTTACCGGCTTCGTGATTGGGGCAACCATGTTGCAATTAATCAGGCAGTAGATTAATATGTCATCTGTTAGGATCCAAGGAGGCTAAACTCAAAACATGGGTTTTATTGATAATGCTTTTAAGATAAGCTTTTGTTTTTTTACTTGCTTCCCTTAAACAATATTACCGGTTCACTATATATAGAACCAGAATTCAATTAATTAACTTACATTTTCAAAGCAAGTGCAGGGACAGATGGAATGAGAAACGTTACATGTTAAAACAGTACTTGGAAAGACAAAAATAGATAGCAGCGCAGCGGCATTTATTGGTCAACAGCAGTGGCATTGATTTCACGCTTTCACCCCTCCTGAATCGAGGCCTCCGTGAAAATTTATGAAGAAGCTGAGAAAGATGTCGCAAGAACACTCAACCACGTCAGAAGCCAAGCAGTAACCTGCACAACAGAAGCACAAGAGTCATTAACTGAAATTCAATTTGACTTGCAGATCGAGGCATACATTGCGAGACATGATTTCGCCAATGTACACAAGAAAAATAGAAAATACAACTGTAGGCAAAGAAGAAACCGCGCGGACAAATAACTGTAGCCGCACAAACAGCTCAAGCCGCAAGCCTTGTCCGTCGAAACCGACCGAGTCTCCTATCCGCAATTAGTCGCGAGGGCTGCTTGTTATTGAATGTTGATGATCAAGAAACAGAACACGCTGATGAGTCAGGCGAACTCCAAACTCTATTTGCAACCCCGAGCAAGGCGACTTCAAGCCGCGAACTGCGACCTGCTGTAAACCACTGACTGGAAACCGTAAACTGTCCCACATCAAGCTTCCACTAGTTGTCTACCCGTCTGATGCTAGCCGCACAGCCTGCACAGAGAGCCAATCTTGCTTAGTCGCGCCGGTTAGAAAAACGTAACCGCAGGATTTAAACGCGGGTTGAGTTTTCATTGTTTTTTATATTTATGACAAGTCGGTGACTCCTATTTATAGGCATGAGGAGGAGTGTCGTCACCGCTCATAGCGATAGGATAACCGTACGCCAATCCTGCAACTAGCACCACATATCTGCGCAAGTGCGGATACAAGCATCTGTCCGCCACTGTTAAAAAATTGTCCGCAAAGAACTGCGGACACACCACTCTTTCCGCGCGTGATAAACCAATTTAACTGCTTACGCGGAAAGCACCACCAGTCCGCAAAGCGAGCAGACAGCAACTAAGTCCGCGTGGACTTGTGACAATTAATCACGCGTTCTGAGCCAAGTCCGCACCAATGAAGGACTGCCGGATACCACCACCAGACTTCGCCGATCTGTGAACTCTGCATCCAGATCGCGCAATACTGCGGACTTCGCGAACACCAAAGAAGATCGCACAAACAAGCGGATACATTGAACTAGGCAACAACCTTGGACTTATCATAGCGCCATGGCCAAGTCCACAACCAGCAAACTCTGGCAAACAACCCTCCCGAGAACGCTTTAGCAAGCTGTACGGTTAGCCACAGCAGACCGTGTGAACCACCTACCATCTTACGAGCTAGAGTACCGGAAGCTTCAGCGGGCTGTGCAGTCTAACAATCCAGACCGCAACAGCCGCGGTTAGACAAGGATAACAACCCGGTTACTTCTCCATGGTGTTTGCTGAACCAAACCGCAAGAGAGAAGAAAAGAAGAAATCAACCTGGCTAACCGCTGACTTCAATCCGCCAGGCCACGACGGTCTCTGCGGTCTGTGCAGTCTGCCCAAATCAGACCGCCCACCTTCACTACACTCTCACTTCAATAATTTTAACACTCCCCTTGATGTGGAAAGGGGAAACCAGCCTGAGCAACCCTCGTAACTGAATAAACGTGTGTACATTGGCGGCACGCACATGTTGTTCTTGCGAGTGTTGGCAATGCGTGTAGGTGCATGCGTGCTTGGTGCGGCGCATACCCGCGCTGCTTCATGCTGTTTTCGGAGAGGATTCCCCTTAGACGTGTGCGGGCGTCGTTTCATCCCCCATTTTGGGTGATTTTAAACCTTCGAGCGAGTGCATTTCACGTGCACTGCTTAATCAATCAGGTTAACTTGCTTAAGCATTTTGGTCGATGTCCTATCATGTTGACTTTGAAATCTTTAGGGTAAACCTCGTCAAATGCCCCAAATGTTTGAGGGTTGTCATCCGCTAAGCGTCGAGTCCTGGAATTTTAGATTTAATCGTGTTGTTCTTAGGTTGTGGACTTTGAACACTTTGACACGCGCATGACTATTTGTTCTTTCTTTACGTAGGGAAATGTTCCTTTCATGGGTTAGGCAGCATGGGTTAGGCGGGATTTCCGCCAGCATGGGTTAGGCGGGATTAAACTCTACGGACTTCCCCCAATCTGGATTGGATGGGTTCGCTAATCAAATTATATTTTATTTTATTTTAAATAAAAAAATGTACACCAATAAGTAAAATGAGAGTACATCTACACCGTAAAATGGACCTACATTTAGTGTACAACTCATATTCGTCGATGATGGGTCATTCAAGGCAGAAGTCAAATTCAAGACAAGAGTCAAAGTAGGCATTCAAGGCAGAAGAAAGACTATGCGAGTATGACGAGTACCACTCGCACACTCGCCAAGTGGGCGACTAAGGCAAATACTCGTCCAAACCAGGCGAGCTCCGTCAGTAGTCGCGTGGACGTCAGGTGGGGCTTGGACTAAAAATAAGACCTTTATCCCTTGGATTTCCCTATAAATAGAATCTCAGGGGTACAAGAATTAAGATTTTTGGCTAAGATCTTGGATCCCACTATCCAAGTGTTGAGCCGTGAGACAGTGATCATCCCATTTGGACGCCATTTTGAGATAGTCATCAAGTTAGTGTCCCCCTTGTACCCTGCTCGATCATTCTTGGCTGTAGTGGGGAAGCTTGTTCTAAGCATTTGGGTACGTGGTGAGACCTCCCTGTCGCAGCACCTGAGGTCCTTTTACTGTTCCCTTTGTTTCTGTGTCCTTGCCCGTCGAGTCCAACCGTCAGCACAATAACCTTAAATGGCATTGATCCGAATTTTAAAGTATAGAATTTCCCGTCTTCAACATTTACAATCCAAAATAAAGAAATGTATTGTATAAATATATACTCCTCACAAACCCTAGTTTATAAATCCATCCATACACCGCTGAAACCATCCTTCTCCTTCTTTTGTTGACTTTGGTATAGTGTGGATCGCCATGGTCAACTCTGTTCTTCCCTCTTCTCTCATCAGCTCCTCCAGTGTCAAAGAACTTGTAATTAATTCTACACATAATAGTACAGAAGCCACCTCCATGCCTTCCGTTTATGTAGCTCGTAATCCAGCCATGGCTGCAGCCGAGATAATCAGTCATGAAGAGATTCCAACCATCGATCTCTCCTTGCTTATAAGGAGGTCCGAAAAAACTTCAGCCGATGAACGAGCAAAAGTGATTCAACAATTAGGGGAAGCCTGCGAGGATTGGGGCTGCTTCATGGTAAGTGATTAATTCTATAGCAAGCTAGCCTCTCCAAAGGAACAGCACACGGCTAATTAATGGCCGTGGCTAATTGTGCAGGTGGTCAACCATGGAGTGTCGGAGATATTACAGAGGAAGCTGATAGAAGCTTACTTGGACTTCTTTGATATGAAGGAGGAGGAAAAGCAGCGCTACAACTCCAAAGGTTTTATTGACTCAGTCGTGTACAACTCAAGTTTTGATCAATCGACAAATGAAGTGCTCTATTGGAGGGATGGTCTGAGAACAACTGTGCACCCCACCTTCGACTCTCCCGATCAACCTCAAAATTTCAGGTTTTTATGTTATAATATATTAATTTTCTTCATTACGTTACTGTGGTGAAATAATCATCACTTTCAAATTAGAACTGATTTTTTATCAAGGCTCCCTTTGGGGGACTTCTTTTCACCGGTCAAGCGGTCGCGACCGCATGAACCGGGTTAAGTCCCGGTTCATGCGGTCGCGACCGCTTGACCGGTGAAAATAAGGCTCCGTTTGGGGGGACTTATTTTCACCGGTCAAGCGGTTACGGCCGCATGAACCGGACCTTAAATAAGGTCCGGTTCATGCGGCCGTAACCGCTTGATCGGTGAAAATAAGTCCCCCAAACGGAGCCTAAGTCCCCCCAAACGGAGCCCAAGTCACCCCACCTCTGATACCACAAATGTAATGATTCCGAGCGCCAAGAAGAAGAAATTTGATGTACCAGTTGGATACCACAGAACAAACAAACACAAAGATATACAAAGGTTCACCCCAAGCTTGGGCTACGTCCTCTCCCCCTTCTTCTTCTTATTCTTGTTCACCTAAATAATCAGATCAAGATGCAAAAGGTTACAAGGATTAAACAGTTCCTACCTAGACGCAAAGATCCTTTGGACAAGATATAAAGGAATCACCTTCTGAAGAACTCCCTGCACGAATAAGCCTTCGTGTATTATCTCCAGAACTCCAGTCGTTATCCCTAAAAATAACAGCCCCTCGTTTTCTCACTTAACCTAAGCCCAAAATAGCAGGGCTTAAATACCCCATGAAACAACCAAAAACACGGGTCTTTGAACGCCGGCCTGCATTCGACGATCGTCGAACACCCCGGGTCCAAGCGTTCGACGAACGCTGAGCTGCGCTCGAAGATCGTCGAACGCCTCGGCAATAGGAATGTCCCTACGAACGTCAGTTTCTCACTCCTGTTCCTCTAAGCTCACTTGGGCTAACCCGGTATGAGAAATAAGAGGACAAGAAGTGTTCCACCACTCCAACATTCTCCCACTTGGTGGACAACTATAACACAATAAGGCAGCTCCTCCAATCTTCCTCTTCAACCCCACAGTTGTTGCACACCATTCAAATTTTGCAACAGGAACAACCTTGGTAAGAAAATCAGAGCTATTCATCTCAGTGTCGACTTTCTCCAGTCAAACCACTTGCTTCTCCACCTTCTCCCGGATGAAGTGATATTGGATATCAATGTGCTTAGTCCTAGCATGGAAAGCCAGATTCTTGGCTAACTGAATAGCCCCTTGGCTATAACACCACATCTTCACAGGACCCTGCTCAAAACCGAGCTCACGGCACAGCCTTCGCAGCCATTGGCCTCCTTACTAACATGAGTTAGGGCCATGTACTCTGCTTCCGTCGACGAGAGTGCTACCACTCCTTGTCGCCGACTCATCCAACTGATAGCTCCACCAAATAATGTGAAGACATATCCACTGGTGGATCTCCTGCTATCCAGATCACCTACCCAATCTGAGTCCACGCGGCGAACCACGTCTAGGGATCCTCCTTCACCAGTACCTTCAAAACAAATGGAATAACTTGAGGTACCTCGGAGATACCTGAAAATGCGCTTCATAGCATTCCAGTGCTCCTTCCCAGGTTTAGTCATATACCGGCTCAGGACCCCCACTGCATGTGCGATGTCAGGATGAGTGCACACCATGGCATACATCAAACTCCCCATTGCACTAGCATATGGAACATTTGCCATGCCCTCGATTTCTTCGTTTGTCTCTGGACACATCTCAGCAGACAACTTACTCCCAACAGGCATAGGAGCACCGATAGGCTTGCAGTCAGCCATGTTGAACTTCTTCAACACCTCTTCGACATACCTTTGTTGTCCTAACCAAAGCTTCTTCTTGCTTCGGTCCCTGGAGATCTGCATTCCAAAGATCACATTTGTTGGCCCCAAATCCTTCATTTCGAATTTGGTAGAGAGTATTTTCTGCACTTGTTGGATCATCTTGACACTGTTCCCCACGAGTAGCATATCATCTACGTAGAGTGTCAAGAAAGTGAAATACTCCCCATTCCTCTGGAAATAGACACAGTGGTCAGAATTTGTCCTTTCAAACCCCACATCCAGCATGTAGGTGTCAAACTTCTGATACCACATCCTCATTGATTGCTTAAGATCATAAAGGGACTTCTTCAGCTTGCAAACTAGATCTTCTTTGCCCTTGGCCTCGAACCCCTCTGGTTGCCTCATGTATATCTCCTCCTCCAGATTTCCGTGAAAAAACGCCGTCTTCGCATCCATTTGCTCAACCTCTAAATCAAGCGCTGCCGCAATAGAGAGAACCAACCTGATCGAAGTGAGCTTAGCAACCGGCAAGAAAATCTCGTCATAGTCCACACCTTCAACCTGAGAGAACCCTTTGGCAACCAACCTTGCTTTGTATTTCTTCACGGTGCCATCTGCCTTCACCTTCTGCTTGAAGACCCATTTGCTCCCAATGGCCTTCCTTCCCTTTGGAAGCATGCACAAACTCCAAGTCTGATTCTTCCGCAAGGAATCCATCTCATCAAGCATCGCAAGCTCCCACTGGTTCGCATAAGCCCTTGACCTTGCATCCCTGGCTGAAATGGAATCTTCACCAAGCATATTAAGACAATATTGTGCTCCAACTACACTAAGAGAGTACCAGAGTGGTGCCCTCCTTTCTCTTGTTGAACGCCTCAGAAGCGGGACATCAACAACCTCATCTTCTGACCCATCATCAAAACTCACCGCCTCCAAAACATCTGATTCAGAATCAGAATCGACACCAACAATAGTGTCCCCTTGAGCATCAATAAGAGGACCATCCTCTATGCTTACATCCACTATTTCCTCCTCTGCAAACTTTGTCTTCCCCCTTGTGTGCTGACCTGTAGACTGACTTCATGGAAGACAACATCCCTGCTGTATGTCACAGTCCTGGTCACCGGGTTCCAAAGCTTGTACCCTTTGATTCCTTTTTTGTAGCCTACAAAGATGCACCTCTCAGACTTCATATCAAGCTTCCCCCTCTTCTCCTTTGGAATGTGAACGTACACATCACATCCAAACACACGAGCATAGGCCAGATTTGCCTTTCTTTTGAAAACGGCCTCAAAGGGTGTACACTCCTTCACTGCAGAAGTAGGGGACCTGTTCTTCAGGTGATTAGTTGTAGCCACAGCTTCGACCCAGAACTCTTTCCCCAAACCGGCCCAACTGAGCATGCACCTTGCCTTCTCCATCAATGTTCGATTCAGTCTTTCCGACACTCCATTCTGCTCTGGAGTGTAGGGAGTGGTCTTCTGTCATGCAATTCCCTGCTCAGTACAGTACCGCTCAAAGGCATTAGAGCAATATTCACCTCCGTTATCAGAACGAAGGACTTTTACCTTTCTCTCCAACTAGTTCTCCACCAGGTTCTTAAAATCCTTGAACTTATCAAGAACCTCGGCCTTGGACTTGAGAAAATAAATCAAAGAGTAACGAGAAAAATCATCAATAAACGATACATAATACATAGCACCGTCCAGAGATAGAGCTGGAGTAGGTCCAAATAGACCGCTATGTATCAAATCCAGCAATTCGGTTGCCCTCGTGCCCGTCCCCTGAAAACTCACCCGGTTCTGTTTGCCACGCAGGCAATGCTCAAAGAACCCAAAGCTCGAGGTGCACGCAGGCACACCATCCACCATCTGACTAGATGTCACCACTGACATCGCCTTCTCACTGATATGCCCAAGCCGCTGATGTCATAGCTTGGACGGCTCCTCCTGGCCTTCAAAAATAAAGGCCCCGCTAGGAACCACTATATCGACAAGTAGCTTATATAGTGTCCCCTGCCTGACTCCGTTGACAATCACCATCGCCCCTCGAGTCATCTTGCATGAGTGCTTGTCACAACTGAAAGTCACTCCTGCATCCTCCATAGAACCCACTGAGAGCAAATTCCTGCTCATCCCAGGGATGTGCATCACACCCGAAAGAGTCTTCGTGGTCCCATTTGACAGCTTCAGCATCACCTTGCCACATCCAACGATCTACACTGCAGTATCATCTCCAAGCATGACATCACCACCATCAAACCTCTCATATTCACAGAACCAGTGTCTATGAGGAGTCATGTGATAAGAGGATCCCGTGTCAACATACCACACATCAGAATCCTTCTGAGCACTACATGCAGCCGCAATGTTCATATCACCGTCGCCGGTCTCCTTCTTTGTACCTGAAGTTGACCCTGCATCCTTCTTCTTAGTGGCCTTGTTGGGACATTGAGACTTCACATGCCCAACCTCATTACACTTCCAACACTTGATGGGCTTCTTCTCCTTGCTCTTGGATCTACCCCGAGATTTATCTCGAGATCCACCTTGCTTATTATCCCTCCACTGAGGGCGCAATCTGGATACACTCAAAGCACCCTTGCTAGCCTTCTCCGAGCCTCCTCTCCTGGTCTCCTTAGATAGAAGAGTATCACACACTGACTCACTTGAGAGCGCCTTCTCTCCATTGCCCCCGATAGCAACAATAATGTTGCCCCAGGAATCCGGTAACAAACAGAGTATTGTGATGGCTCTGTCTTCATCCGAGATCTTCTAACCAATTGAGATCAACTGACCCACAACAGTGTTGAAATTGGTCGGGTGCTCTGAAAAAGAATCTCCTTCATGCATCTTTAAGTTGTACCATTTCTTCCGCAACAACAGCTTGTTCACCAAGGATTTGCTCTGGTAGAGAGTCTCCAGCTTTCGCCATAACCCTTGCCCTGAAGTTTCTTCCATGACATTTGTCAAGATTGAATCTGTAACACCCCTATCCGTCACATGACATATAGAAATAGGTCTGGCCGGGGCCCGACGCCATATACTATGGACAGACCGGTTGGTTACTCAATGAAACCATTCAACCAATCACAATGTCCTACACAGAGCATCTAGAGGAAGCAAATTATTAAGTTGTACAGAATTAAGAACCCAGCTTAGTATGAATGTCCACTACTCAAACCCATAGGAATGTATAATACACCAGCACTGGCCTGCTGGCATTACAATAGTTTGCTCAATAAAATATGTGTCTTCCAAACCTCGGTACGCAGGCCGGACATACATGAGAGTATAAGAAAAACACTCAAAATTTGGCCTTCGAGGGCCGGCTCAGCAACTTGGGCTTTAGCCCGCTATTTACCGCCCGGCTCCGCAGCACCTGCAAGCAACAATCCACCGCACGGTGGCAAACAAAAGCAATGGTCAGCTATGCTGACCAAAATATAACGACCCCGCCCCCAACTAGGGGCGGCGATGCTCTTTCCCTGCACTTTGTTAGTATAACCAAGCAGTATAGTGTAAACACATTACATCACAGGCGTAGGCATGCACGATCACACACCTCGTGCACCCAGGGCACATTCACGGCGAATCGGCCAACGTTACGTCAATTTAAGCCATAGACGTTTCTGTCTAGCCACCGCCACGTGGACGGCCGGCCTTATGAGCAATTTGTCTTCAAGGCATGGGTCACGTCAATTTAAGCCATAGACCACCGAAGACACTCATCTATGCCAACGGTTCCGCCGAACGACATAGATCGGGTACGGTTCCGCTTGACCCATGCTCACACTGCATTGTCAATTTAACACAATGTGCGGGTCAAGACTCCCCGAGTCCCGTTTCCAACACACAAATCACATAACCCGGTTATGTTCAAGTTGGCTCCCCGGCCATCAAGTTGGCAAAATTACGCATTTGCCCAGTTTTTCGGGTACACCTTGAGGTTAGTCCCCAAGGCTCTCTGTTGCAATCTACCGTGTAGAAAACCCGAAAAACAATCATTCGTGCGAAGTCTTCTCCGACCATTATGCAATGCAACATCACCGATCCAGACATACTTTTCCGGATAGGCTTCACACATCATGCCTATGTCCATTCTCGAATACAGACTCTACACAAGGGGGACTTTACATATCTACCCCAAGGAACGCCTCAAACTCAACGCACACTCGTGAGAGAGGGCTTCCTATGCATAGGAAAAGAGGACTTCACATGTCCTAGGATGAGAATCGTTGCCCTAGCAGTTTTTCCTTCGCGCCATGGAAATCTATGCGGATGAAAATCACCGCAATCTCCTTGCCTCCGCGGATCCGAAGTCGGCTTGCAATTTGGAGCTCCGAAGCTCCGCCGGTGACCGGATCTAGCCCTCCTTCTTCCTCCTTGCTCTCTCCTCTCTCTAGCTTTTAGAAAGAGAGTGAACCAAAGTAAATGAGGATTTCTAAACCCTAAACCCGGGTATATCTCAATAAGAACAGCCCCCAGCCGTTGGATACAAAAAATAATGAAACAGACGGCCACGATTCAGCCCAGAAATAAACTTCCTGGGCCGAACACGGGTTGTGACACGGCTGTGTGCATGGCCGGGTTACTCATTCGCCGTCACCAGGAACTCCCGACCAGAACACGGCCTGTGACACAGCATCCGACACGCCCGTGTCGCATGCGACACGCCCGTATCGCATGTGACACGCCCGTATCGCATGTGACACGCCCGTGACAGTGCCCGTGTCACGGCCCGTGTGTCCAAACAACCAGGGTCCAGAAATGTCCTGAGAAGTACACGGCATTGGGACACGCCCGTGTCACATGTCGTGTGCTAGACACGCTCTGGGACACGCCCGTGTCCCAGGACGTGTAATCTCCTTAGAACAAAACCGCAGACTGCCCGAGCAGGACACGGCCTTGGGACACGTCCGTGTCCCAGGCCGTGTTCCCTGTCTCGATACTCAACGCCTGCAAAACGTCGACCACTCACCACATTGTCGACCCCGAACACGACACGGCCCTGGGACACGGGCGTGTCCGAGGCCGTGTGCCCTCTACCAAGTCCCAGACTTGGCTCAAAACGCTGTCCGTTGCTCTTTTTAGTTTCGGGGCGTTACAACTCTCTCCCCCTTAAAAGAATTTCGTTCACGAAATTACCAAAGGAAAAGGAAACAGAAAACCAAAAAAAGGGCGGTACCTGATTGAAATAACTCTGGGTACTCCTCAAGCATGGTCTGCTCCCGCTCCCAAGAGAGCTCCTCCCGACCACAATTGTCCCACCGAACCTTGACCATCCTGATCTCTTTATTACGGAGTCGCTTAACTTCAAAGTCCTCAATACGAACGGGCTTGACTTTAGTCGTCAACCCCTCGTCCATCGGCACTTGATCAATAACGATCACCTGCGAAGGCTCTTACACCGCCTTCCGCAACACCGAAATGTGGAATACATCGTGTAGACCACTCAACTCCACTGATAGCTTCAAACGATAAGCCGCTTCACCGATCCGCTCCAGAATCTCAAAGGGTCCAAGGTATCTCGGGCTCAGCTTCTTCAAGCGTCGCACTCGTGAAACACCCTTGAACGGCTTTACCTTCAAGTACACCCAATCGTCGACCGCGAACTCCGCGTTCCGATGCTTGGCATTGTAGTACTTGGCTTTCCTGTCCTAAGCGATCAGCAAATGCTCTCGAATGATCCGCACCAAAGAAGTAGCATTCTCCACCTCCTACTTTTTGTATAACCTTGCCTCACCCGTTTCTAGCCACGATAATGGCGTGCGACACTTCCTACCATATAGGACCTCGAAGGGCGCCATTTGAATACTCGCCTGGTAGCTGTTGTTGTACGCAAACTCCACCAAATACAGGTGGTCTTCCCAATGCTTCGCGAAGTCTAGAACACACATGCGGAGCATGTCCTCCATAGTTCTGTTGACTCTCTCAGTCTGCCCATCCGTCTGTAGATGGAAGGCTGTGCTGAACTTCAATTTAGTCCCCAGCATTTGCTGCACCAACCTCCAATCATTGGACGTAAAGCGCTCATCTTGATCACTCACGATGCTGCGGGGCACACTGTGCAATCTGACTATATTATCCACATATAGCTTCGCTAGTCTCTCCACTGAATCATCCTTCCTATGCGGAATGAAGTGTGACACATTTGTTAACCGGTCTACGACCACTCAAATGGCGTCGTTTCTCTTCTACGACCTTGGCAAGTCATGCACAAAGTCCATCGATATGTCGTCAAACTTCCACTCTGGAATAGGCAAGGATTTCAAGAATCTCCCAGACTTTTGGCACTCTGCCTTTACTAAGGCGCAAGTTTGGCATTTAGCCACAAACAGTGTCACATCCTTCTTGAGCCCTAGCCACCAAAACAGCTTCTTTAGGTCCCGGTACATCTTCGTGCTCCCTGGGTGGATTGAGTACTTGGTATGGTGAGCCTCATACATCAACTCTGCACGTAGATTTCCCCCGTTTGTGACGCACAAACGATTATCCTTCCTTAGTAGCCCATCCTCAATTGAAAACTGGGAATTTGACCCATCCAATGCTGCATCCATGAGCTCCTTCATGATGCCATCCAACTCCATAGCCTGCCGAATGCGATCAGCCAGGTTATACAAAACTTACGTCCAGTTCAATAATGCTTTGGCGCTAGTATGCTTGTCCACACAACAAATCTTTAATGCCTCCAACTCCCGAATTAACCTCTCATCATGAACCGACAACCAGTTGGCTTGGGCGGGAGTCCTGCGACTCAACGCATCCGCAACTGTGTTGCCTTTCCCAGGTACAAAATGAATCTTGAACGTATAGTCCCCCAGGAACTCCATCCATCTCCACTGCCTCATGTTCAGATCCTTCTGATCCAACAGGTACTTCAGGCTCTTGTGGTCGGTATAAATATCGACCTTTACGCCGTACAAGTAGTGTCTCTATACCTTACGCGCAAATATCACGGCGGCCAACTCCAAGTTGTGGACCGGATAATTCCTTTCGTGCACTTTCAGCTGACGCGATCCATACGCTATAACACTTCCATGCTGCAGCAGCACGCAACCCAAACCACTACCTGAGGCATCACTAAAAATCTTGAAGCCCTCGGTCCCACTTGGCGAACTCAGCACTGGAGCCGTGGTCAACCGACTCTTCAATTCCTCAAATGCTTGCACGCACTCCTGCGACCATACAAATTTCTGATCCTTCCTTGTCAACTTCGTGAGAGGTAACGCTATCCGCGAGAAATTCTCTACGAAGTGCCTGTAATAGTCGGCAAGCCCAAGAAAACTTCAGACTTCCGCTACCGAAGACAACACAGGCCACTCCCGTATCGCAACAATTTTCGCTGGATCCACCACTATACCTTCACCACTGACAATATGACCAAGGAATGCTACTGAGGGTAGCCAGAACTCGCATTTGGAGAATTTTGTGTAGAGTTCATTCCGCCTCAGCGTCTCCAAGACTAGATGCAGATGCTTGAAGTGATCTTCTTCGCACTGCGAGTACACCAATATGTCGTCAATAAAGACGATCACAAAATGTTCTAGGTACTCTCGGAACGTCCTGTTCATCAAATCCATGAACACCGATGGTGCATTTGTCAGCCCAAACGACATGACCGTGAACTCGAAATGCCCATACCTTGTGTTGAATGCCGTCTTTGGGATATCACTCTCCTTTATCCTCAGCTGATAATACCCAGACTTCAAATCCAACTTGGAATATACCGACGACCTGACTAACTGATCAAAAAGATCATCAATCCTTGGGATCGGGTATTTGTTTTTTTCCGTTAGCTTGTTCAACTCTCTGTAGTCGATACACAGCCGCAAGCTCCCGTCCTTCTTCTTAACAAAGAGGACCAGTGCGCTCCAAGGCGACGAGCTTGGACGCACATACCCTTGCTCCATCAACTCTTCTAGTTTAACCTTTAACTCCGCCATCTCCTTATGCGCCAACCTATAAGGAGAATGTAACACAGGTTTGGCACCTGGTACGAGTTCGATCGTGAAGTCGATCTCTCGCTGCGATGGGGCTCCAGGAAGATTGTCCGGGAACACATCGGGGTACTCACAAACCACGGGGATACTACCCAAAGTAGACTTAGGCTTTATAGCCTCCACTAACGTGAAGAACAGCTCTGCACCAGCACGAACTGCCTTGACAACCTGAAGAGCAGACATCAACGTCTTGCTCGACCCCTTCAGTCACATAAACGTGGTCTCCTGCCCAACACCCAGCTTGACCTCTTTATGGTTACAATCGATAAAAGCCTTCTGCTTCGAAAGCCAGTCCATACCGAAGATGACGTCGAACTCTATTAGCGGCAGCAATGACGCTAGCAAGTCGAATTCTTAGCTTTCGATATAAACCTTTACGGCACAAACTCTGTCCGCGTGCATCGAACACCCATTCGGCAGCAGCACATCCAATTTGTCCTTCGCCATCGAAGAAGAGACTCCGATGCGCGATATGAAACTTTCGGACAAAAAAGAGTGTGAAACTCCCGTATCGAATAGTGCTCGTGCCGGACTATCTCCAATCAGAACAAAGCCCATAAAAATAGTATTAGCTAACAAGCACTAGGTTATAGACTTTCGGTTGAGTCGGAGCATAGTGGGATGCGGTTGACTCCACTGCCTTGCCCTTTTCTTCATAAGTGGCTCCTTGCTTTCTCTCGGACTTCGGACGTCCGCCCAACAATCGCGGGCAAAATGCCCCGTCTTTCCACAAGTAAAATAAGCGCCTGGGGTTCGATTTGTAGTTGCCCCCCAGGCACCTGAAGAAGGGGCTGAACCCGACGTCCTAGCCTTCTTGTAGAACATGCGATATATAGACTTCGAAGTAGTTGGTACTTTAAACTCCGATTTCCTGCCACTGAAGTCCTACTTCGCCTGAACATTCTTCATGTCCTTTTCCAAGGACTGGGCCTTGTTAACCAAGGTTAGGAAACCCTGCGGCATAGGCCCCGAAAGTAACAATCTCAGGTCATCTCTCAACCCTTCATAGAACCGGTTCATCTTGCGCTCCTCATCAGCAAAGGTAGCACTTGCGTATCGTACTAAACGAGTAAACTCATGGAGATACTCGTTCACGGTACTGTCTCCATGAACCAACTTCTAGAACTCATTTTCCAAAGTAATCCTTTGAGCTGAGGGGAGGTATCGAGCCATGAAAAACCTCGAAAAGTCCTCCATTGGGACATCAGCCAACTGCCTACCCTCAGGTGGTGTAGCTCCAAGCCTTCCCACCATAGACTTGCGTCTCCGTCCAGCAAGAACGTCACAATCGTGGTCTTCTGCCACTCTTCAGTTTCAGTAGCTGTCAACACTCTATTAATTCTAGAGAGCCAGTCCTCTGCTTGAGTTGGGGTTCCCGCCCCCGAGAACACTGGCGGATTGAAACCCATCACGTGCTTAAGTTACTTCTCAGTTGCTCTCCTACGCAGCATCGGCTCCACTACTACCTGTTCCACCCTCCTTGGCCATATCGCTTGGAGCGGTACTTGCTCCACAGCAGGAGCAGGCTGCTGCACCTACCTCACAGGCTGCGCGTTGATCATTGCAAACACAGCCTCCGCTACCAATCAAATGGTCTCGGCTGAAGGAAGTGTTGCAGGCGCATCATTTGGTGCACTGCTTGCCTCAGAAACTGGCCATTCTGACGGCCCAGCACAACTCCTGGTCACCTATAATCGTGCAAAACACTGATAAGAGACCAAACAACATTGCAAAAAGCAATTATAGGAACACGCAGGTTCCTCAAACATGTGTATTTTCATTCCTAAGTGGGCATTCATGGGTTTTTTTCATGTTATAACGATGACGCACACACATGTGCTCACCACCCCTTAAATTGAATTCGCCCACGAATTCATTTAAGCTAGACCAAAACCGGTAATCTAATACCAAATTGTAACACCCCTATCCGTCACATGACATATAGCAGTAGGTCCGGCCGGGGCCCGACGCCATATACTATGGACAGACCAGTTGGTTACTCATTGAAACCATTCAACCAATCACAACCTCCTACACAGAGCATCTAGCGGAAGCAAATTATTAAGTTGTACAAAATTAAGAACTCAGCTTAGCATGAATGTCCACTACTCAAACCCATAGGAATGTATAATACACCAGCACTGAGCTTATGGCCTTACAATAGTTTGCTCAATAAAATATGTGTCTTCCAAACCTCGGCACACAGGCCGGACATACATGAGAGTATAAGAAAAACACTCAAAATTTGGCCTTCGAGGGCCGGCTCAGCAACTTGGGCTTTAGCCCGCTATTTACCGCCCGGCTCCGCAGCACCTGCAAGCAACAATCCACCGCACGGTGGCAAACAAAAGCAACGGTCAGTTATGCTGACCAAATTATAACAACCCCGCCCCCAACTCGGGGCGGCGATGCTCTTTTCCTGCACTTTGTTAGTATAACCAAGCAGTATAGTGTAAACACATTACATCACAGGCATAGGCACGCACGGCCACACACCTCGTGCACCCAGGGCACATTCATGGCGAATCGGCCAACGTCACGTCAATTTAAGCCATAGACGTTTCTGTCTAGCCAACGCCACGTGGACGGCCGACCTTATGAGCAATTTGTCTTCATGGCATGGGTCATGTCAATTTAAGCCACAGACTGCCGAAGACACTCATCTATGCCAACGGTTCCTCCGAACGACATAGATCGGGTACGGTTCCGCTTGACCCGTGCTCACACCGCATTGTCAATTTAACACAATGCGCGAGTCAAGACTCCCCGAGTCTCGTTTCCAACACACAAATCACATAACCCGATTATTTTCAAGTTGGCTCCCTGGCCATCAAGTTCGCAAAATCACGCATTTCCCCAGTTTTTCGGGTACACCTTGGGGTTAGTCCCCAAGGCTCCCTGTTGCAATCTACCGTGTAGAAAACCCGAAAAATAATCATTCGCGCGGAGTCTTCTCCGGCCATTATGCAATGCAACATTACCGATCCAGACCAACTTGTCCGGATAGGCTTCACACATCATGCCTATGTCCATTCTCGAATACGGACTCTACACAATACTTTACATATCTACCCCAAAGAACGCCTCAAACTCATCGCACACTCGCGAGAGAGGGCTTCCTATGCAGAGGAAAAGAGGACTTCACATGTCCTAGGATTAGAATCGTTACCCTAGCGTTCTTCCTTGGCGCCATGGAAATCTATGCGGATGAAAAGCACCTCAATCTCCCTGCCTCCGCAGATCCGAAGTCGGCTCGCGATTTGGAGCTCCGAAGCTCCGCCGGTGACCGGATCTAGCCCTCCTTCTTCCTCCTTGCTCTCTCCTCTCTCTAGCTTTTAGAAAGAGAGTTAACCCAAGTAAATGAGGATTTCTAAACCCTAAACCTGGGTATATCTCAACAATAATAGCCCCCAGCCATTGAATCCCAAAAATAAAGAAACGGACGACCACGATTTAGCCCAGAAATAAACTTCCTGGGCCGAACACGGGTTGTGACACGGCTGTGTGCATGGCCGTGTTACTCATTCGCCGTCACTAGGAACTCCCGACCAGAACACGGCCTGTGACACGGCATCCGACACGCCCGTGTCGCATGTGACACGCCCGTATCAGTGCCCGTGTCACGGCCCGTGTGTCCAAACAACCCAGGTCCAGAAATGTCCCAAGAAGTACACGGCCATATGACACGCCCGTGTCACATGTCGTGTGCTAGACACGCCCTGGGACACGCCAGTGTCCCAGGCCGTGTAATCTCCTTAGAACAAAACCACAGACTGCCCGAGCAGGACACGACCTTGGGACATGCCCGTGTCCCAGGCCGTGTTCCCTGTCTCGACACTCAACGCCTGCAAAACGTCGACCTCTCACCGCGTTGTCGACCCCGAACACGACACGGCCCAGGGACACTCCTGTGTCCAAGGCCGTGTGCCCTCTACCAAGTCCCAGACTTGGCTCAAAACACTGCCCGTTGCTCTTTCGAGTTTCAGGGCGTTACAGAATCTGCCAGAAAAAATCTGATTAAACCTTTGGCTTTCCGATCAGCCTTTGTCCAGGCCGCAACAGCATCCACAGTCGATTTTTCGGTTGGCGGAGGATCAGTCTTCATCTTCCACAAATCACGATCAACCAGAAGGTCCTCCATCTTCATCTTCCACAAATCAAATCTATTGTCATCAAACTTCTCTATCTCGATCCGCACTCCTCCTGAAGCCATCGTCGAACCTCCCTCTGATACCAAATGTAATGATTCTGAGCGCCAAGAAGCAGAAATTCGATGTACCAGTTGGATACCGCAGAACAAACAAACACAAAGATATACAGAGGTTCACCCCAAGCTTGGGCTACGTCCTCTCCCCCTTCCTCTTCTTATTCTTGTTCACCAAAATAATCAGATCAAGATGCAAAAGGTTACAAGTATTAAACCAATCCTACCTAAACGCAAAGATCCTTTGGACAAGATATAGAGGAATCACTTCTGAAGAACTCCCTACACGAATAGGCCTTCGTGTATTATCTCCAGAACTCCAGCCGTTATCCCTAAAAATAACAGCCCCTCATTTTCTCACTTAACCCGAAGCCCAAAATTGCAGGGCTTAAATACCCCGTGAAACAACCAGAAAAACCAGTCTTTGAACGCCGGCCTGCATTCGACGATCGTCAAACGCCCCGACTCCAAGCGTTCGACGAACGCTGAGCCGCGTTCGAAGATCGTCGAACGCCCCGGGTCCAAGCATTCGACGAACGCTGAGCCGTGTTCGAAGATCGTCGAACGCCTCGACAGCAGGAATGTCCCTACGAACGTCAGTTTCGCACTCCTATTCCTCTAAGCTCACTTGGGCTAACCCGGTGTGAGAAACAAGAGGACAAGAAGTGTTCCACCACTCCAACATTGATCAATCGACAAATGAAGTGCTCTATTGGAGGGATGGTCTGAGAACAACTGTGTACCCCACCTTCGACTCTCCCGATCAACCTCAAAATTTCAGGTTTTTATGTTATAATATATTAATTTTCTTCATTATGTTACTGTGGTGAAATAATCATCACTTTTAAATTAGAACTGATTTTTTATCAAGGCTCCGTTTGGGGGACTTATTTTCAACGGTCCAGCGGTCGCGACCGCATGACCGGTGAAAATAAGCCCCCCCCAAACAGTATTAAGTCCCGGTTCATGCGGTCGTGACCGCTGGACCGGTGAAAATAACCCCCCCCCCCCAAACAGAGCCCAAGTCTAAATTTACATAGGAAAGGGACATGAGAAAAAGAATCATTTATGCTTGAAATTACTTGGGAACTTAGTTACAAGGGAGCCTAGATTTTTCCAACTTTGAGGAAATTAATTCGGAAATTAAGCTGACCAATGTAAATTGAGCTCGAAAAGTGTTACCAGATAGGTTATTCAACCGTAGGTCTTGGTTGAGTTTTGATGGGGCAGCTATTTCAACCAAACATCCTTTTGATGGAGTTTTAACTGGGCGGGCTTTAGGGTTGATGTTAAGTCAATGATAAGAAATGTCAATGTTGGGAATTTCTCGTTATGTGGACTGATTATCGAGACGACCCGTTAAAGTCGTGTGCAAATATTTGAGTCTATTCGGACTCCTACTTGTGTGCGTTAATTCTGTCGCGCGAACGGTGAAAGCTTTTGATAGGTGGGTCAGATCATCTCGTAACTTCTGTCGGGAACTCGGTCTTACTCTTGGCATATGAATGGACATGATATTTAAATCTCAAATAAGTTTATGGGATTTAATTTATTTGAATTTTATTTTGGGAGTTATGAGCATTAATGACCCTCTTTTAATACCTCTCATTAGGCCTCCCTATTAACTTTAAAAAATTTATCCTAATTTCTGTGTGGGTGAACAAGGATTGAAATTATGTGATTCTCACTCTCCTCTTCGTGTAACTGCCAGCTTCATCTTCTTCTTTTGGAGCGTTGGCAAATGTTCTCGTTTCTTTTTCTTCAGATCTCAAGAACAAAGTCAAGGATTGTTGGAATAGTTTTTCCCTCTCCTCCAGTTTCATGGAGAAGACAAGGTAGTGAAACCATCTTTCTGCTTGGGAGATCCAGAAGAGAGATCGGGCTACTTGGTCCGCATCTCCTAGGGCTTGCCGCAAGAGATCTGCTAACTCTCCTATTTTTGGCTCTAGGTCTGGGACCTACCGCCTACAGATCTTCTTGGTCAGGCTCGCGGCAAACAAAGAGAGAGGAATCACACCTTCATTTTCGAAAAGCTCTGTTATTGAAGCACCAACCGTGGACTTCGTTGGTGGAAGATCTAGATTCTTCTTTTGCTGGAGATTTGAGAGAACACACATTTAGAAATACTTTACGTTGGGGAATCTGTGAACGTCGCAAAATTCATAATGAACAACAGGCCTCAACTGTTGCGGATTTCTGTCATAATGAAAAATGAGCAAGAATCCAAAAACGGTATAAATTAATTTCCACACTTCATTACTGTTCGTTCAAGCTCGTTTTATATCTGTGTTCTTAATTTAGAAAAATAAATTTAGTATAAACTTCAATTAGAGACTGATAGTGTTTAGTTAAAACGATCGTTGGACCTTCATTAGTTGTTGCATTCATTAGAATTTTTGATAATATAAATTCACCATATCGACGCATACTCCATAAATTTACAACCGTCGGTATGAGAGCGAACCTATAAGTCTTATTCATAATTTTGGGGTAAATTATTTTTCTAATTAATTTATTTAAAGAACACAATATCAAAACTCATTAAGTCATTTAAAGAGAATTTAAATTTGGGATTGAAAATTCAAAGTGCTTTCATTAAACAATCTCCAACAAAAGCTTCGTGTTTTCTTTAGACGATCAAGTGCTCATACGTCATTAAGCAAAAGAAACACAATATTAATATTGGGCAATATTCAGATATTCTAGTGTGAAAGAGTCTCGCAGATTGATAAAAACTGTAGCCGTGAAAGTGACCTTTTTGAGTCAGTTTGTGAGATTACTATTTCACATATTTTAAGGAGTTCTCTGAGACTAGTGCACAATCATTCACCCAAAGGTGGTGCTTGCACAATAGGTTTAGAGGGATACACACGATCATTTGGATGGTAGTGCGGGGTTCTAGTAATCTATTCGGCCAAAGATGATAGATCTACGAAAAGCTCAAGCATAAATGTGCTCGTTCTTTTGTGGAGGATTAATAACTACGTGGCGCGTAGTCTACCCAAAGGTATTGCATACTGACGTGTCTGGATTCTCTATCAAGTGTGTTATTTAGGATTTTATAGTCACTATAGCCCTATTTTTCTCTGATATTTCTTTTCTCACTATTCAGTCATCTTTACAATCCATAATAACACGGTGACCATTGAGAAACTCACTGGATCAAATTTTAAGAAATAGAAATCCGATGTCATGTTTGCCTTTAAGATGGTGGATATTGAGATGACCATGAGTATCAACCATTCTACAGCCCTCGCGACGACCAACACTCAAGCTGAAAAGGATCATTATGGTGCATGGAACAAGTCGAACAAAATTTGCTTGTTGACTATGCAATACTCCATTCCAGAGGACCTATTGAGTGGTCTTCCTAATACAACTATCGCTAGGGATTTTCTGACTATCTTTGGGCAGGGGTATAAGGTGTCTTCTAATGCTGAGATCTGGACACGAATTTAGGACCTCTTTTCCACGAGGTATTCAAGAGGAGGCGTTGTCCTCAATTATATACTAAAGATGGTCTATTTTCAAACCAAGTTGCACGAGTTAGAGATCACTATCCCTGGAGCGTTGATAGTGCACCAAGCACTCTACGCCCTTCCTGTAGAGTTCAACATCCTAAAGACCATCTATAATTCTTAAGATGAGGCATGAAAGATAGATGATCTGATTACTCGTTGTGTTGCTGAGAATGAGAAACTGAAGAATGAGAATACGAGCACTGTACTGTTTGTAGTCAAATTTCATTTTAATAAGAAGAAGACCAAAGCTTCTTATAAAGCTAGGGATGGATAGACTTTAGGGACCAATGACGCTGGTGGCAAGAAGTCTCTTAGCTTTTTCTTTTGCAAAAAAAGGGACATGTGAAGAGCGAGTGCCTCAAATTTACATCTTGGATGGAGAAACATGGCTTAGCATTTAAAGGTAACCCTTTAGCTTTTGTCCTTTATGAATCCAATTTAATTGAAGCTCAATCAAGTTCTTAGTGACTTGATAGTAGAGTAACTGATCATTTTACTTGCACGTTATAGGGGTTTATCAGAAGCCTAACAAGGGTGAGTGTGGGCTCACAACAGGCAACAATGCGGAGACGGAGTTCATCGGGGACATTTGTTTAGTCATTGATTCTAGTTATGAACTTTTATTAAGAGACATATTTTATATTCCTTCATTAGATAGAATATATTAAGAACTTGATTAAGTGACATATTTTATATGAACTTTTATTAAGAGACATATTTTATATTCCTTCATTAGAAGGAACTTGATTTTATTTCCAACATTAAATAGAATTTTTTTGGTGATTTGATTAAGTTATTTCATGAATCACAGTTTATTGGTCAGTGTTTTCTATCTAATAGTTTATATAGAATGTCTTGCACCTATTAATTATTATGATACCTCATATAATGTAGAAAATATTGCCACTAAAAGACCTCTTATTAAGGAAGAGTCCTCCATGCAATGACATAAGAGATTATGTCATATCTCTAAGGAAAGAGCAAAGAGATTAATTAAGCAAAATTTTCTTCCTAATCTTAACTTCAGTGACTTAAATACATGTGTAGACTGCTGTAGAGGTAAAATGACCAAGATTAAGAAAAAATGATCAACTCATAGTTCAAGTTTATTAAAGGTTATTCATAAGGACATCAACGACCCTTATTCTACTACCCTCTATAGGAACAACCACTTTCTTACATTGATTGAAGAAAATTTCCATTTTGGCAATTTGTACTTAATTAAAGAAAAGTCTGAATCTCTTGATAAATTTAAGATTTTCAATACTGAAGTTGAGAAACAAATAAGAAAAATCATCAAGATTGTTAGGTCTGACAGAGGCGGCGAGTATTTTGATAGACATGATGCTACTGGAAAACATAAAGGTTTGTTTGTCTGATACTTGGAGAGTTATGGCATTGTCGCCCAGTAATTTATGCCTTATAGTCCTAAGAAAAATGGTATGGCAGAAAGGTGTAATCACACCCTTAAGAAAATGATGAGAAACATGATGAGTAGGAAAAATCTTCCTAAAGTTTTGTGTGGTGATACGCTTAAGACTGCGATGTACATCCTTAATAGAGTCTTGTTTAAGTCAGTACCAAAGATCCCTTTTGATTTGTGGACTGGTAGATGACCCAATCTTAATCATTTGTGCGCCTTGGTTTGTCCTGCAGAAGTCCGTTAATACAATCTATCAGAGAGTAAGATTGCCTCAAGGTCTTGTCATTGTTACTTTATTGGCTACACAGATCACTCCAATAGATTTAAGTTCTATTTTGCTTCAGCAGGACCCAGACTTATAGACTCACAAACAGCTAAATTTTTAGAATTGAATATCACTGACGAACCAAGCTGCTCTCGCACTATAAGTGAAGTCGAAAAAGTCATGCTTATTAATTTATGAATGGTGATCTTGCCGAAGAGGTCTATATGGTGCAGCCTGAGGGATTCAAATCTGGTCATTTTGACCAAATTGTGTATAAATTTAACAAATCCCTATATAGTTTTAAGCAAGCTTCTAAACAGTGGTATCTGAAATTTGATGAGATAATAACTTCTTTTAATTTTGTGAAAAAAAGGTAGACCGTTGCATATTGTTGGATCTTGAGGCGCCCTTAGAGGGGGGGGGGGGTGAATAAGAGCAAATGATAATTTTTTCTTAACATTTTACTTAGACAAAGAAGAATAGAATTTAAGTAAACTTTTCACAATCAAATACTCAAGTGATGTAAAACATAAACAATAGATTTCAATAAAGCTTGAAATCAAGGTTGTGATGAAAAAGTCTTCTTTTTTGAATTCAGTGATCCTTCTCCCAAAGATCGGCCGGCTAAAACCTATCTCTCCCTAAATATAGTAACTAGCCTCCCCCTAGATCTCTCTACGACCTAGGTGCTTCACACAAGACGGTGATTTCCCCATAAACCACACAAGGGCCTAGTCTCCACTCACACGATGCAATTTTTCTACCGTTTACAAAATAAATAGAAAGAAAAGAGATCTAAACAGAAAACTCCCTCTGGTCTTGAGTGTTGAAGAAGACAACAAATCCTTCCAAAGGTTGCCGGAGTTGGAAAGCACGAACGGTCCCTTCTTCGCTCTTGAACTTCTTCGAACACTTAGGAGTTTTTCTGGTTTCACAGAGTTATCAGACTGAGAATATACGGGATGAAGGCTCCTGGAGGTGTGTAACATAAATTTTTGGAAATCCAGCCTATATATAGTTTTTGCACTATCGCGCGGTAATAGCTCGATATCGCATGTGATATCTCTGTTTGCTATCGCATATCCCTCTCTACGATAACCGTGTCGAGAAGCTAGAGAACATGTACGTTCGTGGGGATATCACGCCACGATAACGTAATATAGCCTGGAGGTAGCTCGAGTTATGCGCTTCGTGGTAACCGTAGAGAAACATGGCCTACGTCATTGCTGACGTCAGCATTGTTATCGCAGGGTGATAGTTATTGTCACATGCGATAGCTCTGTTTTGTAAAAATTCATTATACGTCATCCATCCAAAATCATCAGAGTATTTTACATATTATATCTGCACACCAGAAACACACTATGATCAAATACATTCGGGATTTGATATTTTCAAACCAAGAAGTGTGGAACGCATGCTCCAACAATCTTCTCATCTTTATAATAACAAAGACACTTAGAAAGAAATCAATTAGGATCTATAGTACTATGTACAAGATATGATAAGCAATATAAGTACTTGTAAGTGCACAAACTCCCCCTAAATGGATGGCCTTAAATTCCTTTTAATTCTATTGTAATTTGAGGTGTAAAAACTTGTAATTCCATGTTGTTTTAACATTTAAATAAACATGAACTTACCCTTAATGTAAACTCCCCCTAAATACGTACTTGTGTCAAAAACTTGTATCGAGGTCTCGATTTTTTTCGATATTCTCCCCCTTTTAGTATTAGCAAAAGAACAGAGAAGGAGGAGTGTAAAGTAGAAACGTAACTAAGAATTTGAAAAGAAAGATAAAGAGAAAGGTAGAATGAAATATACTGCACAGAAATTGGCAAGATAGTGTTGGTTTATGTGAAAATGAAAGGCGAATAATGTGAAATAGATAGAAAATATCAAGTAAACATACGCATTGTGAGATCCATACAACAATATCTAAAATATGTATGGAAGTTGAGATAGAAATGTTGAAATTATTTTCAATTTAATTCACGTGAGAAGAAATTTTATATTAGATAATGAGGTATACAAAGTGTGCCTTGGTAAACAAGTAAAAGAATTAAAAATAACATAAATAAGGTGAATTGAAAACACATAACATTAAATATACTTTGACAACGTCGTACTCAGTGAGGAAGCCTTTGCACTTTAGTGAAAGAAAAATGATCACAAATGTGTGCACAAGATAGTTTATGATTTTCTCCAAGGTGCTCTACCTCACAATGCTTATTAAGACTTATCAAGAGGGTGAGTAGTGTTTGGTGGAGTATCCTGAGAGCATATTATTTGAACTTTTTTTTCTCCTTTTTTTCTTTTTTTACATTATGTTGGACTCCGAATCCATTTGTATAACACAACATATTTGTTTGTTTGTTTTTCTGAAAAGTCAAGTCATTTGAAGAAAAATCTGCAAGAACCACTGATAAACAAGTTATTGTATGTATTTCAAATAGTAATGTGGAACAAAAAAATATATTTATGTAGATTGAAAATTATAAGCATTTGTATTGTACCAAAAAATTAAGTGTGAAGTCATTATCATGTATAAAATATTATTCATACGTAGAGGAATGCAAAAACAATTGGAACATTTACTACCCACAAATCCATTAGAAAATAGAAGATATTTGAAGCATGAAAGTATGTAAACAATGTTATATATAACTTGAAAAATGAAACTAACATTGCACAACCTCAGGAATGTATAAATCAACAAAAACTTGACTGAAGAATGTGTTGCATACAAAAAACAAGAAGTGATCGAAAAAATGGATTTTTGAAACAAAAAATGCACTACCACGAGCAATGGTGATATCACTGCGCGATATCAGATTTAATATATAAGCCGACCTTGAGTCCTGATTTCACTTCTCCCCCTTATTTCTTGAAACCCTATCACGAGAAATAGACCTGACGCCGACGAAACCTTCAAATCCAAGGTTAGTTTGTGATTTTGTTCTTGAAATTTTCTAGGGATTGTTTTTTAAAGTTGATTTTAAGAATCCTCTATGATCAAAAAGATATTTTTGGAAAAAATTTGGAAGATTTGATGTGCAAGAACTTGGAGAAACCTAAATTTTAGAGTGAGATTTTCATGGATCTTGTTGATCTATGGAGTAGATCAAGTTTTTAAAAATTCTTAGAACTCTTAGATGTTTGAAAGCCATAGAAATGATAGATCTAAAAATAGGAGATGGAGTTTTCGGGTTTGTAACATCCCCCACACTTCTAGGCCCCCTAAAATTAAGGTTAGGGATTGAGTGGTGCATGGAGGCCCTAGTGTGACCCTAGCTCAGCGTGAACTTAGGAAAACTACTATGTGCACCCCCAATGTGCACAACACGTCAACCCCAAGGTCAACTATGGTCAAATTAACCCTAAAAACGAAATGAGAGTCCAAGTCAATTCAAGTGGGCTAAGGCCTTGCCCAAGGCTCATCCTAAGGCCCACTAAATCTTCAGATTTATTTAATCTAATTTATTATTTTAATTATGTGATTTAATGGGGGGTAATTAGGATAGAAGTTTCATTTGGAAGGGAAATAATGGAGGGAGGCCATGTGGCACTCCCTTCTTCTTCCCCAACCTCTCCTTTCATCTTCCTTAATCAAGAGGAGGAGGTTTCCAATAGTTATAGGTTGGCCACCATTAAGGAGGACCTTTAATGGCCATGAACATAACACTCAAAACTTGGATCTTTTATATAGAGGCCCCAAAGCTCAATTCAATCCTTTCATCACCTTCAAAAGGCCTCAAACAGTTAAAATCGACTCTTAGATCGCTGCAAATGATGGAGAATCGAGATCGAGAGAGGTTCGCCGAAAAACGCCAAAACCCATGGCCACCCGCCGGAGTAACCGCATCCAAGCCCGAAATCAGGCATGTTTCTCCTCCTCTCCCCATGTGCTAGTATCCTACATCCAATAGGAGAGAAATTGGGCTCAACAGAGCCAAATCCAGTGTGATAAAAATGAAGATTTTTGGAAAATTCCATGGTGGCGGGTTCGTCGGAAATCACTACCTCCGGCAGCCAAACCATCGTTGGGCGATAGCCACCATCTCAACGGAGGTGGTGGCGGTGGCTGTCCGGGAAATGGATGGCTGGCAAATGGCTGTAGAAAAGATACAGGTCGGGCTGATCTCGGCTTTAGGCTAGAGGGGGAAGTCGAAATCATCACCGTTGATCATTTGGATTTATATTAATTTTTATATATTTTTTGATCCCTTTAATATGCATTTTTGAAACACAAAAGGGAGGCCCTTAGGGGTTGAACCATGAAAAGTACCCAACATGAAAAAGTATCTCTTTGAGTCTACTTTAATTGGAAATTAAAATCATGTCATTTGGAACATTGTAGCTCCCTGTAGGGTAATACTTGTGGGACTGGTCCTTAGGGTAGGACAGTCACTATTTACTTAATAACCTTTAATTATCTAAGGGTATTGACTTGAAATTTTAGTAATGTAATCGCATACCATAGATAAACCTACAGTCAAAAAATGTGAATTTTTTGACAACATTTTCCTATGGTTTTAGGAAAAATGTGATTTTTCATATAAATAGAATATTTTGAATAATAATTATTATTTTAATCCCAAATTTTGGTGAGAGGTTCATTTGGGAGGTATAAGGTCATGGTAAAAATTTCAGATCCTTTTGACCCATGTAGGATGGTGAATCCCACTTGTAATTTGTCATGTTGTATGTGAAGTGGTGCGCATTTAGCCAAAAAGTGTATCTTGTGAATTTAGTAAGATTTGCTTTGTCAAATCTAGTGAAATTTCACCTCCTCATGAAGTTTTAGAATATTTGAAGTTGATTTGGTTAGCAAATATATTAATTAGTATTTTGTTATAGAAGTATATTAGTGAAATTAGGGTGACTAAAATAATTGCAAAAATTATGATCCCAATTTCCAGTAGCAACTATTTAGTATTT
>CM077091.1:158578371-158857196 GCA_039513925.1 Platanthera zijinensis
ATAAGTTTGTAAGGGTATTCATATAAGTTAAGGTACGTTTCCGTGATGGTAGAGTAGATGTTCTTTACTTCTTTACATACTTGCTGCACCTTACTTATTTGTTATTTATTACTCCTACATCTCTATAGAACTGCTCGCTTAGATGATATGATATATTGTGTACCTTTACATATATTCTTACCAGTTAGTTCCACTATCACATACTTGTACTATTACTGTTACTATTGTACCTTTTTTCCATCATTCTGTTTGGTACCTAGGAGTCATTGGGGTGAGTGGATTCCAAAGTGCCTTAGTCTTTTTGACTAATGGTCGATGACTGTATCATTTTAGGAACACCAGGAGTCAGGAAAGCAGCACGACACCCCGGAGGACCGGCAGCCCAGAACGATAGGACTTGAGGAGCTGATGCGGTGTACTGCTACTCTACTGCAGGTCGATGTGAGTGATGATGATAACTAGTACTTCCGCAATTTTGAGTGATAAAGAGAGTTATATTTTGTACTAGGCATAAGCCATTATTGACTCTTATGATGTACTTGGGCACAAGCCTTCTCTTCTACACTCTTTTATCTCATCGTGGACAAGTTTTTCCTTATAGTGTGATGTGTATGTTTCCTCATTTATAACCTTTTCTTATTTGCCTTAGTGATTGGCCTGAATGATAACTAGCCAGCAAGATCGGCGTCTCGTGGTGGTGACTAACCCGTGAGTTTGTGTCACCATAAAGCAGCGGTCCAGGGCAGTAAGACTCCCCTCAGGTTGGTGTTAGTGGACTCGGGATAAGTTCGAAAAAGGGGTCTTATACCTGTCACCCTTGAAACTTCTTCCCCTTCTCTCTCTACTGCTGTAACAAAAGGCGACATGTCGCTCTCGAATTCTCTACAAAGCTCTGTAACAACATCAATATATGATGGGAGTTTGGTTGTCACAGTCCCGACCACATGGTTTTTTTCCCTTTTCTAGAGTTTTCCACGCTAAAAATTCTTTTGTCAGTCGTCGATTCATTTATTATGGAGTGGTTTGAGTATGGTGCTACCACTCCTTTATGAAGTTGGTTACCCTAGGCAGGATCCACGGGGAGGCCAGTTAGGCCCAGAGGATATGACCTTCTGTTCGACTAGTGTGGGTCATAGCAAATTGCGCCGTACCTCCCAACACCGGGGGCATTGATGGACCTTAACAATACCCTCCCCCCAGAAATGACCTCGGGGTTTTAAACATGTGACATGTTCTGATACCACTTGTAGGTACATGACACTACCAACTCTCCCAAAAGCTCAGACGGTTTGAGTATGACGCTACCACTCCTTTATAGAGATGGCAACCCTAAGCAAGATCCACGAGGCGGCCAGTTAGGCCCAAGGGACATGCCTTTCTGTTTGACTAGTGTGAGCCATATCGCCCCGCGTCATACCTCCCAACACTGAGGGCATTGTTGGACCCCAATAGCTCCTCGTTATAGCAGTGAGATAAGATATTGAGAGTGCACGGTGGGCGACAGGTCGCCTCATATGGAGCTGGTATTTCTCTACGCTTTGATAAGGGGTTTCTGGATGCTACTCGGCGAACTTCACAGAAGAGCGCACAGAGATGTAGTGGTGTCGACTTGAGTAGCACTATGCGCATAAGAGGCTTTGCAAAACGTCTCGCCAAATGTCTTCTTCTTGGGACCATCTTGAACTTAGACAGATTTTCAGGCGGCCCGGCTGGTGGAGGAGGCACGTAGAAAGATTTGGGAAGAGCTCCAGCCTGAGGAAGAAGCTTGCGAGAGAAAAAGTTAGAAATAAAGGGGGTCCTGTGCCCTTTTTATAGGCTCTAAAAGGTGGTTACAGTGGTTATGCGGATATCCACACACCGTTACCACTCAAAATTACAATTTATAGACAACATTTAATATACTTCCGGGTGTATATGTCGTGCATAATATTTGCTAAATATAGGCTATTTTTAATTAATAATAACCCCCACTAATCATGACGGTCAGTGGGTGGTTATCTACGAAATGGACGACGGCAATCGCGGCAGAATGATCGGACAATGGGGAAGGTCCGCTACGAGAGAGCGGCCACCTCATCGACGACCGTTCACCGCAAATGGGAGAGGAGGAGCCGCAGCCGGTGGGACGGCCAGCCACGGCGGGAGAACTCAAAAGAAGGGGCGGCTGGGAGCGGTCGCCCCTCGCGGGAGGCGCCCCACAATTGCGGGAGGCGGTCTTGGGGTTGGGTGGCCGGTCTCGGCCGCCCCTTGCGGGCGGTGTCCCGTGGCCGCGGGAGGGGGGGGGGTCGCGGGGAGGGATGACCGGACACAGCCGCCCCTTGCAGGTGCCTCCCTGTGGCGGTAAGGAGGGGCAGTCGGGCACGGCCGCCCCTTGCGGGTGGCGCTCAACGGCTATATGAGGCGGCCACGGGGAGAGGCGACCACGGGGAGAGGTGGTCCTACCCGTCCACCCCTTAAGGGTGGCAAACTGTGGCCGCAGGGAGGGGCGGTCGGGTCATAACCGCCCCTCCCGAGCGAAACTCCGCTATCACGGGAGGCGGGCGCGGGGAGGGGTGATTGTGGCATGACCCTTGGGTGGCCAGCTTACCACGGGCCGCCCAACGTCAGTGATGGCGGTGCGGGCGGTCGGTCATAGTGGTGGATCGGTCGGTGGAGATCGGGTGCGTGGCGATCAAACTCATGATCCCACCAAGTTAGTGGGGGATCATGGGGAAGAGGTTATATGCACCCTAAATTCTCTGTAAATTTAGTGATGACCTCATCATATGCCCCC
This sequence comes from Platanthera zijinensis, assembly GCA_039513925.1. Taxonomy (NCBI): domain Eukaryota; kingdom Viridiplantae; phylum Streptophyta; class Magnoliopsida; order Asparagales; family Orchidaceae; genus Platanthera; species Platanthera zijinensis. The sequence continues at coordinate 158,581,145 of CM077091.1, forward strand.
AAAATTCTTGGTGCTTGTAAACGAAGCATGAGAAGAACGAGGATTTTTTTCGTGTCTTCTTCCCGGGAGACCATGATGGCAAGCAATGGAGAGGTGTCTGCGGGAGTGGATGGCAGTGGTGTGTCTGCCAAGGTGCACCGTATATTGTTTCGAATGAGCCAATGTGCTCGATGGTGAAGATGCGTGGAGGCAAAGATGCGCAAGGGCAGAGGTGTGAAGGTGAAGATGAATGCATGAGCATGCCTGGTTGCGGAGCCGGGAGCGCACGACATTGCACGCGCCTCTGAGCGCTCCCGGGCGCGCAAGGTTGTGTGTGCGCCTCCATGCGTGAGCGGTTGTGTGAGCACCCGGGCGTGCTGTGGCGTGTGTACACCTTAGTGTGTGCACCCGCGCACGCTTAGTGGAGCGCATGCTCCCCCACACGCACCTGGTTGGGCTCGGCAATGTGCGTACACCTAAGTAAGTGCACTCGTGCGTGGAAGTGCGCAAGTATCCGGGCACGTGCACCTGTGCGCATGCGCCCATGGGTGCGTGAGTGTAGGTGTGTGCACATACTTGGACGTGCGATTTGGCCCTCTCGGGTATGTGTACTCATGTGTTGTCGGACACGTCTTTTCGCGTATGCTTTTTGTACTACCGGTGTTCTAGCGTGGGGGCTCTTTTGAGCGCCCCGTATGCGATTGCCACATCGTTGGACTGGCATTATCATTTTTGTTTAGTTTTAGTGCAATTTTTCATAATTCTCGTTTGCTTTGATTTTTAGGTCTCGAAGCGTAGTGCACAAGTTCGCCCTATGCAATTGCGCTCCACACTTACCGGTGAGCAAGTTTTAATTTGGAGAAAAAATGCGGGTTACCTGTCGATCTTGAAGTAAGAATTCCTCATGTTGAGGAAAGAGTTCAGAACCCGTTGAAGGGCTGACTGACGGTATGTGAGATGATATTACTGTCTGAATTATAATTTCCGTCGTGCGAAGAGGTGATTTACTTCTTGATGTTTTGCGGCATCCATATGCCGCAATTTACTTCTCTTGGGATGACACGCGTCATGGGGCTAGTTGTGTTCTTCAGAGAGCATTGCTCGAAGTTCTCCTTTGATTTGTTCAGAGATTGGTGTGAGGTCCGTGTTGACGGTCATGGTCGTGTTGAGGCTTACAACAACAAGAGTTAGCTTGATTTTGAGAGTCGGACAGATCGCCTCCATGGAAACACCTTGTTTGGATATGTTCAAAATTCCAGGGGTCTGTCGCGGAGCTTTGGAATTCTTTGCCTGGTCGTTATCATCATCAAAAGGGACGAGCTGGACTTATCTCTCATGCTATGATTCACAAAGTCTTAGGAGCTGATGAATCATTTGTTTGCCATCTCTCAATTTATGGAGGAGAAGCGCTTACGATTATGCTGACTTTCAGCTGATTCTGAGCGCGTTGCAGAGGTGTCGTCAGCTTGTGATCAGAAGAGGAAGCTTGCCTCGATGGATGCTAGCGGAGGGGATGTGGTGCTTCGACCTTTGTCAGGGCAGATGGATTGTCAAACTGAGAAGGTTCCTCGAGATGAGGTTGCATTAGTTGATCCTGATGTCGAAGTGTTGAATTCTTTTGCCCCCAGTACTTTGTTCGGAGACGTCTTCCCCCAGAGTGTCTTCCTCTTCGAAGGCAACAGGTGATGTGGTAAGTGTTTCCCTTTGTTTTTTGTTTTTTGTTTAACTTCTTTATGTATTTCTGACATTTCCCTCCTTTTTTGCTGTAGATTGATGCTCAAGCAGATATAGTGTTCTTGTGTCATGACCATCACGTGAGCTTGAAAGATTGATACTTGGATCTTCAGGAGAAGCTTCAAGTGGCGGAGAATTCATTGTTCGACTTGAAGGAGGAGCATGATCACGATATTTCTTGATTCTGACGGATTGGTTCAGAGTTGAAGGCAGAGCTTGAGGGGGCTCAGGCAGTGTTGCTAGAAGAGAAGTCCTTAGTGGAGAGCTTTGCGCAGTTACTGAAGACTGCCCAGGATGAGTCTTCTCGTTTGGAGGCGGAGTTGGGGGCTTCAAAGGCTGAGGTGGAGTGACTTTCCTCAGAGGATCGAGTAGCGGCACTGAAGGCTGTCAGGCTTGCCGAGTACTGGGACTCCTTAGAATATATGCGTGATCGTTACTTGATTGGCGAGGAGATCTGCGAGGAGGTCTGGACTAGAGAGGTAGAGCCCCAGATGGAGAATATTTGAGAGGTTGGTCTCAGGCGTGTAGTATCGAAGGCGCTCTGGATGGTAGCTAGGAGGCTTGGGTATGATGTCTCGGGCCTTGTCTTTGATGATCTTTCTGATGATGATGGTTTGGATTTCGATCATGATGTGAATGTAGTCGACCAGTAGTCTCTTGTCCTTTGTCTGTTTGTACTTGCTTTGTCAACTGAGTCTTGTATGATCTTGCTAGCCTGTAGGGTCTTTGTATTCATCTGCACTTTTATTCTTGTACTTTGTATCATCTTTTGATGATATGTGTATGCTGCTTATGAGCACTCTTTTAGATTGTCTTTGCAATTCTCTTTCAACGTTGAGCTTAGCTTGTGTGATGATTTTGGATGCATTGACATTGTTGACTAGTTGTCTGTTGAAGGATGAGACTCGGTGATATCTTGACTTGCTAGCTAGACAAAGATTAAGATATCTGATCTGGGGGTGTTGCTGATTGTAGTAACCTATCACGGAGAAGAAGGGTGTGCCTTCAATCTAGGACGGTGCGAGGTCAGTTGATGATGGCAAGGGATAAACCCTACCAACTGTTTATTAATTATGATGATGAAATACCAACCTTCGACCGAGGTAATCGCGAGAGGGGAAGGCCCTGACGAAGTCGTGGCCTACTGCGGGGGATAAGTGCGAACCTTTGATCCGGGCTGGTGCGAGGCCACTTAGAGACGACGAGGGGTAGACCATACCAACTGTTTTTGGCATACGCGAGGTGGGCATTCCCTGCCGTTACTGTGACCTCCCGCAGGGGGCGCACCTTAGACACAGGGTGGTGTGAGGTCGTTCGGGGCGTGGCCCTATCGCGAGGGAGAAGTGCGCACACATTCGATCTGGGGAAAATGATGACTACCATGATGTTGTTGTTGGCGGTTGAGTAGATGTGCTCCAAGTGTTCCTACGATAGTCAAACCAGAAGGAAACAAAAGCGGTTAGATAAAAATGTAATGTATGTGTGTAGACATAACAATATCTTTGTCTTGATTAGTTGTAGCAGATGAACTATAGATATGGTTTTATAAGTAGGAACATAGTAAGGTGTTTCCACCCGGTTTCTGAAGTATTTCCGTCGATGGATTTTAGGTGTTGATGGCTCCTAAGCGCGTGGCTACTCTTGGTCCCGGTTGAGTTTGTTGCAGATAACATGCGCACGCAGTTTCCTGATCTCCATGTTCGACTCCAACTCCTGTGGGGGTGATGAACTTTATCGCCAAATGGGGGATGGACGAAATTGCCTTAAAGGCTACTTGAAGGGGTCGCCCGAAGATCGCATTGTAGAGTGACTCTATTTCAACGGTGACAAATTGAATGTCATGTGTGGCCTGCTTCAGAAATTCTCGCAATGTGACTAGGAGCTTGATGAGGCCTTTAACTGGGACTGATCCGCCATCGAACCCATAGATAGGGCCAGAAGCTGGTTGTAGCTTATCCTCAGAGATTTTCATATTACGAAGTGTAGTCAGAAATATGATGTTCAACTAGCTGTCGTTGTCTACGAGGATGCTCTTGACACGGAAACTGGGATCTCCGATTTTGGCATTGATGACCAATGGATCCTGATTTGACACTTCAAACAAAATTTGGGAGTTTTTGAAGACTATCACATTTTTTATTATCCTTTTTGTAGCATAAAATCGTGAAAACCAATTCAATTTTGTAGTGCTTGAAGATGTACTTTAATACAAATTTTATATGATGTAATTTTTTTAAAATATTTTTGTTCATTTGTTAGTAATCAATTGATTTTCAAAGAGTCATTTTCAAATTTTGTGATACTAATAATAGTGATTTGCTAGAAGTGAAATGAAGTTTGCTAGTAACAACACATTAAAAAAACTATGTTATTGTCATCAGGGATGTCCAAAAAGCATGGGCCCGAAAAGTTCGTCCGGACCCGTCCAGGAAAAATCCGGACTATGCCTAGGCCTGGGCCTTCGGGGCACAGGCATAGGGGGCCTAACAAGGCCCCCATTTAAAGCATAAGACTGGTTTGGTGTCTTGCCCGGGCCAGGCCCGGGCTAAGCCCAGGCACCAGGCCTAACTCGGTCTGGCAACAGGCCAGCCTCAAGGCATTTATAGCCTTGTATTTATGGCTCTAAAAGCCCTATTTGCTTGGCCTACAGGTCACCATCAACGACCTACATACAACAATCATTATGGTAGTATAGCCATAATGACATATACTGTCATAATGACATGTACTAGGGGTGCAACTCGAATCGGTTCGGTTCGGTTCCACCTAGAAATTATGGAACCGGAACCGATCCACGGTTCAAAATTATGGAACCGGATCCGAACCATTTGGTTCAGGTCGGTTCCGGTTTGGTTCTCGGTTCTAACATCATTCCGTAAGGATGTCTATTTTGGCTAACTTGATCTTTTGTTTTGCTATCAATTCTGAGCAATTTAAGCTTAATAGAAGCTTAACTCATTACAAGATACATGCCAAAAATTTAATTTGTCATTATTCTAGCAAGCACAAGAAAATAAGACATTGTCTTGACGATTTATGCACAGGATCATGTATGCATATTCTCAATATATGCACGGGGACCATTCGTCTGTTTGGTGATCTTGTTAGTATGGCAAACCGGCAATCAGATTAGCAATTTATTATTATTAGGAATAATTATCATAACCGATAACTATTGTTATCCTCAATAATTATTGTTAGTATGGTTGAACCGCTGAGGCGCTGAAGTAGATTAAGGTTAAATACTTATTCGGGTCGGTTCTCGGGTACCTGACTGTTGAATTTTCTCAAGTTGATCAACAAGGTAGCCCAAACACCAAATTAATATCTTCGGCACTACCCAGATCACAACTTGAACCGCGGAAAGCAGGAAGCAACTTAGATAACCAAACACACAGACAGAAGCAAGTAGATCAAAATTTATTCAACTTTTTTACAAGGCGAGGCATACGTGACGAGACATGATTTCGCCAGTATGAAAAACGCAGAAAAACAAGCCGGGCGGATAGAACACTGAGACCGCCGAGACCGCCCAGTTCACACCCTGCCAAACTGCTGCTGAACAGAGGAACAAGCCGCCTATCCGCCAAGACCGCGAGGTCGCGCGGACAGAGAAGAAACTTGAGATAAAGCGGATGCTGATAACCGCCAATGCAGCCCGCTAACTCCAGTGGTCAGAACCAAACTCCTGGTTTGACACTGCTAGCCGCGCCACCTGCACACAGAAACTGGTTAAGCAAACAGCCCGCGCGGATACAAAAACGAGTCCGCAGCCAACACTCAAGCCCAACTTACTGTTCACTCTGCTACCAAATGAGGTGCCGGGGGGGTCCTATTTATAGGCCGGGTGAGGAGTGCGGTCACCACCCTATGAGATAGAGACACCGCCCCCAGGTCGCAACTAGCAATGCCAACTCGCCGAGACCGCTCGGTAAAGGTCAGCCAACCCGCCAACCGGCAAGCACCAGACTGCATTCACAGGCAGCCCGCCCGGTCACAGCGGATACTGCGGAAACCGAAATCTTCTCGCTCAGTCCGCTACCACTGGCACAAGCCCAGTCACGGCGGAAACTAAGGAAACCAACACCACAAGCGCAAGACAAGAAGGCGCGAGCTCGACGGATACAACGTCCAGTCCGCCAGCTCCAAGCCCAGACCGCGGCTACCACAACTTCAAAGAAGACGTGCGGACTCCAAGCCCAGTCCGCACAGTTCGTAAAGCCAGCCCGCAGCTAGCTACCCAGGTCGCCACCCAACTACCCGTCGGACAAGAGCCAGTCCGCGCGGTCAGACCGCCCAGGTCGCCCGGACTGCCGATCACCCCCACTTTCACTTCACCAAATTCAACACTCCCCCTTGAAGTGAGAAGTGGTGATCAACCCAAGCAGACTTCGAAGCCGCTGGAAAGGCCCCTTCGACAGCGATTTGGTGAAGATGTCAGCAAGGTTATCTTCACTCCGAACATGACCAACCACAAGAGATCCTTCCAACACCTTCTCCCTTATGAAGTGGTGATCGATCTCAATATGCTTAGTCCTGGCATGACAAACTGGATTGTTTACCAGCTTGAGAGCACTCTCATTATCCCCTCGGAGCAAAGTAGGGCCTTGCACTTCCTCATGGACATCATCTACTAGCCGCCTTAGCCAAATGGCTTCCCGAGCTGCCAAGGCAGACGCCTTGTACTCAGCTTCCGTAGTAGAGACAGATACCGAGTCCTGCTTCTTGCTACACCACGAAATGCCCGCTGATCCACAAGTGAACACATAACCAGAAGTTGACCTTCGGTCATCCGAATCACCACCATAGTCAGCATCCGTGTAACCTAGCAGAGAGAAACTCGCATCCCTTCTGTAAAAAAGTCCCATTTCAGAAGTTGCCTTGACATACTTCAGAATGTTCTTTGCCGCTACAAGATGAGACTTCCTTGGCTCTGCCATGAACCGACTTACTCGACCAACAGCATAAGCTATATCAGGTCTAGTAATCGTCAGGTAGATCAAGCTTCCAATAAGGGCCCTGAACACCAAAGGATCAGGAAGAACCCTTCCTTCATCTCGTCGAAGTTTCAGCCCTTGATCCATAGGAGTAGAGCAAGACTTTCCTTCAATCAAGCCAAACCGGTTCACTATGCGCTCAGCATATCCCTTCTGGCAGATAAGGATCCCGATCTCCTTCCTCTCCACTTCGAGACCAAGAAAGTGATGAAGCTCTCCCAGGTCTTTCATCTCGAAGCGAATGGCTAGCTCAGCTCTGAGCCTAGCAACCTCCTCCTCAGAATTCCCTGTGATGATCATATCATCAACATACAGCAGGACCAAGACAGAAAGCTCCCCCTTCTTCTTGATGAACAAACTAGAATCCGAGTTTGAAGCAAGGTATCCACAGAATTGCAGATATTCTGCTATCTTCCCATACCAAGCTCTAGGAGCTTGCTTCAACCCGTAGAGAGCCTTCCTGAGCTTGCAGACGTAATCAGGATGAACTTCAGAAACGAAACCAAGTGGCTGATCCATAAAGATGTCTTTGTCAATCTCTCCGTAAAGAAAAACATTCTTTACATCAAGCTGCCACATCCTCCATCCTTGGCATGCAGCCAATGCAATCACCATCCGAACTTAAGTCATCTTTGCAACAGGGCTGAACGTCTCCTCATAGTCTTCTCCATACTGTTGAGAGAACCCCCGAGCCACCAGGCGAGCCTTGAATCTCTCAATGCTCCCATCTGCCTTCTTCTTCAACTTAAACACTCACTTGCATGTCACCGGAGTAATGCCATCAACTTTGGGCACAAGATCCCAAGTTTCATTCTTCTTGAGAGCATCCATCTCCTCTCTCATGTCATCTTCCCACTCCTTGACACCAGTGGCCTCATTAAAGCTAGCAGGCTCTTGCTCATCCAGAGGACCTGCAAAGAAACATGAGACATAGCTCACAGTGTTTCCTTCGCAGTAACGAGCTGGAGGCTTGATAACCCTCTTTGACCTCCGAAGAGACTGCTCCTTGCTAATCACCTCCGCTGCTTCTTCTGGTTCACCTCTGCTCTCTGGCAAGCTTGGAGCAATGCTCCCCCTGCTTCCTGACCCAGAAGCTTCTCCTCCAGAACTTGAAGCAACTGGAGCTGCTGGTCACACAGCCAGCTCCACTTGATCAGCTACCTCAGCCACCTCCTGACCTTCATCAACCTTGCTCTCTGGCAGCTCAACCGAGCTTCCTCCATATGACGTCAGTTCGTCAAAGACAACGTCTCTTGACACCACGAACTTCTTCGTCACCGGATCCATGCATCTCCATCCCTTCTTCCGCTCATCATAGCCAACAAAGACAAGCTTCCTTGCCTTTGCATCAAGCTTAGTCCTTAGCGCATCAGGGATATGCACATAGCAAGTTGATCCAAACACCCGAAGGTGTTCCACATTAGGCTTCTCCTTCAGCAACATCTCGAAGGGAGACTTCATGTTGATCGGGCTCAGAGGCATCCGATTGATGACATATGCAGCACAAGACATTCCCTCCGCCCAGAAGGACCTTGGGATACTCTTGGCATGAAGCCAACATTTGCAAGTCTCCGTCAGATGACGGATCTTCCGCTCCGCTACTCCGTTTTGTTGTGGAGTATGAGCACAAGTGAGCTCCCTCTGGATTCCATGCTTCCTGCAAAAGTTAGAAAACTCGGAAGAGACAAACTCTCCGCCGTTATCAGTTCTAAGCTTTTTGATCTTCAGGTTAAGCCTTCCCTCCACCAGCTCCTTGAACTCCAGAAACAATCGGAAGGCTTCAGACTTCTCCTTCAAGAAATACACCCAAGTGTATCTTGAGTAGTCATCAATCAAGACTAGCATATATCTGCTTCCACCAAGGCTAGCAGTCGCGGTTGGTCCCATCAGATCACCATGGATAACCTCCAATGGTGCTTTGCTGCTTATTTGTGACTTATCAAATGGAAGACGATGAGACTTCCCATATTGACATCCAGCACAAACATGACCCTCACCGAAAGATGACAGCTTAGGCAAGCCTCTCACCAGGCTCCTACTTGACATAGCCTTCAGCTTATCCATCCCGACATGCCCCAGCCTCTCATGCCACATAGCAGCGCTATCGTTGGCCCTCATCCGATCAACATAGGAGCTTGATGATAAGACAAACAAGTCCTTAACTCTCCGTCCTACATGAGCAATATCAGCCTTAACCGCTGATACGTTGCGAAGGAACTTCACTTCTGTTGGCCCAAACAGAACGTGATAACCAGCATCAATCGCATTGGTCACAGAGAAGAGGTTTTTCTTCATACCCGGTACGTGATAAACACTCCTTAACGTGAGTGGCCCCTTATCACTGCCCACCGTTACCATACCCTGCTTCTCTACTGCATGAATAGTATTATCAGCAGTAATGATAGCTTCGTTACCTGAGTATGCCTGCATCGAAGAGAACTTTGACAAATCTCCGGTGAGGTGATGACCACACCCGGAGTCAACGATCTAGTCGTCCTTCATGTCACTGGTGGACAAAGCACGGACACAAGTGCCCGTCATGAACGCTCCACCCCAGTCAGCTTCCTCCTTGCTTGAGGAGGCTTCCTCCTTGCCTGCAGCATGCCCAGGCTGCAGCTTGACCTTGCAGTCTCGCTTGAAGTGGCCTGGTTGATGACATCTGAAGCACTTCAGGTTCTTCTTCCAATCCTTCTTAGGAGCAAGGCTCCCCTCCTGCTGTTTATAGGATGAAGATTCATCTCCAGCCGAAGTCTGCTTCTTCTTCCCTTCCCATCTCTTCTTCTTCTTCTCAGTGAAGAGAGCATCACTAGCTCCTTCAGAGACCATCATCCCGGCCATCTGTCTTGCCAAGCTCTCCTGCGAGTCAAGCAGATTCTCCAGCTCCAGAAGAGAGGGCTGAGTAGCCCAGCCTTGAACAGAAGTAACGAAGGCCACATACTCCTTCAGCAAACCGCGGATTATGTGCCTCTTCAGCTTAGCCTCGGAGATCGGCTCATCAGGATCAAGAGCAGAGAGCTCAGCACACAAGCTCTTCATCTTCAAGAAGAACTTGGAGATAGAGAGATCTCCCTGAGTTGCCTTAGCCAACTCATTCTCTAAGAACTGTAGCCTTGCTACATTCTTCCTATTGAACAACCCATCAAAGGAAGTCCAAATCTCAGCAGCAGACTCACATCCTAAGATGTGATCAAAGAGTTCAGGTGACACCGCCCGCTTGAGAGCAAACTCAGCCTTGGCATTTGTCTTCCTCCACACTCTCACCTGCTCGGCTGTACCAAACTCAGCAGTTATTTCTACTTGATCATCTCCACCGACGACTTCCCATAACTCCTCACCCAGAAGATAGCTCTTCATACACGACTTCCACTTCTTGAAGTTAGTCGGCGTCAGAAGCTCAATACCAAGACCTCTTGCAAGACCACCGTCCATGGCGCTAACTTGGTTATCCTTCAGAAGCACACAGAGCAACAACAAGCCTGTTGATCACCGCTCAAGCAACTGAACCTTCCTCTGATACCATGTTGAATTTTCTCAAGTTGATCAACAAGGTAGCCCAAACACCAAATTAATATCTTCGGCACTACCCAGATCATAACTTGAACCGCGGAAAGCAGGAAGCAACTTAGATAACCAAACACACAGACAGAAGCAAGTAGATCAAAATTTATTCAACTTCTTTACAAGGCGAGGCATACGTGGCGAGACATGATTTCGCCAGTATGAAAAACGCAGAAAAACAAGCCGGGCGGATAGAACACTGAGACCGCCGAAACCGCCGAGACCGCCCAGTTCATACCCTGCCAAACTGCTGCTGAACAGAGGAACAAGCCGCCTATCCGCCAAGACCGCGAGGTCGCGCGGACAGAGAAGAAACTTGAGATAAAGCTGATGCTGATAACCGCCAATGCAGCCCGCTAACTCCAGTGGTCAGAACCAAACTCCTGGTTTGACACTGCTAGCCGCGCCACCTGCACACAGAAACCGGTTAAGCAAACAGCCCGCGCGGATACAAAAATGAGTCCGCAGCCAACACTCAAGCCCAACTTACTGTTCACTCTGCTACCAAATGAGGTGCCGGGGGGGTCCTATTTATAGGCCGGGTGAGGAGTGCGGTCACCACCCTATGAGATAGAGACATCGCCCCCAGGTCGCAACTAGCAATGCCAACTCGCCGAGACCGCTCGGTAAAGGTCAGCCAACCCGCCAACCGGCAAGCACCAGACTGCATTCACAGGCAGCCCGCCCGGTCACAGCGGATACTGCGGAAACCGAAATCTTCTCGCTCAGTCCGCTACCACTGGCACAAGCCCAGTCACGGCGGAAACTAAGGAAACCAACACCACAAGCGCAAGACAAGAAGGCGCGAGCTCGACGGATACAACGTCCAGTCCGCCAGCTCCAAGCCCAGACCGCGGCTACCACAACTTCAAAGAAGACGTGCGGACTCCAAGCCCAGTCCGCACAGTCCGCAAAGTCAGCCCGCAGCTAGCTACCCAGGTCGCCACCCAACTACCCGTCGGACAAGAGCCAGTCCGCGCGGTCAGACCGCCCAGGTCGCCCGGACTGCCGATCACCCCCACTTTCACTTCACCAAATTCAACACTGACCCTTGGAACCGATAACCGATCTGAACCGCCGGTTCTCGTATTCTCTGGATCTAGACCCGAACCGATCAACACAGGAACCGACCAATTCGATTCGATTCTCGGTTCTTCAATTCCTTTTGCACAGGCCAAACATGTACTACCATAACAACAGTATATGCCATAAAGACATATTGTCATAACAACGGTATATGTCATAATGGTAGAATATAGGTCGAACACCATATACGGCTAGGACTTAGGCTAATTATATTATTAAAAAAATTAATATGTAATTTAAATAAAATATTGAATAATTTTTTTATTTAAATGAAGGCCGGGTCTAGCCTAGGCCCAGCCTGCAGGGCCTAGATAGACCCAACTTGAAGAGAAGGCCTCGACCCGGCCTGACCCAGTCAAAAGCAAGGCCCAGGCCTGAGCCTTTCTGGAAAAAGCCCAGGCGGGGCCTTATGGACACCACTCATCTATACCAATCTCAGAACTTTTCAATTGATTTCTCTCAAATTATTTCTTAATTGTATAAGATTGAATATAAATAATGTGAGATCTAAAAAGCTGTCAAAATAAATTCGATAATCATATTTAATAATCTTTGGCAATAATGACACCCTAATTACATATAATTTATTTTATTAATAATCACTGTTTCTTTCAGGTTGACTTGTCGGGCTATTAAGGCTCCGTTTGGGAGGACTCATTTTCAGCGATCAAGCGGTTACGATCGCATGTATCGGACCTAAATATAGGTCGTTAAAAATAAATCCTCTCAAACAGAGCCTAAATTAAATCATTCAAAGCATCTTTTTTAGAGAAAATTAAATGAGATAATTTCAGAGGATCCAAATCCCTATCTCAAAATCATACCCTTTTAACTTTCCTTTTTCCACATTTCTTCTTTTTTCTTCAACTATAATCAATGAATACATTCTTTTTTTGTTTCCCTCGAGAACATATTTGGCGAAATGGCGGCTAGCCGGCACGAAGAGAGGCTGAACGAGCTAAGAGCACCCTAATAGAGCCCACAACTTTCTCAGGTTTGAGAGGAGTGTCAAAGGCTCTATTTGAATCTCACTTTCTCCTTTCTTCTACGGACACCCCTCATTTTCAAAACTACGGGCTAAATATATTTTTTTTATTGATTTTTTTTCATTTTATTTAATCAATTGGAGTTGTATAACAAATAAAATTATTTTTATACAAAACACAACACTCAAGCCTTTATTTCGCTATAGTGGGGTCGGCTGTATGGATCTTTTGTCACCATTGTGCTCTATCTTGTGTTATAATCTCACTAATGCTTAAGTACATCATGTCTTTCCTTATAGTTTCATTCAAGTCTTTATTGGTCTACCCTGTTGAAGTCAAAATTGACCCCAACGAATGTTCACAAACCAGAGTGCAGCCGATGCCTACTTCTCTCTTATCTCGACCCTTGACTGGCTGCTAAGGTCCAAAGACTGACCCAAAGCCTCAGCTGGGAGGTCCCACCACACACCCGGAAGATCTCTGAGAGCTTCCCCTCCAAAGCCAAATGCTGGGCTGGGAGCTCCTCAGAAGGCACTAGAGTTGGAGAGTAATGAATGTCCTGCCTTCCAAAGAGCCCCTATGAGTCTTTTTATAGTCTTCCTTTGACCGGAAAATACTGAAATACCCCTGAGGGGTCTGCCAATAGCCAAATCCCGCTGTCCTCCCAAGGATATTTGGGTAATTTTTACCTCGGGATAATAATAATAAAATAATCCTCTTTACGAACGCCGGGCCCTACCACGTGGGCCCACTTAGCGAGAACCCTGGCCGTGAAGGCTCTCGCTGGTCCCCCAACTGGGCCAACCTTGGCAAGACCCCTTGCCAGGGAGGTTCGCGCCCCTCACGGTCTTGAAGCTACCGCGACTGAAGGCTCACTTAGGACCTTTTCGCCTGCCCTGGGCGGGAGCTTTCCCCAAGGCGGGAGCTTCCTTAGTCAGACCCTCTGCTTTGGTCGGTCGACGATCTCTCCTGCCGAGAGGTCGACTATCTGCCCTTGCCGGTCGACGGTCTCTCCTGCCGAGAGGTCGACTATCTGCCCTTGCCGGTCGACGGTCTCTCCTGCCGAGAGGTCGACTATCTGCCCTTGTTTCCTCAGCTTTCGCCTGCCCTTGGCGAGAGCTCCTACAGGACGAGAACTCCACAATCATGCCTCAGGGTTAACCCGAGGTTAGCCTGAGACTAACCCAATCCTGACTGTTGAAGCCTTTGGGTCCTTCCCAGCGAATATGGGGTTGTACACAATCCCCGCTCTTTTCGAGCTAGCCCTGCGCTCGACAAGACAAGTCCAACCCCCAAAATATTCGCTGGACACGTGCCCGCCTATCGAGGGAATCTTTTGGTGGGTCCCACTGCGGCTATAAATATGCACTGATAGGCGTCCATACGCCCTGCCCTTAAAATACGGTTTTCCAGCTGAGCTCTCGCCTCAGGGATTTTCGCGCGAGCTTACCATGCATCCCAAACGCGCTGCCAAACCGCTTCCGCAAGACCTCCAAGCCCGGTTAGCCGTTGCCCAAGCGCGGGCCTTGGCTAACTGTGCGGCGGTGGCTCCATGGTTAGCGAAAAAGACTTCAACCGCTGGGCCTTCGGAGCCGAAGAAGAAGGAAAAGAAAAGGGCGAAGGCGGTCCGGCGGGACCTTTCTCGCGAGAACAGGGATCCTCCTTCCCCCACTCCCAATCCTGCGGGAGATCCTTCCCCACAGAAGGTAAGCCTTTCGCCCGTGTCTACCGAGCTGACTGTGCATTAGATTCGATGATTAAAGTATGCTTTCGCAGGAGTCCGCTCCCAATAATAACGTCGAACTTCCGCCCAGCCCTTCGAACCTACCCGCTCATCCCCTAGAGGACCAAACACGGGTCTCGGAGAGGATTCCTCCAGCCGAGACCGGAACGATAGGTACATTTTCCCTTGTCAATATTTCAACCTGACGCTTTCTTTTCTGAACCGTCTTCTCGCAGTGCCAGCTCCCGCCGACCCGGGTCTAACCACCCGGGAAGATGAAGCGAGAATCGTCGAAGTGCCTCCCGCGGTGGCCAATCCTATCCTGCAGGCGGGAGGGGCGGCTTCTGAACCTTCCGCTACTCTCAAGGATGCTGATCGTCCCTTGAGAGAAGACAACTCCCCTCATGCTTCCGGCCAGGCCGGGATCATCGTGCGCGAGCCCTTCCGCCCGGGGCTGGGCAAGCCTCTTCACCTCCTTTATGGAACCAATGGAGGGGCCGGGCCTTCTCGTCCAACCTTGGTTGACGGTTCTCGCCCAGCCGCAGGTATGCGAAAACTTTTCTGGACTGTCGATTGTCATGCCTTGACCAAAATTCTCGTGTGTTTCTTCTGCAGGTGATCCTGGCTTGCGGTCGGGAGTCAATGAGGAAGGAGAAGAAGAGGAAGAAGAAGATGAGGAAGAAGAGGATGAAGAGTCCCCCCTCCCTTCGTCTGGCGAGATAGAGGAAACCCTGAACAGTGCTGGGAGCGCGAAGGGGAGACGGAGGAAGATCTCGGTCATCCTGGCCAAGCTTGTCCGGCGAGACCGTGCCCATACCGCCGCGGCGAAAGCATTCCGCGAATCTGTGGAGCAAAGGCTGGAGGCTCTGGAGCGGGATTTCTTCTTGGGCGAGACTGATTGCCCGCGCGGGCCTTCCGCCGAGTCTTCGCCAGGGAGGTGCATCTCGCAGATCCGGGATTACGCCAGACGGATCAACCTCGGGTGTACCACGCTATCATCTTACTTCAACCCGTTGGCGCCCCCAAGAACTAGGCGGCGAGAACGGGGACGATGGAGTTGGAAGCCCTACTAGCCTTCACGCTCTGAATCTCAATGTATCTCTTTTTTCTTCTTTTTTTTTTCTTTTTCAATGTCTGTAATAAACATTATTACTAATTAAGTTTTATCCTGCTTGCGATAACGAGAATCCCGCTTCTACTCATGTCTCTCTTTTCCTTTTTCTTTTTATCGCTCTGCGAGACTTTTTAAATAAGACGCTTACACCAATCTAGGATGCTTGCGCTGATCTAGGAGGTTTGCGCCGGTCTAGGAGGCTTGCGCCAATCTAGGAGGCTTGCGCCAATCTAGGAGGCTTGCGCCAATCCAGGTAGTCGCGACGAAACCCGAAGCGACTGTTGACCGCTGTCATCTCGAGGGGGAGAACCGAGGCGTCGTTAGCCCGGATTCTGACAGCTGTACTCCGCTGTCACTTTCTCTCTCCGTCGGATGAATTCATGATGATTACGTTTTCTTATAAATAGAGAAGTCTACCAACCGCATTTACTTCTTCGATCCGGAACCTCAGCCTTCCCTCCTTGCTTTCGCGTTCCTGCTTCCGCTTCGACCCCCCTCCAGCTCTCGCTCCAGCTCTCGCTCTTACTCACGAACTAGCCATGCCTGGAGAGAACAAGGGTCGCGCCCATTGTGCGGAAGCCTTCCAGAAACACCTCTTCCCTTCCTGCAAGCTCACCCTTGATGAATACAACATGATCGTCGACTGCTACGTTCCCGCCGGCTTCTCGGCGCGGAACCCGGGGAATCACGATAGGGTGAATACTCCCGGGGCGGGAGAGCTTGCCATCCCCCTTGAGCATTTCGAGGTGGGCTTCCGCCTCCCCCTTTGGCCGGAGGTTCGGCTAGCTCTCCTCTATTATGGGGTGGTTCCTGCCCAGCTAAACCCGAACTCCGTCGCAATACTCATAGCATTCATATGCTATATGCGATCCGAGAGGATCGAGTTTAGCCTGCCCATCTTCCGGAAGCTATTCAACTTCCGTGCCAAGGGGGGGGGGTAGTTTTCTTCTCTGGACAACAGCTCGAGGTTACCGGTCTCGCCAACAAGCACCACCATTGGGGAGAGAAGTTTGTTTACGTCAGCGGGGACTTCGGCAACGTCCCGCTTCAGCCCGTCCAGTATGAAGACGCAGCCTACAAGCCGCCCGCTCTGGGATCGCGCGAGAGCGCAATCCTGGAATTCTTCGGGACCAAGGAGTTCGACGTCCCCTATCTTTGGCGGGACGTCGACTCCCTCCCACTTGTTCACTCGGGCGAAGGTACGGTCTCGCCTCAGATTCCCTTTTTTATCAAAGATTTTCTTGCGCTGAAGTGCTAAAGCGTTTTAACTTTGCAGGAGAGCGGGAGGTCCCTCTGCGCCAACCCTTCGCTGAAGGCCGGGGTGTTGAGGGTCTGGCGGCGAGAGGCTCCCTTGCGCTCGCGGAAGCTAGCGCCAGCGCCTGCCGAGAAGATCCAGCTCCTTCCATGCCGCCACCGGCCAAGAAGCGAAAGGTCTCCCTTCCTTCTCTCCGCACGCTGAAGAGGCCGAAACCCTCTGCCCTTGAGAAGGGAAAAGCCCCGGCCGTCCCGCCTGTCCAACCTCCTCCCGAGGGCAGGTCCTTTGAAGCGATCCTTTAGATGGCCAGCGAGATGGATGCCGCCGCCAAGAGCCGTGTCGAGGCTTCCGCCAGGAATATATCGGCCGCAAGCGAGGCTGGTGGAGAAGTGGTCGCCGCCGAAACCTCCGCCAGCGTCCCGCCCCCGGGGGTGCCGAGAGGGCACCGGAACTTTGGCTTCGGCATTAGATACGCCGACTCGGAGGGGAAGCCTCAGATGGAATGGGACCCTGAGTCAAACTCGATCAGGGTTTCAACCCTCCTTCCCAGATGGGCGGAGGGGGAGAATGTGACCGGCGAGGCCTTCTCGCTTGGGTATGGTCTCTACAGCCGGGAGGATGCCGGCGTGTTTGACCAGATGTCCACCCGCCTTCTAGCCTTCAACGCCACCCGGGCCCTATTGCGCGCGTTCGAGCTCACGCATATGTGTGCGCGCCGAAGCATCACCCTTGACAAGAATTTCACCGATATGCGCAAGGCGAGGGAGGACGCGATGGCTCGAGCGCACGCCGCGGGAGAAGAACTCGCGAAAGCTCAACAAGAGCTTGCGGATGCTCGACTGGCGCTGTCTCTACGCCCTGCGGCTGAGGTAAGCGAGACCCTCCCGAACCCTTGCTTTCGTTTTTCAAAGTTATGATGGCGCGATGTTTTCAGGCTGAACCCTCTTTTTCTCTTCACAGGATTCTGCCCAAGTCAGGGAGCTTCGCGCAGAGCTGGTCAACGCGCGCTGCGAGAGCGTCCTCTTGAGGGAACAGCTTCGCGCAGAACTGGCGAAGGTCCCGCCTCCGGAGCTAGATGCGAGGCTGCGGAGTCGTTACCTCTCGGAGTACAACGTTGACAAGTTGCTCCAAGCCAACGCTCAGGCAACCGTCAAGCTGACGTTTGAGACGCTGCGAGACGTCAAGCTGCTTCGGGAGGACGGCGCGACCATCGACGCTCGCCAGCTTCTTCCTTGGCTCTACGATCCAGTTCCTAAACCTCCGGGCGCACCGGACTCGCCTCTCTCAGACGCCCCGAGGTCTTCTACCGCCGTTGGCGAGACATCCGAAGAGGGCTCTGGCGATGACTCCAGCGAGAGCACCAGTGGGGATTACAGCGTGTCCCCTTAAGGTGTCTTTTATTTTGAATACCCTTTTGTAATGAGCGAGAAGCTCCTCACTTCTGTAATTAACTTTATATAAAGTAATGTTTCATTTTTCACTGTCATTGTGTTTTAAACGTATATTACTCTGCCGAACGGCTTCCGCGCGAGCTCCCGCCGAGACCCTTAGTCTCTTTAGGGAGACCTTCCTTAGATATCAGTTAGGCGGGAACCTTGCGCCGTTGATTAAGTCGTCCTGCCCAGGTCCGCCGGGAGCCTCCTTTTGCGAGAACCCCTCCTTCAACCGAGACCTTTACTGGCCGCGGCCTTGGAGCCGAGGCCCTTACTGGCCGAGACCTTTAGGGCCTTGCCTTCAGTCTAGGTCAGGACCCTTCCCTCGTATTTTTCCAACCAATTAAACCCCTACCCCACCGGCGAGCCGTCGGACCTGCTAGCTTATATGGGAGCCTGCGCAGCGGGTCTACCGGGGTTCGAGCCGAGCTCGTTGTAACGTAGTAACTACCAACCAGGAACCAGGGATCAAAAAGTCAAGGACTCCACCTATCCCCCGCAGGCGAGCCTTCGGACCTGCCAGCTTGATGAGAGCCTGCGCAGCGGGTCTACCTGGGGCCGAGCCGAGCTCGGGGTGTCGTAGAAGTGGTTAAGAGCAAGGTATTACAGGAGCCAACCTTTCCCCCACAGGCGAGCCTTCGGACCTGCCAGCTAGATGAGAGCCTGCGCAGCGGGTCTACCTGGGGCCGAGCCGAGCTCGGGGTGTTGATGAAGATAACCAAACCTCTCCCCCACAGGCGAGCCTTCGGACCTGCCAGCTAGATGAGAGCCTGCGCAGCGGGTCTACCTGGGGCCGAGCCGAGCTTGGGGTGTTGATGAAGATAACCAAACCTCTCCCCCACAGGCGAGCCTTCGGACCTGCCAGCTAGATGAGAGCCTGCGCAGCGGGTCTACCTGGGGCCGAGCCGAGCTCGGGGTGTTGATGAAGATAACCAAACCTCTCCCCCACAGGCGAGCCTTCGGACCTGCCAACTAGATGAGAGCCTGCGCAGCGGGTCTACCTGGGGCCGAGCCGAGCTCGGGGTGTTGATGAAGATAACCAAACCTCTCCCCCACAGGCGAGCCTTCGGACCTGCCAGCTAGATGAGAGCCTGCGCAGCGGGTCTACCTGGGGCCGATCCGAGCTCGGGGTGTTGATGAAGATAACCAAACCTCTCCCCCACAGGCGAGCCTTCGGACCTGCCAGCTAGATGAGAGCCTGCGCAGCGGGTCTACCTGGGGCCGAGCCGAGCTCGGGGTGTTGATGAAGATAACCAAACCTCTCCCCCACAGGCGAGCCTTCGGACCTGCCAGCTAGATGAGAGCCTGCGCAGCGGGTCTACCTGGGGCCGAGCCGAGCTCGGGGTGTTGATGAAGATAACCAAACCTCTCCCCCACAGGCGAGCCTTCGGACCTGCCAGCTAGATGAGAGCCTGCGCAGCGGGTCTACCTGGGGCCGAGCCGAGCTCGGGGTGTTGATGAAGATTCCTTCAACCAGGCCTATCCTATCACTGAGACGAGGAGTCATAGTCAGTCAAAACAAAAACGTAAAGATAGCTCACTCAGCGATAGTCAACGTTCTGAAATAACTTATTGAAAATGCAATAGTTGTTTACAACATTACAATCCTTCTTTCCCTCTTACGGGTAGAAGCGCTTCATGTCATCACCATTCCAGGTGTGACTCAAGGTCCTTCCCTCCGCATCCTGGAGATAATAGCCTCCGTTAACCAGAGCCTTCTCTACTATGTAAGGCCCTTCCCAGCTAGGGTTGAGCTTACCAACCGCGGCCGACCTTCCCGCAGCGTCGACCTTTTTCAGTACTAGATCCCCCTCGGCGAATTGCTTGACTCTGATATGCTTATCGAAGTACCGGGCCATTCGCCGTTTTATTTCTTCTTGTCTGATGGCGGCAACATCCCGCAGCTCTTCCACCATATCTAACGAGAGACGCAACCCTTCCTCATTCTCTACCCTCCAAGCTTCGCTTCCCTCAGCTGCGGCCGCGACCCTCGGGGACCGAACCTCGAACTCCACAGGGAGGACGGCCTCACACCCATGAGAGAGCTTGAAGGGGGTCTCTCCTGTGGCCGTGTTCGGAGTTGTTCGCAAGGCCCACAGGACGGAGGGGAGCTGTTCCACCCAGCTACCCTTCAGGTTCTCCACCTTCTTTTTGAGCAAGTTGACGATGACTTTGTTTGCCGCCTCCACCTGGCCATTGCTCCGAGGATGATGGACAGAGGCGAACCTGAGGTCAATTCCCAATTGGGTGCAGAAACTAATGAATTCTTCGCTGGCAAACTGAGGACCGTTGTCCGTCACTATCGCTTGGGGCAATCCGTGCCTGCAAATGATTTCCCCCCAAACGAAGTTTCTGATGACCTGGGAGGTTACCTTGGCTAACGGCTTGATCTCCAGCCATTTGGAGAAGTAATCAATCATAACTAGGAGGAACCTCCTCTGCCCGCTAGCTGGGGGAAAGGGTCCAACCAGATCCATTCCCCAAATGGCGAAGGGCCATGGCGCCGTGATGCTTCGAAGCCTTTGGGCGGGCAAGAGCTGGAGGGGAGCGTGTACTTGGCACTTCTGACACCTCCTTGCGAATTCAGCTGTATCCTTCCTTAAGGTCCGCCAGAAATATCCCTGCCTTACCACCCTTGCTTCCAATGTCCTTCCCCCTGAATGACTGCCGCATTCTCCAGAATGCACCTCTTTCAGGATCCTCGGGACTTCCTCCTCGGTTACGCATCTCGCGAGGAGCCCTGACAGCATCTTCCGATGCAAGTTCCCCTCCAGCATCAGGTAATGAGCCGCCTTGTGCCTAAAGCTCTTTGCATCCTTAACTTCTTCCGACAGTTTTCCCGTGGTCAAGAAGGTCACCAACGGATCTACCCATGAGGACCGCCGATTCACCTCCATCACCTCTCCCTCTTCAATGGCTGGCCGAAATAGTTCGGTTAGGGTACCTCCACCCCGAGGCCCGAACTTTGCTAACCAGTCAGCTGCCATGCTTTCCTCCCTGGGAACATGTTGAATAGAAAAAGAACGGAAACCTCCAATAATAGTTCTTACCTTTGATAGATATCTTGCGAGGGTAGGCTCCCGGGCCTCAAACTCGCCTCGGATCTGCGATGCTACCACCATGGAGTCGGTGAAGGCCTCCACATCCTGGATTTCCAGCTCCTTTGCCAAGCGAAGGCCAGCGATCACAGCCTCATACTCCGCTTGGTTATTGCTTACAGGGAAATGGAAAGTCACTGCTTGCTCTATGGTAACTCCCTGAGGGCTTACCAACACCACACCTCCTCCCAGGGAGTGCCTTCCTGAGGCCCCGTCGACCACCATCTTCCACGCTTCTTGCGGCCTTGGTTCCTCAACCTCGGCCTCGGTAACATAGTCCGCCAGAAAATCTGCTACGGCCTGGGCCTTGATGGAGAGCCTCGGGACGAAAGAAATGTCGAACTCGCTTAGTTCGATGGACCACTTTGCCAATCTTCCTGAATGTTCCACCCCCTCCAAGACCTTGCGAAGGGGATGGTCGGTTACCACCCTAATCGAGTGTGCTTGAAAGTAAGGGCGAAGCTTCCTAGCTGAGATGACTAAAGCATACGCTAGCTTCTCTAGGATGGGGTATCGGAGCTCCGCCTTTTTTAAGATTCGGCTGACATAATAGACGGGTAACTGCTTCTTCCCCTCTTCCCTAACCAAGACGAAGCTCACTGCCTCTCCCCCTACTCCGAGATACAAGGCTAGGTCCTCCCCTTCCTTCGGGCTTTGAAGTAACGGAGCTTGGGAGAGTTGTCTCTTCAGCCCCTGAAATGCCTCTTCACACTCGACCGTCCATTCGAATGCTTGGTTGCCACGAAGTACTTTGAAGAAAGAGGAACATCTATCCCCTGACCGAGAGAGGAACCTGCTTAGCCCGGCCAACTTCCCGGTCAAGCGCTGGACCTCCTTGGCACTGCGAGGCGATTCCAGGTCTAGGATGGCCTTAACCTTATCGGGGTTAGGCTCTACCCCTGCGGGAGTCAAGAGGTGTCCGAGGAATTTCCCGCGACTAGCCCCGAAGACGCACTTCAAGGGGTTCAACCTCATCTTGAACCTTCGCAGGGTGACAAATGTCTCCTCCAAGTCTCGCAGGTGGGAGTCAACACACTTGCTCTTGACCATGAGGTCATCCACATAGACCTCCAGGTTCCTTCCCCTTTGATCTCGAAAGATTCGATCCATCATGCGTTGGTACGTCGCCCCTGCGTTCTTCAATCCGAAGGGCATCATCTTATAGCTGAAGCATCCCTCTCTCGTGATGAAGGAAACATCCTTGACATCAGGAGGGTGCATCCGGATCTGGTGGTAACCTGAAAATGCATCTAAAAAACTCATAAGAGAAAAACCAACGGCTGAGTCAACCAGCGCGTCGATTCGAGGCAAGGGGTAGCAATCCTTGGGACATGATTTATTTAATAACGAAAAATCAACACACATGCGCCATTTTCCTCCTCCCTTCTTCACCATTACCACATTGGAGATCCAGCCTGGATACTGGATCTCTGAGATGAAGCCTGCGTCCAGGAGCTTTTGGACCTCCTCTCGGATGGGGGCTTCTAGCTTGGTGGCGATGGCCCTCATCTTTTGGCGTATGGGGCGGGCTCTGGGATCCAGGTTCAAGCGATGACAGGCCACGTCCGCGTCGATGCCCGGCATGTCTGCCGCGCTCCAAGCGAAGATGTCGACGTTGCTTTGGATGCAGGCTCGCATCCGCTCCTGATCCTCGAGGCTCAAGCCTCCGCTGATCCGAATCCTTTGCGCCTCCCCCGCTCTTGTAAGCACCTCCATCTCCACCACTTCTTCGGCCGGCTCCAGCCCCGACCGCTCCCAACTTACCCTTGCCTCTTCCTGCTCAAACTCGAACTCCTCTCCCCCCACCTCATCAACTGTTGAAGCATGAGACCGGGCGGTCTGCGGTTTGGACCTGGCGGATTGTTGACTGTGCGGTCTAGCGGTTTGGTTCTGGCGAGTTGTTGAGCGTGCGGTCTAGCGGTTTGTCTACAACGACTTGGATATTTGGCGGTCTGGCGGTCTGGCAGTCTGACGGTCTCGTTCTGCATCTCCCTCTGGCCTGTCCGGGCGGTTAGCCTATTATCTAACCACGCGGACTGTGCGGTCTGTACATATCAAACCGCCCAGTCTTTGTACATTTATTTAGTCCCACATTGTTAGTTTGTACTCTCCTCTATCTCCTCCATTCTATAAAAGGGAGGCCATACCTTTGTAAATGATATCTTTTTGGATAATAAAATTTTCATTATTCAAAATTCCGGCTTGTTTTCTAGTCGTTTTTTCTCTACTTTTACATGGTATCAGAGCCAGGTCATTCCTGCATCTTGTAGAAGATCAAGAGCATACTTCCGTTGAGAGAGGACCAGCGAGTCAGGCTTCCGAGAGATTTCTATCCCCAAAAAGTACTTTGGGGAGCCCATGTCCTTCGTAACAAGGTGTTGACGGAGGTGTTTCTTTGTTAAGTCCACCCCAGCTTGGTCATCGCCGGTCAGAAGAATATCGTCTACATAAACTGCCAAAACCACAAGGCCCGATGCGGTTTTGCGAATAAACAGAGAGTGATCAGCTGAACTTCTCGCAAAGCCAATAACAGCCACAATGCTACTGAACTTGTCGAACCATGCCCGAGGGCTCTGTTTTAGTCCGTAGATGGCCTTCTTTAACTGACATACACGTGTCTCCCCCTGAGCAACATACCCCGGAGGTTGCTCCATGTAAACATCCTCGTGAAGATCCCCATATAGAAAAGCATTTTTGACATCAAGCTGAGAAATAGGCCAATCCCGGTTGACGGCCACAGAGAGAAGAACACGGATGGTGCTGAGGCGAGCAACTGGGGAAAACGTATCAAAGTAGTCAACCCCATAAGTCTGAGTATAGCCTTTGGCCACCAGTCGGGCCTTGTAGCGTTCCACAGAGCCATCAGGGCGAAATTTCACAACAAACACCCAGCGACAGCCAACCACATCAGTGCCCACTGGTGGAGAAACAAGGGTCCAGGTACCTCGCTCAGTAAGAGTGGCGATTTCCTCATCCATGGCAGATTTCCAGTGAGGAATAGCAAGAGCCTCCTGGTAGGTGCGAGGAGTAGTAGTAGCCGAGATCGCCAAAGCAAAATGCCTGCGAGAAGGAGTAAGCTGATCATAGGAAACAACAGCCGCAAGCGGATGTTGGGTGCACGCCCGCACCCCTTTGCGAAGAGCAACAGGGAGATCTAGGTCGTCTTGAGCCTCAGGAACCGGAGCGTCCGTGGCGGAGAAAGCTGGCCCGGGACTTGAGAGAGACGGCGGTGGAGAAACGGGAGAAGGGGAAAGGGGTATAACAGGTAGAGGAGGCGGAGCAGACATGGGAGGGGAGACGTCGATATGCGTGGAAGGAACACAAGGTAATGGTGGAGAGGAAGAGAGGTCAGGAGGAGGAGGAGATGGAGATGAGAAGTAGGAAGCATTTTCAAAGAAGGTGACGTCCGCGGAAACAAACTGTTTTCGCAGAATGGGGTCAAAGCAACAATAGCCTTTTTGAGTGGTGGAGTAACCCAAAAAGACACATTTGGTGGAGCGGGGGGAAAGTTTATCCCGGGTAGCGGACGGAGCATGCACAAATGCCGTACACCCAAAGATACGAAGGGGGAGAGGAAAGGGTTCCTTGCCGGGGTAGAGAATGGAGAAGGGAGTCTTGCCATGAAGGACAGTAGAGGGAATACGATTGATGAGATAGCAGGCAAGAACAACAGCATAGCCCCAATAGGAGCGAGGCACATGCATCTGCGTCATAAGAGTGCGAGCGACGTCGAGGAGATGACGGTTTTTACGTTCCGCCACCCCATTTTGTTGGGAGGTGTAAACACAGCTGGTCTGATGGAGAAGACCATGTTGCATACAAAAGGAGGAAAACTCATGACTAAGGTATTCTTTAGCATTGTCAGAGCGAAGAAATTTAATAGAAACCTCAAATTGAGTTTTAATCATATTATAAAAAGTTTGCCATACAGAAAAGAGTTCAGAGCGATCTTTTAACAGATACACCCAAGTACATCGAGAGAAATCATCAATAAAAGTTACAAAATAAGAGCTACCCCGACCAACGGTGAGAGTAGGAGCAGGTCCCCAGACATCAGAATGAATGAGATCAAAGGGGCGAGAGGAACCACGGCCTTGCTTTGGTGGGAAGGGGGAACGGTGATGTTTGCCCAACTGACATGCGTCACAGTCGAGCGGAGGACCCGTGGAAGGTAAGTGGGGAAGAAGCTGACGAAGAATCCGAGCTGGAGGATGGCCAAGGCGAAGATGCCATTGAAGCAGGTCGGTGGATGAGGAAGAGAAGGCGGACAGAGCAGAGATATTGTCGAGGAAGTAGAGGTCGCCGCTCTCAGTCCCAGTAGCAATCGTCCGCTGGGTCCTCGGGTCCTGAAAACAACAAGAAGAAGGAGTGAATAAGACGGAGCACTGAAGTTGCTTGCATAAGGTAGTAACAGAGAGTAAGTTGCAGGGAAATTTCGGGACATAGAGAGTGTCCATTAAACAAAGTGACGGGGTAACTTGCACCATGCCCGTCCCATGAACTGGGGAAGGAGAACCATCCGCAATAAGAACTGGGGGTAACCGATCATGTGTTTCAAGAAGAGAGAAACACTGAGGATTGCCGGTCATGTGATTTGTAGCACCAGAGTCAATCAGCCATTTACCTTGGGTAACGACGTGAGCACTACCTGAGGTCGTGGCCACAGAGGCAGAGGGCCGAGAGGAAGAATCAGCAGAGGGGCGAAGGTGAGGGTGTTTTTGCCAGCAGCGGTCAACAGTGTGGCCGGTACGACCACAATGAGAACAAAGAAACCTGGACAGTCCGCGCGGCCCGGTGTGACTACGGCCACTAGTGCCGCCCCGCTGAGTTTGGAGAGCATAGGTCTCTGGTGGAGGAGGGGAGGCCAACAGAGGGCGCTGGAGAAGGCAAGACATGGACAGATGACTCACCTCTTGTATCTGATGTCACGAGGTATAGACGTCTGGTAGGCAAACTCATTTATCTCACAGTGACCAGACCCGACATCTCATATGCTGTAGGCAAGGTTAGTCAGTTCATGCAGGCTCCCAGGGAATGTCATCTTCAATCTGCCTTAAAGATATTAGAGTATGTCAAAGCAGCACCAGGAAAAGGGTTACTCTTTCAGAAGCATGGTCATCTGAGAGTTGAAGCCTATTCAGACTCAAGCTATGCGGATGATAAAGGTGATCGGAAGTCTACATCTGGGTTTTGCACCTTTATTGGAGGTAATCTTGTGAGTTGGAAGAGCAAGAAGCAGTCTGTTGTCTCAAGGTCGAGTGCAGAAGCTGAATATCGGAGTATGGCGTCAACCACGTGTGAACTAAAATGGATGAGGGCTCTCATGTTTGACCTAGGAGAGGTCTACGACTATCCTCTTCCTATGTTCTGTGATAACAAGGCTGCTATATACATATCTAAAAATCCGGTCTTCCATGAAAGAACGAAGCATATAGAAGTTGACTGCCATTTCATCCGGGAAGAAGTCTTGAAGGGACAGATTTGCACTCCGTTCGTCACCTCTGACAAAGAGCTGGCGGATATCTTTACCAAGCCGGTTTCTACTTCATTCTTCCACATCTGTGACAAGCTGGGCATGATTGATATCTATGCTCCAGCTTGAGGGGGAGTGTTGAAGCATGAGACCGGGCGGTCTGCGGTTTGGACCTGGCGGATTGTTGACTGTGCGGTCTAGCGGTTTGGTTCTGGCGAGTTGTTGAGCGTGCGGTCTAGCGGTTTGTCTACAACGACTTGGATATTTGGCGGTCTGTCAGTCTGGCAGTCTGACGGTCTCGTTCTGCATCTCCCTCTGGCATGTCCGGGCGGTTAGCCTGTTATCTAACCACGCGGACTGTGCGGTCTGTACATATCAAACTGCCCAGTCTTTGTACATTTATTTAGTCCCACATTGTTAGTTTGTACTCTCCTCTATCTCCTCCATTCTATAAAAGGGAGGCCATACCTTTGTAAATGATATCTTTTTGGATAATAAAATTTTCATTATTCAAAATTCCGGCTTGTTTTCTAGTCGTTTTTTCTCTACTTTTACATCAACTTCCATCGCCTCCTCCAGGCTCTCCTCCTGCCTCTGCTCTTCTTCATCCATCACTCCTCTCACCTCTTCTAGGCTGATCTCCTCCACTTCTGCCAACTCCTCAACAATCTCCCTCGCCTCTCCCAGGCTTACCTCCCCTTTCTCAACCCCTTCCTGCTCAGCCATCTCCTTCTCCAACTCCTCTGCCTCCGCCATCCACGATACGGTATTAACCGCCGTCACATAGCATTGTCTTGCCATCTTCGGATCCCCCCTGATCCTAACCTGCACCCCTCCATTGTTGAACTTGAGGCATTGGTGATATGAGGAGGGCACGCAGCGAAAGGCGCTGATGAGGGGACGTCCAAAGATGGCATTGTAACTACTCGGGGCGTCTACGATCACGAACCGACAGTTCCGTGAGACGCCCCCAAGCCTCACATGCAGGCCCACTCCCCCTTCCACTTCTTTCCTTTCTCCGGAGAAACCAAAAAGCGGTCCATCAGAAGCCAGGACCCTTTTTCCTTCCACCCTCATCTCGTCGAAGGCCTTCTTGAAGATCACGTTCACCGAGCTCCCGTTATCCACCAGTATCCGGGAGACGGTGTAGTTCTCCACCGCTGTCTGGATCACAAGCGCGTCGCAGAACGGATTCTCGTAGTCTGGCATATCCGCGGATGAGAAAGTGATCTTCTCCTCTGGGGGTGGAGCCTGGGAGGTCGAGGCGACCCCTCGGCGGAACATGGTTTGAAGGCTCCCCTTGCGGGTTGCCTCGATCCCCACTCCCCCGTGGATCACTCCGATCCCCCCTCGGGTCCCCACGTCAATCCTGTCTTCACATCTGTCCTCCACCTCTTCCCGCTGTACTTCAACGATCCTTACAGGCGGATCCTGCCTTCCGGCCCCTCTGGCCCCTCTAATCTCCAGAAACTCTGGGCACGTGGCCGTTGCGTGACCCTCCTCCTGATGGAAGTCACAATAAGGCAACCCCACTCTGCCCCCTCTTCCTTCTCCTCCTCCCCTTCTTCCGGCTCCCCGAAATCTTCTTCCTCTTCCCCTTCCCACCTCCATAGCCTCCTGCGGCGGTGGGAAATGACCCCTTGGTCCTTGTCGCCATCCTCCCTGCTCAAGCCTTCTCGGCTCCCGGAAGTTATCTCTTCCCTGAAGCCCTCCCTGGCCCTGGGGGCGACCCTCCTGAGGCCTCCAACCCAGTCGGTTGTTTGGCTCCCTGGCCCCCCCATGCTGCTGTCCCTGCCCTCGGGGCTCTTCTCTTCTCCTATCTTCCCTCGGCTCCCTTTGCTCCCTCTGCTCTCTCTGCTCTCTCTGCCTTCCCACTACCGGCTCCTTCACATCATCCTCGGCCAACCTGGCCAGCTTCCTCGCAAACGCAGGGTTTGCCCTCTCAAAGTCTATCTCCTTCGCCGCCCTCTCCATGAGCTCCTCAAAAGAGAGAGGGGGCACTCTCTTCAACTCCATGCTGAAAAACCCTGGTCTCAGCCCCAGGGTGAAGGCAAGCATCAGCGCGTACCCCGGGACCTCCTGGACCAGGAGAACCTCCTCTTGGAACCGGTCGACATAGTGACCCAGCGTCTCTTCCGGCCCTTGCCTCACCGCAAACAAGCATTCAGCCTCCTTCTTCCGCTTCTTTGAAGTCGAGAACCTCAACAAGAAACCTCTGCGCAGATCTTCAAAACTGTAGATGGAACTCGCCGGCAACTGGTGGAACCAGTCCCTGGCCTTCTCTTTCAGAGTGATGGCGAAAAGCCTACACTTGAAGGCATCCGACATTTGCCTGATGGACACCACGTCCTCGAACCATTGCACGTGCTGAACCGGGTCATCCTTCCCGGTGTAGTAGGTCATGTCCGGCTCCCGGAATCCCTCCGGCACTGGAGCCGAGACAATGAGCTCACTAAAGGGGGTCTCGCCTCCAGCCTGGCGAGAAGGCATATCTCGCGACCTCGGTTGGCTGGACCGATCCGCGAGACCATGCCCAGGGAAGAGTTCCCGCACCGTCGCCTCCTTCTCGCCCAGATCCGCCGGAAGCTCCTTCTCGAGACGCTGGCCTGGAAAAAGCTCCCGTGCGGCCACGTCCCTCTCGCCTGCCTCCACCGGGACCTCCTTCCCGGGGCGCTGCCCTGGAGCGTTCTCGCCTAGCAGCGGAACCACCTCCACCGGAACCTGCGGCGTCTCCCATTCATTCCTTGCCGAGAAGGCCAAGTTGATCGTCTGCATGACTTCCCGCCTGAAGTCCTCAAACATCTTCTTCGTCGCCTCGTCCACCCGGGTGGGGGATCCTCCTGCGCCTGATCCTTCACCTTCGCCTCCTGCCATGGGACTTAACTCGAGACTTTCTTACACCGGCTGCTTCCACGCTCACCGCACCAGAACTGTTGAAGCCAAAATTGACCCCAACGAATGTTCACAAACCAGAGTACAGCCGATGCCTACTTCTTTCTTATCTCGACCCTTGACTGGCTGCTAAGGTCCAAAGACTGACCCAAAGCCTCAGCTGGGAGGTCCCACCACACACCCGGAAGATCTCTGAGAGCTTCCCCTCCAAAGCCAAATGCTGGGCTGGGAGCTCCTCAGAAGGCACTAGAGTTGGAGAGTAATGAATGTCCTGCCTTCCAAAGAGCCCCTATGGGTCTTTTTATAGTCTTCCTTTGACCGGAAAATACTGAAATACCCCTGAGGGGTCTGCCAATAGCCAAATCACGCTGTCCTCCCAAGGATATTTGGGTAATTTTTACCTCGGGATAATAATAATAAAATAATCCTCTTTACGAACGCCGGGCCCTACCACGTGGGCCCACTTAGCGAAAACCCTGGCCGTGAAGGCTCTCGCTGGTCCCCCAACTGGGCCAACCTTGGCGAGACCCCTTGCCAGGGAGGTTCGCGCCCCTCACGGTCTTGAAGCTACCGCGACTGAAGGCTCACTTAGGACCTTTTCGCCTGCCCTGGGCGGGAGCTTTCCCCAAGGCGGGAGCTTCCTTAGTCAGACCCTCTGCTTTGGTCGGTCGACGATCTCTCCTGCCGAGAGGTCGACTATCTGCCCTTGCCGGTCGACGGTCTCTCCTGCCGAGAGGTCGACTATCTGCCCTTGCCGGTCGACGGTCTCTCCTGCCGAGAGGTCGACTATCTGCCCTTGTTTCCTCAGCTTTCGCCTGCCCTTGGCGAGAGCTCCTACAGGACGAGAACTCCACAATCATGCCTCAGGGTTAACCCGAGGTTAGCCTGAGACTAACCCAATCCTGACTGTTGAAGCCTTTGGGTCCTTCCCAGCGAATATGGGGTTGTGCATACCCCTCCCTCGTTTAACATGTCTAGTGACTAGACTCTCACAACATCTAATAGGTGTCTTTAATGGTCTCCTTTGCACGTGTCCAAACCATCTTAATCAAGTTTCTCACATCTTCTCTGCAATTAGTGCTACTCTCGTCTTATCCCTGATGCATTCATTCCTAATTCTATTCGGTCTCCTATGTCCACACATCCACCTAATCATTCCCATCTCCGAACCTCTCATTTTTTACTCATATACATAATTCACTGCCCAACACTTAGAACCATAGAGCAACGCTGGTCTAATCTCAATACAGTAGAACTTGCCCATAGAACATTCCTAAATTTATTTCCATACATTTATATATAAAAAAGTCACATATATAACACTTAATTCTGTTTACAAAATTTTTAAAAAATTAAGAACGGAATAACTAAATGGTCTGTTGAGACAATTTTAAATATAATTTAAACCGCTATCGTAACAAATGTTATTAATTCAAACAAAACCTCAATTTTAAAAAAACACTTTATCTACTCCATTTCAAGAAATAATTATGTCCGTGACCCAGATGAAGAACACGGTCTGCGATCATTGGCATGCACTCACAGTCACCTATTTTGTGATGCGTTCAGTGGGCTCCACTATTTCAGCATGCACTCGCTGCTTTAATTGGTCTCGCAAAGAGTTTTTTTCGTCGAGTCGCCGGACGAAAAAATGTTGCCTCCATTTCACACTACACGTGTTTAAAATGGCACCGGAATGGCAAACAAAACCCAAAACACGCCGGTTGAAGCCGGCAACTCCGACCGAATAGCGAAAAGCTGGCCAAATGCCGCCGCAGCCCAATCGTGTTTGCCCTGCCTTTGTCCCGATGATTGGAGGCCTTAATCATTAAAAAACTGAATTGTCAGAATTAAAAGATAAGCTCGCCATTGTTCGCCGTCGACGTCAGCAGCTGTTAGCTATACGCCTATACATAATATTTTCCCTTTATTTCTGCAATTAATTGAGCCCTTCACGTCCTTATTATTCATTCTCACCATCGTCTCTCTCTCTCTACTCTCTGTTTCCGTCTTCCTCCCTCTCTCTCTCTCTAAACCCCCCTGTATTTCTGCCTTTTTTGCTCCTGATCTCTCTCTCTCTCTAGAACTCTCTCTCTGATCCGAGAGGATATCTATTCATGGCAGAAACAGGCTACTTCAGCGATTATTTGGTGCTGAGGCCGGACAAGGCCGGGCCTTTTGATCTCCTCCATGTCCTGTATTCGGGAAAGCTGGATGAGAATGAGTGCGTGTACGGGCCGCCGGGGACGGAGATCGCCGGGATGCGCCGCAGATGGGCCATCTTCATCACCCTCCTCATGCAGAGGACTCTGCTTCTCTTCAGTTCTCCCATGGCCCGGTTCGGCTCTGCCGTCGTCTTTTTCGGAAATTTGGTCACTGATAATGGCGGCTTGGTCTCCCTCTCTGCTAATTTCATCAGAGGTAAGCATTATGTTTCTGATTATTCTGCGGCGGTAGCGGTGGCGGTGGCGGTGGCGGGTGCATCCGGTGGGTCGAAACATCACTTTGGAATCGGAGGCGGAGAGGCGGGGGTCGAAACGGAGCAGATTGGGACCGTTTCCTCCTTACTACGGGTGCAAACGGAGCAAACGCCGCCGATGGTCGTTTATTTATCCGCCGTCCGGTGGCGTTTGCTCCAAACGGAGGCATCGAAATGCCGAACCAAACGAAGCCTAAATCTGAGACATCTCGGGTTTAAATTTTTGGCGACAACAATAAGCTAGCCAATTAGATGTCACACCCAAGATGTCTCTGAGATGTCCCACCAAGTTCAAAAATGTACCTTAGATATGATGTCCTGCACCTAGAAAAATTTTGATTTACAACCCGAACCCAAAAATTAGTACCAAAAATGAAGAGAATCATTATTCTAGTTTTGGCGGGTGAGTGAATTTGGACAAAAATGTCAACGTCGTCCTAGAATGTATGTTAGGCATGGCAATAGTGGGCCACCTAAAAAAAAAAAATTTGTTAACCGTAATTCGTTATTGGCTAGTCGCACCCCAAAATCTCATAATTTTTCGCGCTTTTTCGAAATACGTCTTGTACATGCAATTTCAGGAAAAGTGTTCAACACGAAAGTTTTAGATCTCGTCGAGATCTTCAACTTTTGTGTAGAACACTTTTCTTGAAATTTCATGTACAAGGCGTATTTCTGAAAGGCGTAAAATCTGAGCGTATTTTCAAAGTATGTCTTGTACATGCATTTTTAGGAAAAGTGCTCAACACGAAAGTTGTAGATCTCGACGAGATATACAACTTTCGTGTTGAGCACTTTTCCAAAATTTGCATGTACAAGACGTATTTTGAAAAAGCGCGAAAAATTATGAGATTTTGGGGTGCCACTAACAAATAGCGGGTTTGCGGTTTACAATCACCAAAAAAAATTAGTGGACTAAGTTCCCTAGGTAAGGCTGATTGTTCACGAACCATGTTTCATAACCACTACATTCACGGCCGCCACCGTCACACCAAATAAAACCTCATGGTTTAAATTATTTTCTTGATGAGTGCCAATAAAAAGAAAAAAAGCTAATGTTTTTTCTTTTTTTTTTGAAAACTAATTTTATTACCGTGAAATTAATTTTTGTGGAAGGTCAATGCCAATAATGTTTTTTTATATATGTACATATAAATATTATTAACATAGAAGGAATTTAAAGAGAAATGCCTTGCAAGCCAAGGTTTCTCAAATATGAATGTTCTCTAAAATTACAAACCAAGTATCAAATGTCACCTAATTAGTCAACTCACAGCACATGGCCAAGCCATGTGCGCTAAGTAACTTATTTTTAGTTCTCAACATTTAAATTTAATTTGATTAATATTTGACCTCTGTGAAATCCGGAAATCATCGAATCCAATTATAAATCGCACAGTAACTGCAATTGACTGCCAGCTATAGGAGTGCAAGTTGAGTTATGCTCACTCGAAAAAAGTTCATCCCGAGCTGTAATTGATGGAGCTCGAGCTCATATATTTTTCCTTTTAATCTCAAGAGCCGGCTCGTGAGCTTTTTAGTTGTATGTTCAATTTTAAAAAAAATAAAAATATGAAGAAAACAAGGCCGAGGAGCTGAAAAGCTCGTGACCGCACAACTCGAACTATATAAATAGACATGGAGCTTTAGCCAAGCAAAATAAGCTTATCGAGCTCGATTCGTTTGAACTCCTATCTGTTAAGATAATTTCCTCCTAAGTGTGGAAGAGGCTAGCCAACTTTGATCATACTTTTCAAGCATGTGTTTCATGACAAGTATGAAAGGGTTTAGCCGTCTTTGACTTGAAATTCAACATGTGCTCTTAAAGGAAGCTTCTAGGAAATTGTCCAAAGGAAGTTTCATGACATGTGTTTTTTGACCAAGGAAGCTCATGGAAGCTTCATCCACATGACATCTACCACACCTACCTCCTTGATTTTGGCCCTATAAATAGGGATGAAGGAGTGGGGGTAATGCATCCACTTCTCTCCAAACTCAAGCATTGAAAGATTTCTAGAGAGGCTTTTGCGGCAATCGTATTAGTTTGGGAGAGCTTTCAGACGTTGTTGTACGACGTTGACAAGGAGTACTTCGCCTACACGGATTGGATCTGGAGCAGATATTGGCAAGGATTCGAAGAGGCATCTTGGAGAGGATTTGTGTAATCTTTCTCATCCGCCGGTCGGTAACTTGCAATTTTTCTGTTACTATTTATTGTATTGTGTAGTGTGAAGCTGGTGAAGATCCTTTGTGGATCGGTGGAGGGAAAGCCTGTAATCCGTGCGTGTGTTTTTCACACACTTTTAGTGGAGGCTTTTCGGGTTGGACTCCGATCGTCCCGTGGTTTTTCACCCAATTGGGTTTTCCACGTTAAAATCTCTGTGTGCTTTTATTCTTTTTGCATTGTGTTATTTTGTTGCGATAGCATACCGCTCAATGCGGCCGCGCAGGTTGCTCGCATAAAATTTAAAATAGATGCTCTGGTCGGGATTGATTGCTCGCATTCCCAACAAGTGGTATCAGAGTGAGGTTCGTGATCGAGCAAGTTCAGTGACAGAGCATTTACCGGGCTGACCTTTGGGGTTTCAGGACGAGTCGATCGGGATCTCGGGTGTGCAATTGGGAGTGGTAGTTTACGACCATTGGCCCGCTGGCTATCCTCTCCAGTTGCATACTTTGAGATAGTCGACTCAAAGATCAGTGGTCGGTCCGGCCAGTTGGCAGAGCGAGATGGAGTCCACATCAGGTTCTGGTTCGGATCAGATGGTAAAGTTGAATGGTGTCAATTATCACCAGTGGCATCTACTGATGGAGGATTTGATATATGTGAAGGGTTGGCATACTCCTATCTTTGAGGAGATGCCAAAGGACACGGATCCTGCGAAATGGAAGGTGGAGCATCGGAAGCTATGTGGGTTTATCAGACGGTTCGTGGAGCCAAACGTCTACAACCATGTGGCTAGCATCAATGATGCAAAGGATCTGTGGAAGACTCTCGAGACCTTGTATGCCAAGAGCACGGGCATAAACAAGTTATATTTGCTGAAGAAGCTTGGAGAGTTCAGATACCGGGAAGGCTCACCTATTTTGGATCATGTCAACGAGTTTCAGGGGATTATTGATCGTCTGACTGCCATGAAGGTGACCTTTGAAGATGAGGTGAATGCATTGTGGCTACTCAAGTCACTTCCAGACTCTTGGGAGATGGTCAGAGTTTCTCTGATCAATTCTTCCCCCCCAGGGGATCGTGTCCATGGAGATCGCCAAGAGTGGGATCTTGAATGAGGAGGTGAGACGAAAGTCTCAGGGGACTTCGGGCTCTTCTTCACGAGCCGACGTTCTCTTTACTGAGTCCAATGGGAGAGGAAGGAGTAAAAGCCGAGGAAGGAAGGAGGACAGGAGTCAGAGTAGGGGCAAGTCGAAGACACGTTATCAGAACGTGGAATGCCACTACTGTCACAAGAAGGGTCACATTAAGAAGTTTTGTTATACCTTGAAGAACGATCAGAAGAAGAAAGGGATTGCCACTGAGGGCAAGGATGAGGGTCACACGGCAGCCACTATTTCGACTGAGGAGGACGACGTCATTATTGTTGGCGACGACGTCACAGCTGCACTTTCGTGTGACGACCGATGCTGGATCGTTGATTCTGGAGCTTCTGCACATGTCTCCCACAACAGGGAGTTATTTGCCACTTACACCACTCATGACTGTGAGGTGTTGAGGATGGGCAATGGGGATACATCCAAGGTGCTTGGGCGCGGAGACATGCATTTGAAGACGAGTACTGGAGCCTTATTAGTTCTGAGGGATGTGCGACATGTGCCAGACATCCGCTTCAATCTGATATCTGTTGGCAGACTTGGAGATGAAGGACACCTGAGTGTCTTTGGAGGAGATTTCTGGAAGCTGATCCGGGGATCACTTGTGATGGCCAGGGGTTACAGAGATTCTGGCTTGTACTACATGGAGGGGAGGCCTGAAGCTGCTCAGGCCAACTCCGTCAGGGATGAGACATCCAATTCCTTATGGCACAGGAGGCTGGCACACATTAGCCAGAAGGGATTGGGATGCCTGGCGAAGAAGAAGTTGATCAGTGACATTTCTGATGTTCACTTGGAGAAGTGTGACCACTGCATGGCTGGGAAACAAAACCGGGTCTCATTCCACAGCCACACATCCACTAGGAGATCGGAGCCATTGGAGCTTGTTCACACTGATGTGTGCGGACCACTGAAGGTCCAGACTAGAGGAGGAGCATCATACTTCGTCACTTTCATTGACGACCATTCGAGGAAGCTTTGGGTCTATGCCATCAAGACCAAAGATCAGGTACTCGATACTTTCAGGAGATTCCACACTGAGGTGGAGAGACAGTCTGGGAAAAGACTGAAGTGCATTAGGTCCGACAACGGGGGAGAGTATATTGGTCCATTTGACGAGTACTGCAGGGACCATGGCATCCGTCATGAGAAGACCCCGCCCAAGACGCCACAGCTGAATGACGTAGCTGAGAGGATGAATCGGACACTGATGGAGAGGATTCGATGCATGCTATCTGAGTCGAAGCTGCCAGGGATGTTCTGGGGCGAAGCTCTTCTCACTACAGCGCATGTCATCAACCTCTCGCCGAGTTCAGCTTTGCAGGAGGATGTTCCTGATAGGGTCTGGTATGGGAAAGACCCTTCTTACAGTCACTTGCGGGTATTTGGCTGCAAAGCCTTTGTACACGTCCCTAGGGACGAGAGATCGAAGTTGGATTCGAAGACCCGGCAGTGTATTTTCTTGGGGTACGGCTATAGTGGAGAGTTTGGGTACAGGTTCTTTGATCCAGTTGAGAAGAAACTTGTACGTAGCCGTGACGCTGTGTTCTGCGAGGATCAGACTATTGGTGATCCTGAGGGGACTGTTGAGTTGGAAGTTGACTCTCGCACTGTTGCAGAGTCACCTATGATTGGAGCTGATGATGCTGAGGAGACTGCCGAGCTCGCGCCTGCACATGGAGTTGATATACTTCCGGATAATGATATCACCACTGATGGTGATCCAGGAGTCGCTGAGGATATTACTGATGATGTGCCTGCACCGGCCCCTGAGCCGGCCTTACGGAGGTCAGATCGGGCCAGGCACCCGCCCGCTAGATATTCCGCATCAGAATTCGTCTTGCTGACTGATGCGGGGGAGCCTGAGAGTTATGATGAGGCTGTGAAGAGTACCGAGAAGCGTCAGTGGATGGATGCTATGCAGGATGAGATGCAGTCACTGCAGAAAAACCACACTTATGACCTGGTGAGATTGCCTAAGGGCAAGAAGGCCTTGAAGAATCGATGGATCTTCAGGGTGAAGCAGGGAGATTCCTCCACACCTCCCAGATACAAGGCCAGGTTGGTGGTGAAGGGTTTTGGACAGCGACAGGGTGTAGACTTCGATGAGATCTTCTCACCTGTGGTGAAGATGTCATCTATTCGTGTCGTCCTTGGCCTCGCTGCGAGGCTAGATTTGGAGGTTGAGCAGATGGATGTCAAGACCGCCTTTCTGCATGGTGATCTTGAGGAGGAGCTTTACATGGAGCAGCCTGAGGGCTTTAGTGTCAGAGGGAAGGAAGGTCTTGTGTGTCGCTTGCAGAAGAGTTTATATGGCCTGAAGCAGGCCCCGCGACAATGGTATAGGAAGTTTGATTCCTTTATGGGGGAGATCAACTTCAAGAGGACCACCCTTGACCACTGCGTGTTCATCAAGGAGTATGCTCCAGGTGATTTCATCATTCTGCTGTTGTATGTGGACGATATGCTGATCGTCGGGAGGAACACTGCTCGCATTGCTGAGTTGAAGCGACATTTGAGCTCCACCTTTGAGATGAAGGATCTGGGCGCTGCGAGGACAATTCTGGGTATGCACATTCGCAGAGACAGGGGAGCCAGATTGCTTTGGTTATCACAGGAGCGGTACATCCGCAAGGTGCTGCAGAGATTTGATATGGATCAGACGAAGAAGGTGAGTGTGCCGCTTGCAGCTCACTTCAGGCTTACCGCTGATCACTGCCCCTGCACACCCGAGGAGATCGAGGCGATGCAGAAGGTTCCGTATGCATCTGCAGTTGGGAGCCTCATGTATGCGATGGTGTGTACTCGTCCGGATATTGCGCATGCTGTTGGGACCGTCAGTAGATTTCTCTCCAATCCTGGGAGAGAGCATTGGAGCGCAGTGAAGTGGATACTGAGATACTTGCAGGGGACGTCAGACTTGACGTTGAGATTTGGAGACAGTGAGGCAGAGTTGCTGGGCTACACTGATGCTGACATGGCTGGAGATGTGGATTCAAGGAGGTCGACGTCCGGATACATGATTCTGTTTGCAGGGGGAGCTGTCTCGTGGGCATCGAGACTGCAGAAGTGCGTTGCACTATCCACCACGGAGGCTGAGTTTATTGCGGTTACTGAGGCTGGGAAGGAGTTGCTTTGGATGAAGAGGTTCATCAAAGAACTTGGATTCACTCAGGACCGATACACACTCCTATGTGACAGTCAGAGCGCTATTCACTTGGGGAAGAACCCCACGTTTCACTCGAGGTCGAAGCACATAGACACTCGGTATCATTGGATACGAGATGTCCTGGATCAGAAAGAGCTTGATCTTCAGAAGGTACACACTGATGACAATGGGGCAGACATGCTGACCAAGATCGTGTCAAGGGGGAAGTTCGAGCATTGCGTTAGGATCGTCGGCATGGCGGTTCTCTCCACATAAAGCAAAGGGGAGAATAAGTTGTTGGGTACAGTTCCCGTCCTTTGTGGAAAAAGCTATTGAGTTCGAGTCTCATTAACTCGAATTTGGTGTTGCTGATCGAAAGTGGAGACATATTGATGGAGGACATGGAGGGAGGCAAATTAAAGACTCTGGGGAAGATTGTCAGAATGACAGGATTTCTTCACTTAGTCGAAAAGGGGGGGATTTGTTAAGATAATTTCCTCCTAAGTGTGGAAGAGGCTAGCCAACTTTGATCATACTTTTCAAGCATGTGTTTCATGACAAGTATGAAAGGGTTTAGCCGTCTTTGACTTGAAATTCAACATGTGCTCTTAAAGGAAGCTTCTAGGAAATTGTCCAAAGGAAGTTTCATGACATGTGTTTTTTGACCAAGGAAGCTTCATGGAAGCTTCATCCACATGACATCTACCACACCTACCTCCTTGATTTTGGCCCTATAAATAGGGATGAAGGAGTGGGGGTAATGCATCCACTTCTCTCCAAACTCAAGCATTGAAAGATTTCTAGAGAGGCCTTTGCGGCAATCGTATTAGTTTGGGAGAGCTTTCAGACGTTGTTGTACGACGTTGACAAGGAGTACTTCGCCTACACGGATTGGATCTGGAGCAGATATTGGCAAGGATTCGAAGAGGCATCTTGGAGAGGATTTGTGTAATCTTTCTCATCCGCCGGTCGGTAACTTGCAATTTTTCTGTTACTATTTATTGTATTGTGTAGTGTGAAGCTGGTGAAGATCCTTTGTGGATCGGTGGAGGGAAAGCCTGTAATCCGTGCGTGTGTTTTTCACACACTTTTAGTGGAGGCTTTTCGGGTTGGACTCCGATCGTCCCGTGGTTTTTCACCCAATTGGGTTTTCCACGTTAAAATCTCTGTGTGCTTTTATTCTTTTTGCATTGTGTTATTTTGTTGCGATAGCATACCGCTCAATGCGGCCGCGCAGGTTGCTCGCATAAAATTTAAAATAGATGCTCTGGTCGGGATTGATTGCTCGCATTCCCAACACTATCTACATGCCATATTACAAATGGACCACGCTATTAAGCAACTTAACTGGTCTCATCACAATATCTCAAGCAATGGAGACTTGAGACCAAAATTCTCATTTTCTAAATTATTGGCTAACATAAACATTTGTGCAATATAATAAGGCTTTGTGCCATTGAGCGGAATTGTGTTTTTCGAATTGTAACTGTAGGTTAAGTTTAATTTAAAAACTCTCAATTCTAATTTCAGAACCTTAATTTTATCCACATTAAGGGAGCCTAATGAATTATTATTATTATTATTATTATTATTACCATCCTTTAAAACCAAAACAACTTTTTGGCAGATTCGGAACCCATATGGGGCAATGGGCATGGACCTCAAATGGGATAGGGTCACAGAGAGACCTGCAAATCGATAGATATTCGCTCAGACTGAGCCGATCTGAATCGTGGTCTTATTTAGGCTGCGTTTGGAGTTGGAGCGGCTTATCACAACTTATTCGCTCCGGTGAGGACGTTGGACAAAAACATCATTGTCATAGAATGTTTGTTTGGTATCACAAATGTTACAAAAAAAAACTAATTTGAGGAATAAGATTTTGATATGACAATGAAAGTTTTGTCCAATCTCACTGAATCAAATAAGTCGTGATAAGTCACGTCAAACGCAGCCTTAGATTTCCATTCCCTGCAGAAGAATTGAATTACCCTGCGTATAGGAATTAGTCAATAATGACGATTAATATATTAATCCGCGTGGCTAAAGCTGGTTGACAACTTTTATTAATGATAACATTCCAAAAAATAGGCTTGTCATAGAAATGGGCTTGTGAAGAGGACTAATTCCTCAATGATGTTAATTACTATGTGTCAATATAATTATTTTGTGCTACTATCATGGGATTAGCTGGGCTGTATAATAATCTTATTTTTTTAATAAAAAAATATTTGTGATAAATATCATAAATTACAAAATTAGAGCAAAAAAATAAAATAAAGTGGAATAAAACAAAAGAAACTAAAATATTATATAAATAAAATAACGTATAATTGAAATATTGAATAATAAAATATATAAATATATAAATAAAAAAAACAGCTGGTTAAAAGTACATAGGCTCAGTTTGACACGGTTGAAATTGCTGAAGTGGGAGAGGGCGGTTTAGGTGTGCAGACCGTGGAGGTCGTGTGGGTAGCGCGGTCAAGTTTTGGCAAATAGCCTAGTCCTTGGGCTTTCTTCTTCTTGCGGTCTGTCTCAGCTAGATTTCCTGGATTATTAACCGTGTGGCTAGCTTTAGCTAACCGCGGACTGTGTGGACTGATTTTGGAAACCGCGGAGACCGGCAGACCGCTGCTTTGTGTGATTAAAGTTCAGGTCGCTTGGTTGTCTGGTTATCTACTTAAGTCCACACTGACTGAGAATGTTGTCTGCATTATTGTACAGACTGGTGGTGTTAATCGCGAACGGTCTGGTGTTGGTAGTCCGCATGTTGGGCGGACTGGTGCTCCTAGCTGTCACATCACTGACAGTTACTCAATCCCCCACAGCGATGACGACATCCGCCTGCCCGCCTATAAATAGGGTGCTGACCTCGTCATAAATAACAGAAACTATAAGAACTGAAGCTCGGGTTTAACTCGCTGATTACATTTTTCTAACCGCGTTGTAAGGAGTAGTGACTGGTTTATTTTTGTGTTTGCAGATTGTATAGCTAACACTTGACAACTAGAAAACTGGTTCTAAAGGCATTGCAGATAGCTGGTAGCAGTCGACGGCGATTATTAGCAGGTCGCGGATAGGCGACTAGGCGATCATCTTCCTCAGCAGTTTTCCAGCTTATATAACACAGTTTGCCTTTAGCGGATTGAGTTGCAGTTCGAATAAAGTTGTTTGTTCAACTCGTGATTAGGCAACCTTGGCAGTTAGGCAACCAAGAGTTTTCGTTAGGCGGCATCTCAGCTGCAGTTTATTCTGTTCGCGTCGACTTCAGCGGTTAGGTGTCCTCACGGTCAGGCAACCAGAAGTTGCGTACATGGTTGTTTCCATAGAGTCAATAAGCAGCCGTTCGCGCGGCTAAGGGTGCGGTCTGGCAGTTCAGCAACTTGGCGATTTGAGATGTTCGTGCGACTTGGCGGACTTGGCAGTTAGCCTTGGGGGATAGGCGGTTACAGTCTTCTGTCTGCCGACTTTTTGCTTGTTATTTTTTGTGTTCCTCATTGGGTGCATTGCAAAATCATGTCTCGCAATGTATGTCTTGCCTTATAAAGAAGACTATTAATTCAATTATGGCTCTTGTTCTTCTATCTGCTTCTGATTTATTTGGCTTGGTTGGTTGAGTGTTGCTGCAACCTACCCTATTTCACAAAAAAATTCATGGTATCAGAGGGACAAAGGTTTGAGCAGTGATCAGCCCCAGAGGTCTGCTTAATACCTTTGGAAGTTTCAAGTGAACCACGAATATAGTAATGGAAGGAGGTTATACAAGAGGCATTGGAATTGAACTCCTAACGCAGACTAACTTGAAGTGGAAGCCTTGCATAGAGAGTTATCTTCTAGGTGAGGACCTCTAAAAGGTCATCGGTGGAGACAAGAGAAAAGAGGTGATTGTTACTGGTGGAAATGCTCAAATGGTGAGAGATTGGAGGAGAATAAATGAAAAGGCTGAGTTCACTCTCAAGCGGGTAATATCACCTGAGCTCTTTGACCACATCATTGTATATATGTAGGTCGGCTCTAAAGATTTGGACAGCCTTTGATGAGTTGTTCAATAAGAAGAATGTAGCTCGGCTATAGTTCCTAAAGAATGAGTTGGCGCGAGCAACTCAGGGAGACTTGTGAATATCACCTTTCTTCTTAAAATTGAAGAACATGTGTGCTGAGATTTTAGTATTGGACCCGGATGAGCCCATCTCAGAGGCGAAGCTGAAGAGGCACATTATTCATAGCTTGCGGAAGGAGTATGTGATTTTTGTTAATTCTGTGTAGGGCTGAGCTAATCAGCCATCTTTGCTAGAGCTGAAAAATATGTTGGCTTCATAAGAGAGCTTGACAAGGCAGATGGCTGAATATTCTATCTCAGGGGAAGATAGCGAGGCTCTCTACTCTAGAAAGAAAAAAAATGGGACAGGAATAAGAAGTTATTTGTGGATGATGATCCTTCAACTTCATATCAACAGGAGAGGAGCAAGGCTACTAAGCATGATGGAGGGAAGAAGGGAGGACCCAGGTGCTACATTTGCAACAATACTGGTCACTCCAGGAGTGATTGTAGAGTTAATCTTCAGCCAGGTCATGGTGTTGAAAAAGAAGGAGCTGAATCCAGGAAGGAAGAAGGTAGACGGGGGAACTGCTACATGACATATATGACGACGATGTATGTTCGTGTCATGGCCTCCAACAACTATCAAGAGAAATAGATCGTGAACTCGGGGTGTGGTCATCACCTCATTAGAGACGAGTCAAAGTTCACTTCTTTGTAGGCGTATACAGGTAATGATGTTATCATTACTTCTGACGATACTATGCATGCAGTCGAAAAAGAGGGAAAGGTTTTTTTAGGCAATGATAAAGGGTCACTCATTTTGCGGAGTGTTTATCATGTAACGGCCTCCACAGCCTCCCTTCGATGAGGGAAAGTAAAGTTAAGCGCCCCTACGGGGACTTCCCAGGAGGTCACCCATCCCAAGACTACTCTAGCCCGAGCACGCTTAACTATGAAGTTCGTTCGCTTCTCATCACTCAAGTGGTTGGGTTATGAGAAGCGAAAGAACTTCATAGTTAAGCATGCTCGGGCTGGAGTAGTCTTGGGATGGGTGACCTCCTGGGAAGTCCCCGTAGGGGCGCTTAACTTGACTTTCCCCCATCAAATGGTGGTTGCAGCCTCCAACAACCCGTCGGTGGACCGGAGATGGGTTGGGATGCATAGTTTGCAGACCTGTTGAGGTCGAACCCTTTCGAGCGTGGTGTTGGGGGTATCGGCGGTCGTCTTTTCGAGCCATGGGCTGGGGAGGCTGTTACAAAAAAAGTGATTTATAGTTAAGCATGCTCGGGCTGGAGTAATCCTGGGATGGGTGACCTCCTGAGAAGTCCCTGTGTTGCTCGCTTAACTTGACTTTACCTCATCAAAGGGAGAATGCGGTCTCCGACAACCCGCCCATGGTTGGAGAGGGGTTGGGGTGCATTGTCTGCAGACTATTTGAGGCTGAACACTTTTTTATAACGGCCTCCCCAACCCACGGCTCGAAAGGACAGCTGTCGGCACCCCCAACACCATGCTCGAAAGGGTTCAGCCTCAAATAGTCTGCAGACCATGCACCTGAACCCCTATCCAAGCCCACATGCGGGTTGTTGGAGGTCGCACCCTCCCTTTAATGAGGGAAAGTCAAGTTAAACAGGCAACACCATGCACCACGCTCGAAAGGACGACCGCCGGAACCCTCAACACCATGCTTGAAAGGGTTCGTCCTTAAATAATCTGCAGATCATGCACCTCAACCCATCTCCGGTCCACCAGCGGATTGTTGGAAGCCGCAGCCTTTCTTTGATGAGGGAAAGTCAAGTTAAGCGCCCCTACGAGGACTTCCTAGGAGGTCACCTATCCCAAGACTAGTCCAGCTCGAGCACGCTTAACTACGAAGTTCTTTCGCATCTCATCATCAGCCGGGCTCAATTGATGATGAGATGCGAAAGAACTTCGTAGTTAAGCATGCTCGGGCTGGACTAGTCTTGGGATGGGTGACCTCCTAAGAAGTCCTCGTAGGGGCGCTTAACTTGACTTTCCCTCATTGAAGGGAGGATGCGGCCTCCAACAACCCGCATATGGGCATGAAGAGGGGTTGGGGTGCATGGTCTACAGACCTGCTGAGACTGAACCATTTC
Source organism: Platanthera zijinensis (assembly GCA_039513925.1). NCBI lineage: Eukaryota > Viridiplantae > Streptophyta > Magnoliopsida > Asparagales > Orchidaceae > Platanthera > Platanthera zijinensis. Next base: position 158,625,586 of record CM077091.1, read on the forward strand.
GAGCGTGGTACTGGGGGTGCCGACGGCCATCTTTTCGAGCTATGGGCTGAGGAGGCCGTTACATATCACGTGTCGGGAATGAATGGGAACTTGTTCTCGGTGACCAATGACGTAGACACTGGATATCACGTTCTGTTCGACCCGATATAAGTGAAGTTTCTCTAGAATGTGTCAGCGGTGAAAACTGCCATGACTCATGTTGGGAGAAGAGTTAAGGACTTGTTTGTTTTGTCAACAAGTTCTTATGTTGAAAAGATAGGGGCTAATGACAACGTGGTTATATATCACAAAAGGCTAGGACATGTCGGGATGGACAACCTGAAGACTATGACGGTAAGATGTTTGATGAAATACCTGTCTAGTCTTTCATCTCTGAGCAACAGTCCTGTTTATGCAGGGTGTTAGTATGGAAAGACTCATCACCTTCCAATTGACAAGTCCTTATCCGGGTGCAAGGCACCACTGGAATGCATCCACGGTGATCTAATGAGACCGGCAATCACACCCAATCTTGGTGGTAGCCAATACATGCTGGCCTTGGTTAATGCTTTCACCAGATATGCCTGGGTATATTTCGTGAAGGAGAAGTTAAATATTTTCCAGAAGTTTGTGAAGTTCAAGGAGCTCATGGAAGGTCGGCTGAATATGCGTATTAAAAAGTTGAGAACATATAATGGAGGGGAGTTCACTTCAAATGTGTTTCTCAACTTCTGCAGAAAGCATGAAATCTAGAGGGAGATTTATTTTATGTATACTCCACAACAAAACAGTATTGCAGAGAAGAAGATCTGCCATCTAGCGGAGACCTGCAAGTATAGGCTATACTCCAAAGGAATTCCCAGGGCCTTTTGGGCGGATGGAATGGTCTGCAAAGCTTATGTTATCAACAAGATGCCTCTCAGTCCCAACAACATGAAGTCTCTACATGAGCTCATGTTCAAGGAGAAGCCTAGTATGAGACACCTTTGGGTGTTTGGATCTACTTGATATGTGCACGACCTAGACGAGCTTGGGACAAAGCTGGATACGAAGACAAGGAAGCTTATCTTCACTGACTATGACGAGCGGAAGAAAGGCTGGAAGTGCATGGACCCTGAGACAAAGAAATTTGTCGTCTTAAAAGATGTGTTATTTGACGAGTTAACATCATACTAGGGTAGTTCCTCTATAGAACTACAAGAGAGCAGGGTGGATGACAAGCAAGGAGTTGTTGGTGATCTTTTGGTGGAGTTGTCTGTGTCTCCAAGAGCTCCTATTTCATCTAGCTCAGGGGCAGGTGCTTCTGGTTCTAGAAATATGGGGAGCGATGCTCCTAGTGTGCCCGAGAGAAGATCTGATTTAAAATAAGCAGCTAGTGTGGTGGATCATGGTCAGACCTTGCAGAGGTGGAAGAGGACCATTATTCCACCAGCTCGGTATAAGGACGGGAACATGATGTGTTTTGGCTCATGTTTCTTTGCAGCCCCCCTAGACGAGCAGGTGTTGTCATGCTTTGAGAATGCCACTGGGATTAAGGAGTGGGAAAATATCATGGATGAGGAGATGTCCTCCCTCAGAAAGAATGATACTTGGGATCTCACGCCTAAGGTCGATGACATTACTCTTGTTACCTGCAAGTGGGTTTATAATCTCAAGAAGAAGGATGATGGTAGTATCGAGCGGTAAAAGGCTCGCCTTGTAGCTCGAGGTTTCTCCCAGAAGTATGGAGAAGAATACGAGGAGACGTTTAGTCCGGTGGCCAAAATGATTTCAGTTCGGGCGGTGATTGCATTGGCGGCTTGCCGAGGATGAAAGATTTGACAGCTTGATGTGAAGAACGTGTTTCTTTACAGAGAGATTGACAATTATATCTTTATGGTTCAGCCACATGGGTATGTGTCTGAAGATCTTCCAGGACACTTCATTAAACTGAAGAAGGCCCTCTTTGGCTTGAAGCAGGTGCCTCGGGTATGGCACAAAAAGATCGCAGAATACCTCCGGTTCTGCGGATACTTTGCATCTGATTCTGATTCAAGCCAATTCGTAAAGAAGAGGGGTACTTCAAGTCTTAGTGATGTTGTATGTTGATGATATGATCGTCACGGGGAACTCAGAAGAGGAGGTAGTTAGGATCAGGGCAGAGCTAGCCATTAGATTCGAGATGAAAGACCTTGGGGAGCTCCACCATTTTCTTGGTCTCGAAGTGGAGAGGAAAAAAAACAGTGTGCTCATTTTCCAGAAAGGGTATGCGGAGCGAATCGTGAAGCAATTCGGCATGCGGGAGGGAAAAAACAGCTCTACTCCACTAGAGGTCGGTCTGAAACTTCGACGCAATGAGGGAAGGGTTCTTCCAGATCCCTTGGTTTTTCGGGCTCTTGTTGGGAGCCTGATATATCTGACGATTATGAGATCAGATATTGCTTATATTGTGAACCGAGTAAGTCGATATCTATAGGAGCCGTGGAAACCTCATCTGGTGGCGGCAAAGAGTATCTTGAAATACGTGAAATCTACCTCAGATATGAGTATTTTTTATGACAGGGACACGAGTTTCAACCTGCATGGTTACACGAATGCTGATTATGGGAGAGATACCGACGATCGGAAGTCGACGTCGGGTTACGTATTCATGTGCACATCGATAGCTATTTTGTGGTGTAAAAATAAGCAGGATTATGTGTCTGTCTCCACCACTGAAGCGAAATACAAGGCGTCTGCCTTGGTAGTTCAGGATGTTATCTGGCTGAGGAGATTTGTAGAGGACATCCATGAGGAGGTGTGAGGTCCTACTCTGCTATGCAGTGACAATGAGAGTGCTCTCAAGCTTGTTACAAATTCATTTTGTCATGTGCGAACAAAGCACATCGAAATCAAGCATCACTTCGTTCAGGAGAAAGTGCTGGATGGATCTTTAATGGTAGAATACGAGCAAAGCTTGGACAATGTCACTGACATCTTCACAAAGCTGTTGTCGAAGAGACCATTTTTGTGGTTACGGGGACTGATTGGGCTGAGTTTCACTTCCCACTTCAAAGGGGTGTTGAAATTATTAAAATGGAAGTGGGCGGTCTGAGGTGTGGAAACCGCACAGACCGCAAAGGTCATGCGGGTAGCATGGTCATGTTTTGGCGAATAGACTGGTCCTTGGGCTTTCTTCTTCTCGCGGTGTGTCTCAGCTAGATTCCATGGAGTGTTAACCGCGCGGTTAGCTTTAGCTAACCGCGAACTGCGCGGTCTGGTTTGGGAGACCGCGAAGACTGGCAAACCGCTGCTTTGTGCGGTTAAGGTTTAGGTCGTTTGGCTGTCTGGTTATCTACTTAAGTCCATCTGGACTGAGGATGTTGTCTGCATTGCTGTGTAGACTGGTGGTGTTAATCGCGATCGGTCTGGTGTTGGTAGTCTGCATGTTGGGCCGACTGGTGCTGCTAGCTGTCACGTCTGGCGGTTACTTTATCCCCCTGGATGGTGACGGTATCCGCCTGCCCACCTATAAATAGGGGTGTTGGCTAAGTCAAAAATAACAGAAACTGTAAGAACTGAAACTCGAGTTAAACTCGTTGGTTACGTTATTCTAACCGCACGACAAGAAGTAGTGACTGGTTTATTGTTGTGTTTGTAGATTGTGCAGCTAGCACTTGGCAGCCAGAAAACTAGTTCTGAAGGCAGTATGGATAGTTGGTAGCAGTCGGGGGCAGTTAGCAGCAGGTCGCGGATTGGCGATTAGGCGGTCTTCTTCCTTAGCGGTTTCCTAGCTTGGATAACACTGTTCACCTTTGACGGACTGAGTTGCAATTCGAATAATGTTGTTCGCTCAACTTGTTGTTATGCGACCTTGGTTGTTAGGCGACCACGAGTTACGATTACGTGGCAGCTCAGTTTCAGTTCAGTCTGTTCGCGGAGCTTTCTGCAGGTTAGGCTACCTCGCGGTCAGGCGATTAGAAGTTGCGGACATGGTTGTTTCCACAGCAGTAAATAAACAACAGTTTGTGCGACTAAGGGTGTGGTTTGGCAGTTTAGCGACTTAGTGGTTTGAACTGTTCGCACGACTTGGCGGATAGGCGGTTTTGGCGGTTATAGTATTCTATTCGCCGGTTTTTGCCCTTGTTGTTTTTTGTGTTCTCCATCGGGTGCATTGCAAAATCATGTCTCGCAAGGTATGTCTTGTCTTGTAAAGAAAACTATTAATTCAATTATGGCTCTTGTTCTTCTATCTGCTCATAATTTATTTGGCTTAGTTGGTTGAGTGCTTCTGCGACCTACCCGATTTCACAAAATTTTCAGGCACGGCTGTAGTGGTTGTCAATACGGCGGTTATGAACAATTGTTCATGAACACTTGCCGTCATCTAAAGAACTTCATTCAGTATTATCTTCAAAACTATTTTTATTTTCTTGATTGCGATCATAACTATTGTCATGTCAAACATACTTATTGTACAATAGTGATGTTTTTATCCAAATTCGTCGGATCAAAAATATCGCGCCAAATGGAGCCTTATTCATATTTATTTGTGTGCGCCCACATATTCAAAATATAAGATTATTTTTCTATAAATTTATTTATTTATTTTTATAAGATATAGGTTTTATTTGATTCGGCGGTGGTGGGAGGAAACAGTGGGAGGAACGGGGGCATTGGAACTGGAGGGAAGGAGCGCGGGTTCGAAACGGAGCTTTTCGCTCCATTTCTCTTGGCGCGGCGGTGTCAAACGCAGCAAACATCGGCGGCGGTCATTTGTTTATCCGCCGTGCGGCGGCGTTTGCCTCAAACGCTCGCCGCAAACGCCGCGTCAAATGAAGCCATAATTATAAGAGATAAATCTTTTAAAAACAAGAATATCATGTGATAGGAAAAGGTGAAAGGTATATTGTTCACTTAGGGCTGGTTTGGCCAAGCTTATTCCTCTTGAGGAAATCTGCGTGTAAGGCATCTTCGTAGATTATATCTGCGGAAATTTGTGGGGCGGTGCATATCCCATCGCACGATCGTGGCCCCATCAAATGAGCGGGGGCCACGTCCGTGTTGAGTGCGCCATGTGGAATGGACGGTGATGTCCGAGCGTGTGTCGCGACTCGTTAAAAGGGATGGTTAATTTAGACCCACATCGCCTAGCATGTTTGTTGGTCCTGAGTGTATAAGTGGGGTGGCCACTCCTCCCCTAACCACATAGTTTTGAAAAGTGACGCCACAATGCTTTACAATCCGCGTGTGGTGGTCCGCACTCGTTGAAATTTATGGATCGGCGGCTAATGTGTGTTGGAAGATAGATGAAGCAGAGGAACTAAATGATAACTGCGATATTGGATAAGAGATACTATGTAGGAACTCTAAAATTATTGCATAAGAGATACTATGTAGGAACTCTAAATGTTTGTTACTCAGGAAAGACGCGGATTCCAGTTAAAGGCGGCGCTGCATATAAATCGGCGATTGGGCTGATCGACACGCGATTAGAACTGGATGAGAGTATTTCTCGTGAGGACTCCAGCAGGTACCAAGCCGCCCTTTCTATCATGGCCTCCAAATTATCCTACGAGAACCAGCCCTTTATCGTCAACACCATCACCCAACGATGGAAGGTACATTTTTTTCTCGCTTGCATTTTTTAAGAAGTTCATTGCTTTTTTAAGTTCGGAAAATGTGTTGGTCAACATAGAGCATATGTCAAAAATATATATGTCAACCCGACCTTCAAGTAACTACAACTCTATTGACTACAAAATGAATTTATTTATGTTTATCATAAAACCAAACGGATCCCCTGGACCATGACACGAGCTGCATGAAAGCAACTTCGTGTCCACATCAAAATGATCGTTTAGCTGATCATTTAACATCCAATTAATCAAGCATTTTGTTAAAAATTTGATCATAAAATGATGAGTGTCTGTAATCTAATCTACCTGACCGAACAAACTTCTTGTTTTGTATCTAGAACTTCTATGATATGTTTACTGTATAGAGATGAGATTTCAATCATGAAAAATTGTCGTTCAATTTCATCATTTCTCGTTTTTAATAGTAACTGATTTAAAAACTTTACAAAAGAAATTGTGTGGCAAATATCTTGATTTTTGTTGTTGTAGCAATGATTGTGAGCTTTCTTAGCAAGTCTTAGGGTGTAAATATCTACCATGTATATTGTGCTGCAGTGTAACACTCCATACTACTCTTGAGTACTCATTTTTCTCTGTGCTGTATATGCACATATCACATGTAATAAGTTTTCTAAACTATACATTACAAATTGCAGATGGAGTTCTTGGCTTACTACAACTGCTGGAACGGTAAGCTGGGCTACTCTTCAAATGAGCATGCATATATATTATTTTCATATAGTTTCATAAGGGAAAAAAATTGTATCTTTCTATCATATAGTTTCATAGTGGGCTACCTGAAGGAGTAACTACTAGCGACTCTTGCATCTCTTTTTTGTAAGCTATTATTAATAAGTGGAATATGCAAGCTAAGAGAGAATAGTATATTTTTGTATGTATGATTAACTTGGAGACGAGCGTCTTTAATGAGCGAGCATGCACTGAACATATACAAGAAGAACACGACTATACAAGACAGGGTTCAATTAATAAATTATCGATCGATTTTTACGAATGAAGCGGAGAGCTAGCTCATATTATTAATTCAAATGATGGAAACAATCATATATAGACGCAGCATGCAAAGATTGATCTCACATTGTTCATTAATTTTTTGTTGATTCCCTTATAGTTCTCGGATAGAACGCCTTTGCCTACTTGTCTCAGCCGCCCGAAGGAGTGTTGTTGGTCTCCATCCTTTGCTTCTCCTATGACCCTTAAGAATGACTCATATTTCGAGTCATGCATATATGTTATTTGAATTTCTCTCCACCCTTTTATAAGACTCCAAAAGCCCGTCCTCTATCCTCACAAATGGATGGCTCGATAGAGAAGATAAAGAAGCTTCTAATCGGAAGCTGCCGTCAAGCCCTCAAAACCTACATCCTCTATTCCATCCCTCTTGATATGGACAAGTCTAGAAACAAGGAACTGGAAATGCATCATGTTGAGGCTCCGCTCAAGATAGTCAATAATAGCTCATCAAGTGTGGAATGACTATTTATAGTATCTCCAACGTAGTGTCATGCCCTAGAGTGACACAAAATTCAATGGGTCGTTCTGAGTCGGTCTCGACACGCGCGGACATATAATTAATTCTCTAACAATCTCCTCATATGTCTGTCATAAACCCGGCGTCGAAAAATGGGTGGTATGTGTAGTGTTCAATCAAACATGAAGCACTCACAACCGTGTTTGTCGCACTTGTCAGAATACATTGGACGCTAAATAGAACAGTTGTACGCATGCATAAGAATAAACAAAAGCTCAGCACCATCACATCAAAGTCAAAAGTATAATCACAACACAGGTACAAGCACACCTAGTGTCTCATGACAAACTAAAGAGCAAGATAGTCCAAACAAAAACAATTGAAAGCAAAAGAGAGCTAAACAGTACTCTAAACAGAAGAAAACCAAAGTAATACTCTAGAAATCATCTATCAAATCATCCTTATCAGGATCCCAATCTGCACATGCTCCTCCATCAACAACAGCCCATATAATTTTCAACAAAGAATTTCATTTAGAATGAATTCCAACTTTTGAAAAATATATATGTATCTAGTTCTACTTGTAAGAACGCAGTACTTTAGAATTAGCTTAGAGGACACATATATATAGTATTAAAGGTTCTAACTCAGAATCCATTATCTGTTTCCAAAGAAACGATTTTATGAAATTCTGGACACCACAGCTATATCTGTGTTCCTATTTGAATTGTCACGGTTACTGTTATTCTAAAGTTTGCTGGAACTCATCAAGTGTGGAATAGAACAAATTAACAAAAGAAGGGTCAAATTGAGTCCAATCGTGTTATCAAATATGTAATAACAATCTCCTCCAAGGTAAGGAAGACAAATCCCGATAAAATTGCTAACATCAGATATGAAATTAAACAACTCACCAGATTCGTACGTAACAACCACGAACATCAGCGGAGCACAACACACTTGCTTGACAAAGAAAAGTGAAAAAATCAAAACATTTAGACTAAGCCTGAACTAAATCGCCTAACCTTGAACTAAGGCTGAACTTAAATTGTTTCGAGTCTCATTTCCCCCACCGTTTTGATTAATCATTCTTTGGGCATTCCTTTCGTTAATGTATCGGCCAGGTTATCCTTTGATCACACATCGATCAAGATGATAACGTTTTATTTTTTCAGATAATTCAATAGAGCATATCTCAGTCGTACATATTTTCTCTAAGTATTAAAGAAGACATTCTTAACGACTTGAACTGCTGTCTGATTATCACAGTACATGTTCAAAGAATTGACTTGTAGCTTATACAAGAGAATGTATAGAATCAAATTCTTAATCCAATCTGTCTCTTCACCAGCCGAAAGTATGACAAACAACTCGGCTTCCATAGACGACAAAGCTATATAAGTCTATCTTTTAGATTTCCAAGCAACAACAACTCCACTCATAGTGAATATAGTCCACTACTAGACTTACTATTATCAGCTTCTGAACACTACAAGACATTAGAGTATCCATCCACAGTAGGAGGGTAACCAGTATAACACAAAACATGATCTTTAGTACCTTTCAGGTATAACAACTCCACTCATAGTAAATATAGTCCACTACTAGACTTACTATTATCAGCTTTTGAACACTACAAGGCATTAGAGTATCCATCCACAGTAGGAGGGTAACCAGTATAACACAAAACATGATCTTTAGTACCTTTCAGGTATCTAATCAGGTTTTTTAGGACATCCCAATACTCTTTACCTGAGCTACTGGTAAAGTGACTCAATATGCCAACATAGAAGGCAATGTCTAATCTTGTAATACTTATGGCGTATATGAGGTTATCAATGATCTTAGAGTACTTTACTTGGTCAATGTTGGTCCCTACATTTGGACGCAACTTGATATTTAGATCAAACAAGGTATCTACAGACCTACAATCTTTATAACCCTAAGTAAAAAGAATTTGTCATATATAATGAGCTTGACTACGAGTAATGTAACTCTTGTCTACTCTAACTTTCATTCTTATAAGGGTATCCATAGGACCAAGGTCTTTCATGTCAAATGCTTTTACAAGAGTGGATTTAATATCTCTTATTGCAGCATGACTAACCCCAGAATTAACATGGCATCCATACACAAGCATATAATGACTATTTTATTTGACATTGAACGGTGATTGAGGCACTTGTCTGAGAGACTCGACTGAAATCCAACGCTCTTTACCACTTGGTCAAATTTTATGTATCATATCTTAGACGCTTGTTTAAGCCCATAAATTGATTTATCTATCTTCCACACTTTCTCTTTTAGATCTTTATGTACATAAATTTTTGGTTGTGTCATGTAGATCTCTTCATCAAACTCTCCATTCAAGAAAGTTGTATTTAAATCCATCTATTGAAGTATAAAACTTTCGATAGAAGCTAAGGCAAGAAGAATCCTAATAGTAGATAGGCAACATACAAGTAAATAGACCCCAAAATAGTCAATTCTCCCATGTTTTTTATAACCCTTAACTACTAGATGTGTTTGGTGTCTGGTTATAGACTCATTACTGTGCAATTTCTTCTTCAATACCCACTTTCATCCTAGGACTTTAGCTTCTTTTGGCAGGTCAACTAAATGTCAAGTGTTATTTTATAGGAGCGAGTTCATCTCATCATTGATGACTTTTGCCCACATTAACGAATCTGTAGATCTCATTACTTTCTGATATGAGAATAGATCATCCTTTAAGTAATAGGTGACGAAATTCTCACCAAAGTTCTTTGAGATTATATCTCTTGTAGATGCCCTAATAGAGACAGATTCCACCTCTAAAAGTTGGGGAGCAATGTCAGAGGGGTCAGCTTCAGGTTCTACAATAGCTTCTACAATTATGTTAGTGGACCCGGAGACGGCTAAGACATGATCTTTGATAAATTTATGTTCAAATAAAATAACATCTCTAGACTCTATCACTGTATTAGTGGATAAATCAAGAAACCTGTCAACTGTACTATCTTCTGTACTACCTAGATAAACACAGGTTGTTGTTATAGGTCCCACCTTAGGTCTCTTCAGATCTTGTATTCTCACATAAGCAATACAGTCTCAAGTCTTTAGAGTGTCATATCTACAAGGATGGCCGTGTCACAACTTATATAGAGTAGAATCGAGCTTTGAGGGAGGCACTATATTTAGAATGTGATTTGTTGTTAGAACTACTTCCCCCCAAAAGGAATTAGGCATGTTAGCTGTGAGGAGCATAGAATTTAACATCTCTATTAAAGTTCTATTCTTATGCTCATCAATATCATTCGACTGGGGTGAGTAAGAAGATGTGGTTTCTAGGATTATGCCCCCAGAGACACAAAATTCCTTAAAATCAGTTGTATTGTATTCCCCTCCTTGATCACCTCTAAATCTCTTAATCTTTAGGTTTAATTGATTCTTAGTACGAGTTTTAATGATCTTAAAGGTTTCGAAGGTTTTATCTTTCGATTTCAATAGATAAATATGACAATATCTGGAAAAATCGTCAATGAATGTAATAAAATACTTTCTTTCCCCTCTAACGGCATGACTTCGAAAATCACTGAGGATGAAATCAAATCAAGAAATTGTGTGCTTTTAGATACTGACTTGAAAGGATTTCTAGTAATCTTAATTTGGGCACAAATCTCGCACCTATCAAATCGAATAGAAAGATCTAACGAGATGTTGTGGCTCTTAGCTAGATCTCGCATTTTTTTATAGTGCACATGTCCAAGTCTATTGTGTAATAACTTAGGATCAATCATGTACAACCCCTATTTGTCAAGGGTCAGCGATCAACGATCAACGGTCAACGTACAAGTCAAAACATTCAACGAATAGCACCAGTACATGAAGATTCGATTGGTATTCAATGGAAAACAAGGAAGACAAGGGGACCTTTAGACGCAAGCGAGGATTATACTCGCTAGAGAGCGCGACCACTCAGCAACGCGAGCGAGCTCCAAATCCCATTTTAGTATAGGCGAGCTCTGAACAATACCAATGGCCAGCAACAGCAATACTCGCCTAGCAGGTGATTTCCGACCAACAGTCAACAGATAATTGTTAGACGATACTCACCAGTAACCGAACCAGGTTGCTAGAAGATAGCAGCCGATGATCTCAGGATTGGGACTTCTCGCCTAGAGGCCCCCGCTCCCATGGATTTTCCTATGAATAGGACCCTAGGGGTACAAGAATATAGACTTTGAATCTTTAAAAAGATCTTGACCATCTCCTTCCTTGGACTTTTAGCTAAGCCTTTGGTTCCATTCTCCGAAGAGTCAAGTTCCCAGCTAGCGTCCCCCTTGACCCTGCTCGGTCATTTTTGGTTGTGGAGGGGAAGCTTCTTTTAAGCATTCGGGTATGTGGTGGGACCTCCTTGCTGCAACACATGGTGTCCTTTTTTCGCCCCTATTTCTGCATTCTAGCCCATTAAGCCGTTGAGTCCAACCGCTGAACTAGTAATCATAGATTGCCTAGATCTGAATTTTTGGAGTAGCGATTTTCCCAGTTTTAACAAATCAGAGTTGAACTCACTTGATTAATGTACTCGTTATCTAGACTAAGTCTATACACGATATTGATCATATACGCACATCCAAAATAATGTGAATTAATTGATAAGGTTATTCTACCATTTTGGATTGTGAAAGAAATTTCAGCCTTATCTAATAAACACATGTGTATAACCCGTAATTCGTCGAGATCAGAAGTACTCAAGCAGATGGCTATTTGCAGACCATTGGGCGAGCTGTGGCGAGCAGAGGCGAGCTGTGGCGAGCAGAGGCGAGCTGTGGCGAGCAGAGGCGAGCTGTGGCGAGCAGAGGCGAGCTGTGGCGAGCAGAGACGAGTTTGGGCGAGTATCTCACGAGCATGGGCGAGTAGCCCTAGATACTCGCTCGCAGAGGCTGGATACTCGCCTACCCCCCAGGATTTCTCCATAAATAGCCCCCAGGGGTACTGGAAATGGCACTTTTTGGAAGAGGTGAGGTCCCCCCAAGTAGATACTCGTCAAGTCCTTGCCAGCCTAGTACCTCGCCCATTCTTTTGGTTGCCGAGGGGAAGCTTCTTCAAAGCTTCCGGGTACGTGGTGGGACCTCCCCGCTGGAGAACTTGGGGTGTGCTTATAGATAGCTTCCTTTCTCTCTCTCGCTAGCCACTTGAATTATGACGTCGGACCGTAGAATCAGTAACCTTAGGCTGTCTTGATCCTATTTCAATGGTAGGGAATTTTTCCCGGCTTCAACAACATGGAAATTAAATTTTTAGTTAAACAAGAAACAACTCTAACATGTTTTAAAATTAGAGTTTTACCTGAAGAGAGGATCAGTTTCGCTGTCTCAGTATGAGTATCCTCGGTCTCTCCTCCATTGCAGTTTTCAACCTTATCCTGGACTGCTCCGACCTCTGAGAGAAGACATCTGTCATTAGTGACATGACAGGTAGCATCGCTGTCCAGCCACCACTCAAAAGATTCACTGCGGTGACTACTTCTAACCATAGCCACAAAGGACTTGAGACCAGAGTTGTCGACCATCATGTTCGCCACATTTTGTGGGGCTTGCTCCTTTTTCTTCTTCGAACCCTTGCATTCGGCGGCCAGTGACCCCACTTGTCGCAGTTGTGACACTTGTCATTCTTTCTTCTGAGAGAAGGCTTTTTTGACCCCCAACTGTGCAGAGGTGTCACCCTTAGGTGTTGGGAGCTTCCGAGAAGTCTTGCTAAATTGAGAAACGAAGTTGACAGCCTGTAAGTACTAAGCAACTTGCTCTGAGTGTTTCCTAGCAATGTTTTGGTCTTCAATGTGGATGAACCTTTTGAGTTCATCTAGAGTGATCTTCTCCTTCAGTGTATGTATTTCAGTCTTGAAGGAGAGCCACTATGGAGACAGCTTGCTCAAAATCAGATACACAAAGGAGATTGTCGTTCATATTTGACTGGTCGTCCTCCAGCTTGTGACGCAAGTTTTCCAGCTCTATGATTTGTGAAGTGACTGGCAAGTTTGTTTTGAACCTGAAGTTGAAGAACTTCTCTCCAATGAACGACTTTGACAGTCCATCATCTATCTGGAAATGTGCGTTCAAGCGATCCCAAATTTCTTTTGAAGATTTATATGTGTATTAGTTCAAGGAGAGACGAGGATTCAAGGAGTTTAGGAGGTAGTTCCTGTAGAAATCCCCGTCCTTGTTCTATTGGTATTCGTCCACATCTTCATGGATAGTGGCGAAATCACTCTGAGCAGTATAAAAAATTTCTCGTTTCTTTATTCCTAATTGGACTTAAATTTTCAAACTGAGAAATTCAATAGCATCAAATGACTGTCATAGCCTCTATTTGGCATAGTGATAGCACAGTCATAATCATGGTCATGTCAAACATACTTTTTATGTCGATGACATTTTTATTCAAACTCGATCACGTCAATAAAAGTGAAAAGTTAGCTATGACAATATGCACGATGAATCGTGATAAAAAATGATCATCATATATGTGGGATAAAATACAGTTGTATGATTCATAATTTAACGATTAAAATTGTTAGCGCAAATACAAGCGTGTAATACGATTGTCTTGAAATCCATCATATTTTAGATCAATCATGAGCAAAAAAAATTATGCTCTCAAAAAATAATAATGTGATCGCATGTCATGTGATCTTTGACCAACCCTAAAACATGGATTCATTATCGGTAGGCGTATTCCACCTAGAGAAAGGTAGGGGAGAATCATGAGTCATCCAATCAATGTTCTGAAGCGCTCACAAAATCTGATCATATTTACTAAAAAAATATACAGTAAAATCAAAGAAAAAATATCGTATTTTAAATTTTGTGAACCGTCCAATCATATCTGATCATATAATCGGACGGCACACGATTCTTCCATACCTTCCTGACGGAGAGTTATTACTACCAATATAATTTTTTTTGCTAAAACATAACTAACAAACTTTTTTCCTTAATTGATGAATTCGGCCGCTTCAGATTATCAGGAGGACTTCTCCACCCAAGCCTTTATCATGAGCGACAAAACCGACAACGCCGGCGGCGAGCTCATCGTCGTAGCCTTCCGCGGCACGGAGCCCTTTGACGCCCGACAGTGGTGCACCGACATCGACTTCTCCTGGTACGAAATCCCCGGCGTCGGCAAAATTCACGGCGGCTTCGTCAAAGCCCTGGGCCTCCAGAAAACCCGCGGCCTCCCCAGGGAGATCGAGCATCGCACCGCCGATCATCCGCCGTACGCTTACTACGCCGTGCGGGAGAAACTCCGGGAAGAGCTCCGGCGCAACGAGCGGGCTCGGTTCGTGGTGACGGGGCACAGCTTGGGCGGGGCGCTGGCGGTGCTGTTTCCGGTGCTGCTCCGGCTGCACGGCGAGGAGTCGCTGCTGGAGAGGATGGAGGGGGTTTACACGTTCGGGCAGCCCAGGGTTGGGGATGCGATGCTCGGCGAGTTCGCCGGGAAATTTTTGGATGGGGGGCCGGCGGCTGCCCCGACGGTGGCGAGGTATCGGAGGTTCGTTTACTGCAATGACATGGTGCCGAGGTTGCCGTACGACGACTCTACGCTCTTGTTCAAGCACTTTGGCAAGTGCCTCTATTACAACAGCTTCTATAAAGGGAAGGTGCGTTCTTTTTTTTTATCATTTGCCTTCACAAAATGTGGATTTTTTTTAATACAAAAAATCTATTTTTTTTAATTAATTAAAATATTAATGTCAAATTTGCACCCTAGTGTGGGGGTGTTTTTTTTGCTAGTTTTAAAATCATTTTAGCTACTTATTTTCGAGCGTTTTTTGGTACACGCGGGTACCTAGAAGAAGATGCAAAGATAATAGTGCATGTTGGATTTAAGATCCGATCACTGTGATTAAAGCGATTAGAAAAATAAAAAAAAAACTATGTAGGAGTTATCTTGATCAGACGGCGGGCCTTTCAGATCGGGCAGCTGGCAATGCACGTGTGCGCCTTCCTCTAGGTACCTGCGGGTACCTAAAAATTTTTGCTTACTTTCAGACATTCAAAAAAATTGATATTTTTTAATTTAAACTAATCAGACTGGAAAAATCCAATCAATTTTTTTCAATCAGACAAATAATTTGAGGTTAAAAATTCAGTCAAATGGTCCTTAAGTTTTAAGGCTACAAAATTATATTAGACTTTGAGGTTTCAAGGCAATTTTAAATTAGTCCTTAAAATTTTAGTTGTGTCGAAATAGTATCTCCAATTAGAAAAAGATGGTCACTTTGCACCCTAGTGTGGGGTGCTTTTTGCTAGTTTTTTCTAATTAAGGGATGCATTTTGTCAATTTTAAAATTTGTGATGTATTTTGTCAAAATCCTGCAATTTGAGAGTGCATCCTGTCAATTATCCATTGTTGTTAAGATCACCTCGATTTTCCATATTTATAGCTAAGCTATATAAACAAATCAAAACATTTTATTTCACATCATCGTGTTATTAATGCCACACCAAATAAAACCAAAATACATATCACTTTATGTTGAAATGAAGTCACAAAGTACAATCAAAATGTCGGACATCTCTTCTCTATTGCATGCTTGAATACTGTATCTACCTTTTGGCTCGATCCCCGCACTGACACCCGGCAACCACCTCTCGTGGCTCGATCTTCTCTTCCTCGCTCCTCACCGCCTCATCTGACGTAGCGAGAGGCTGGTGAGATCGTTGACTAGTAGGTTTCAATTGGAGCGTTTCGATTGGAATAGGGAAGGGGTTGTTGAAAATCATGAAGTGAAAGTGGTGGACTGGACGACCTGTCCGCGCGACCTATGCAGACAGGACTGCCGGCTTGCCAGGTCGGCAATGGTGTTGGAGTCGACTTTTGCTCTGGCGGCCTGGGAGGTCTGTTCGCGCGGTCTCTGCGGACAGAGGAGGAGGCTTGCCAAGCCAGGTTATGTTCAGCGGGCAGTTGGTTCCCAGAATGTAACCGGGCGGATTGGATTGCTATCCGTGGAGCTCACCGAGACTGGTGAGGTGCGGACTCGATTGAGGTTCGCGGAGTTCGGGTTGCGGACTGGACCAGAGATCGAGAGATCGGCATGGCGTGTGCCTTGGTCTAGCTCTGGTGGCACGGTTGGTGGAAACCGTGGAGTTCGTCGGTTAGAGCGGACTGTTGCCATGGTTCGCCGGGTTGTGCGGGATGGCTTAGACCGGTAGGTCGTGCGGTTTGCGCGGACTGATGCATCTATCCGACGTGTTTGGCAGTTAGCCTTGTGCGCTTTGGCGTACAGTCTGCTAGCGCGTGCGGACCGGAGCTATTCGCTGGTGGGCAAACTAGGGCAGTGTTCGCAGAGTCCGCCTGTATGATGAAGTCTGGCTGGGCCTTAGCGACAAGGCGGATTGGCTTGATGTCCGGCCTTGGTGGTGCAATCCAGGCGGACTGGCTAGCTCGCATTGTTGTGGCGATTTGCTTGTGTATCCGCGGCTTGGCGGATACACTTGGTGCTCACCGCGAGATGGGGCAGTTATCCTATCAGCTAGGGCGGTGATCACACTCCTCTCCGCGCCTATAAATAGGATCCCTTTTCACATCAAAGACATCCAACTGAACAGTAAGTGAACTCGTGGGTAGTTTCTACGGTTACGATTTTATATCCGCGCAGTTTGAGAAAGTTGACCGGTTTGTGTTGTGCAGGTTGTGTGGGTAGCGCTGGAAAGCCAGGGACTTAGTTCTGACTGCGGTCAGGGATAGTGCGGACTCTGCTGATAGCAACCAGCGGTTAAACAGAGGTCGCGGTTTGCGACTTGGCGGTCTCTCTTCTACAACTAGTTTCCCAGTTCAATAAGTTGTCCGGTATGGCGGCTTGGTTCAGTTTAGTAGCAGTTCACGCGGTCTGGCGGCTAGCAACCTGCGAATAGGCGACTTGCAGATCGGCGGGTAGAGTTAAGCATTGGAATAACGTGCAGTCCGCGTGGCTAGATTGCGGTTTGGCGATCTGTCGGTTTGAGCGGACTCCGTAGTGGTTAGCAGTAGGGTCGGCGGTTACTCCTGGAGTCCGCGCGGCATGTTTTTTCTCTGTCTTGTACTTTGCTTCCATCGGGTACATCGGCGAATCGTGTCTCGCCATGTATACATCGCCTTGTAAAGATTTTTTATAGTACAAGTTTCTTGCTCTTCTATTTGCATCTGGCTTTTTTGGACCCGGATAGGTTGAGTGTTCATGAGTCCGGTTTCCCGTTTTCCACAACTATTAAATTTTAACATGGTATCAGAGGGAATAGAGGCCAGAGCAGCGAATCATCTGGCAGTTTGCTTCATTGCTTCTGGATGTCTAAGTAACCAGGGTTAGTGTAATGGAAGGTGGTATGGCAAGAGGTCTTGGAATTGAGCTGTTTACATTGAATAACTTCAAGAAGGTGAAGTCATGTATGGAAAGTTATCTTTTGGGCGAGGACCTTTGGGAGGTCATCTGTGATGACGAAAGGCAAGAGGTGGATGTTGGTGGTGGTGCTGATGCGATGAGAGCTTGGAGGAAGAAAAACGCGAAGGGGGAGTTTACTCTCAAGCGGGCTATCTCATAGAAACTCTTCGACCACATCATCGGATGTCGGTCTGCTGCGGAGATTTGGACTTCCCTTGATGGGTTGTTCAACAGGAAGAATGTAGCTCGCCTACAGTTCCTAGAGAATGAGTTGGCGGGTGTCGCTCAAGGAAATTTGTCCATCGCATCGTTCTTCCTAAAGATGAAGAACTTATGCGCTAAGATTTCAGCGTTGGACCCGGATGAGCATATTTCAGAGGCAAAGCTGAAGAGGCACATAATTCGTGGTTTGCGGAAGGAATACGTGTTCTTTGTCATTTTCGTTCAAGGCTGGGCCAATCAGCCGTCTTTGCTAGAGCTGGAGAACCTACTAGCTTCGCAGGAGAGCTTAGCAAGTCAGATGGCTGGAGTCACTGTCTCTGGGGGAGATGGTGAGGCGCTTTTCTCAGGAAAGAAAAGGAGATGAGACAAGAAGAAGAAGTCAGCTACTAGTGATAGACCTTCTACTTCATATCAGCAAGAGGAGAGGTATGCTCCTAGGCTTGATGGGAAGAGGAAGGAGGGGCTAAGGTGATATAGATGCAACCAGCCCGGCCACTTCAAGAAGGACTGCAAGGTTATCCTTCAGTCAGCGAATGTCGCTCATATAGGGAGAAGGGATGAGAACTTGGTTGTGGATTCAACAAGTTCTTATGTTGATCGGATGAGGGTCAATGATAGTGCAGTTTTCTGGCATGAATGACTGAGACATGTCGGGATGGACAAGTTGAAAGCAATGGAGGAAAGGAGCCTTGTGAAAGGCTTGCCTAGGTTGTCATCCTTCAGTAACGATCATGTTTGCGTAGGATGTCAATATGGTGAGGCTTATCGCTTCACGTTTGATAAGTCGCAGACCGGGTGTTCTAAACCATTGGAGTGCATCCATGGTGAGTTATTGGGACCGACCGTCACCGCCAGTCTTGGAGGCATCAGGTTTATGCTGATATTGGTTGATGACTACTCAATGTACACTTGGGTGTACTTTATGAAGGTGAAGTCGGGCACGCTCTATTTTTTCATGGAGTTTAAGAAGCTTGTGGAGAGCCGGCTTGGCCTGCGGATCAAGAAGTTGAGAACGAACAACGGAAGTGAATTTGATTCAACCGTGTTCTCTAACTTTTGCAGGAAGTACGGAATCCGGAGAGAGTTTTCTTATGGACATACTCCACAACAAAGTGGAGTAGCAGATCGGAAGATCCATCATTTGATGGAGACCTGCAAGTGTTGGCTTCATGACAAAGGCATTCTGCGACGTTGAGCCTTTTTGGCGGAAAGGATGGCATGTGCGACATATGTCATCAATCGGATTCCTCTGAGTCTGATCAACATGAAGTCTCTTGTTGAGCTGATGTTCAAGGAGAAGCCCAGCATGGAATACCTTCGGGTGTTCGGGTCGACCTGTTATGCACACGTCCTAGATGCTCACAGGATAGAGCTGGATGCGAAGACGAGGAAGCTTGTCTTCGTGGGCTACGATGAGCAGAAGAAGAGATGGAAGTGTATGGCTTCTGCGACCAAGAAGTTCATCGTGTCCAGAGACGTTGTCTTTGATGAAATGACGTCATATGGAGATAGATCATCTATGGAGATAGATCATCTATGGAGCTAAAGGAGAGCAGGTCAGACAGTGGGCAGAAGGAGGCTGTTGAAGATCTTCGGTTGGATCTGCCTGTATCACTAGGAGATCCATGTTGTTCTAGCTCCGGGGCAGAAGCGTCGGGTTTAGGAAGCAGGGGGAGCGATGCTTCGGGTGCTTCTGGTTCAGGAAGCAGGAGGAGCAATGCTCCAGGTGCTTCTAATTCCAGGGCGGTGGCTTCTTGTTCATGAAGAAAAGGGAGTGATACTCCAGGTTTGCCTGGGATCGGAGCTGGTTCTGGAGATGCAGTGGAGGTGGTTAGCCATGATCAGGCTCTTCGGAGGTCGAAGATGATCACCAACCCACCAGCTCGATATTGCGAAGGAAATGTGTTGAGCTCGGTCTCTTGTTTCTTCGCAGGCCCTCAGATTGAGCGAGAGCCTTCTAGCTTTGAAGGCACCACTGGAGTCAAGGAGGGGGAAAGCGCCAAGGATGAGGAGATGACTGTCCTTAGGGGTGACAAGGCTTGTGATCTTGTGCCCGAGGTTGGTGTTACTCCTGTGACGTACAAGTGGGTGTTGAAGCTGGAGAAGAAGGCGGAGGGAAGCATGACTCCTTTCTGGAGGTGCTGGAGGGATCCCTTATAGTCTGGTATGTGCGGAGCAAGGACTATGTTGCGGACATCTTCTCGATGCTGCTATCGGAGAGGCCATGTTCATGGTTACGGGGACTGCTGGAGCTGGTCACTACTTCACACTTCAAGGGGGAGTGTTGAAAATCATGAAGTGAAAGTGGTGGACTGGGCGACCTGTCTGCGCGGCCTATGCGGACAGGAATGGCGGCTTGCCAGGTCGGCAATGGTGATGCAGTCGGCTTTTGCTCTGGCGGCCTGGGCGGTCTGTTCGCGCGGTCTCTACGGACAAAGGAGGCGGCTTGCCAGGCCGGGTTATGTTCAGCCGGCAGTTGGTTCCCAGAATGTAACCGGGCGGATAGGATTACTATCTGCGGAGCTCGCCGAGACTGGTGAGGTGCGGACTCAGTTGAGGTTCGCGGAATCCGGGTTGCGGACTGGACCAGAGCTCGGGAGATCGGTATGGTATGTGCCTTGGTTTAGATCTGGTGGTGCGGTTGGTGGAAACCGCAGAGTTTGTCGATTAGAGCAGACTGGTGCCAGGGTTCGTCGGTTTGTGCGGGATAGCTCAGTCCGGGAGGTCGCGCGATCTACGCGGACCGATGCCTCTATCCGCCGTGTTTTGAAGTTAGCCTTGTGCGCTTTGGCTGCGGGCTCGGGTATGCGGACTGGAGTACAGTCCGCTAGTGCGTGCGGACTGGAGCTGTTTGTTGGTGGGCGAACTGGGGCAGTGTTCGCAGAGTCCGCCTGTATGATGAAGTCTGGCCGAGCCTTGGCGACAAGACAGATTGGCTTGATGTTCGGCCTTGGTGGTGCAATCCAGGCGGACTGTCTATCTCGCATTGTTGCGGCGATTTGGTTGTGTATCCGCGGCTTGGCGGATACACTTGGTGCTCGCCGCGAGATGGGGCGGTTATCCTATCATCTAGGGCGGTGATCACACTCCTCTCCGCGCCTATAAATAGGACCCCCTGTCACATCAAAGACATCCAACTGAATAGTAAGTGAACTCGCGGGTAGTTGATGCAGTTAGGATTTTGTATCCGCGCGATTTTAGGAGGTTGACCGGTTTGTGTTGTGCAGCTTATGCGGGTAGCGCTGGAAAGCCAGGGACTTGGTTCTGACTGCGGTCAGGGACAGTGCGGACTCTGCGGATAGCAACCAATGGTTAAACAGCAGGTCGCGGTTTGCAACTTGGCGGTATCTCTTCTGCAACTAGTTTCCTAGTTCAATAAGTTGTCCGGTCTGGCGGCTTGGTTCAGTTCGGCAGCGGTTCGCGTGGTCTGGCGGCTAGCAACCTACGGTTAGGCGGCTTGCAAATCGGCGGGTAGAGTTGAGCATTGGAATAACGGGCAGTTCGTGTGGCTAGATTGCGGTTTGGCGATCTGTCGGTTTTAGCGGACTCCGTAGCAGCAGCAAGGTCGGCGGTTATTCGTGGAGTCCGGGCGGCTTGTTTTTTCTCTGCCTTGTAATTTGTTTTTATCGAGTACATCAGCGAATCATGTCTCGTCATGTATACATCGTCTTGTAAAGATTTTTTTACAGTATAAGTTTATTCCTCTTCTATTTGCATCTGGCTTACTTGGACTCGAATAGGTTGAATGTTCCTACGCCTGATTTCCCGTTTTCCGTGACTATCAAATTTTAACAGGGGTAGAATGAAAGAGAGGCCAAAACATGCCTACGGCGAGAGATGCAGCGTTCCTCTCGCGGCTTCATCTTCTCTTCCCCGTGCCTCTCCGCCTCATCTGACGCAACGTGAGGTCGGCGAGATCGTTGACTAGTAGGTTTCGATTGGAGCCTTCAATTGGAATAGGGAAGGGGTAGAATGAAAGAGTGGTCAAAACATACCTACGGCGAGAGATGCGGCGTTCCTCCAGCGGTTTTTACCGGCATTTTTCTCCGGCAAAGGTGGCGATTTCTCATGTGCGGCGAAGAAGCGAGAAAGACAAACTCGGGCGGACGATTTTTTCTCAGTGTGCGCTTAAAGCTTGGAGTCTTGGTATTTATTTGTGTTTTTAGAAAGTTTGTGTTAATTGTCGTATTATGCATGCTTTTAACAATGCCCTTATTTTGATAAAATTATTTTGTGCATAGGTTCTGTTTGACACTGTGTTATTGCTCCAATGAATTTCGAAAAAAACACTACCGTCATAAAATATGTTTAGCACGACAACAAATTATGTCCGTCAGAATGAAAATTCATTATCACGGCATTCAAGAGAGACAACACCGTGCCAAATAGTGTGAGCCTGCGCATCATTTCTCTATTGCTGCTAGGGCTTAATTATTTGGTTACCCAGAAATTACAAAATATGTGTAATGGTACTATATGAAATTAAAGGAATTTACGATGGTGGTTTATATTATTAGTGGTTATGATTGAATTTAAATACTCTTCTCATTGTATTTTTCTAATTTTTCTTGCTAATTTAATGCAATATAATCTTACAAATTGCGTTTTATACTTTTATATTAAATAATCAAACTATTCTCATAGATATAGTCATTTAGAGCTCCACTAATTTGAGCTTGTATTATGAATTTTTAAAATAAAAAAAAAATCTGTTTTTGGTCAGGTGATTTTGGTCTAAAACAACAGCCTCTTATAATATATGTTTGACATGATAAAGTTGTATGTTCACGAACGGTGGTTCATAATCACCGCGTTCACTACCATCACAGTCGTGCCAAACCGACCCATCATTACAACTTTGGGCATTCTATGTAATTATTTTTCACGTTTCGTTTGGGGGGACTTATTTTCACCGGTAAGGTGGTTACGATCGCATGAACCGGACCTTAATTTAATGTCCGGTTCATGCGATCGTAACCGCTTGACGGGTGAAAATAAATCCCCCCAAACGAAGCCTTAGTTTTGTTTTTCATATTAATTAGTGCAAGATTTAGGCATAATTAAATCATGAACTAAATAATATTTATGTTGAATGCATGGGTGCAGGTGAAGGATGAAGAGCCGCATAAAAATTACTTCTCATTGTTGGGCTTTTTTCCCAAATATGTAAATGTGATTTGGGAGCTCATTCGAGGGTGGCTAATTGGATGCGTCAAAGGGCCGGATTACAAAGAAGGATGGGCGCTGCATTTCTTGAGGCTTTTGGGGCTGATAGTTCCAGGTTTACCCCCACATTCTCCGCAGGACTATGTCAATTGCACCAGACTGGGAAATTGGTTGCCCTTGGACGGTGATGACCCAAAGGATTTTAAGAGAGACTAGGGCTCCGTTTGGGAGGGCTTATTTTCACCAGTCAAGCGGTCACAACCGTGGTCCGGTTCATGCGGTCGTGACCGCTTGACCGGTGAAAATAAGCCCCCCAAACGGAGCCTAGATGGATGATCATGTAAATGATCATGAGCTCTTAGATTTGATGCATGGATGATCAAATTTATGATCATCGTCATCAAAGCCGGCGTTACGAAATATGAGTTGTATCATAGAAAAAAGAAACACATTGTGTTATATTTATTCCAAACCCGAGAATTGAAATAGAACAGTATTACGAGAACACGTATTTTCGATATGAACACACCCAAAAGTAAAATAATAACTATTTTTTTGTCCCGGTAAAGCCTTTTACACGCACACCCCATTTCCGCGTTCTCCCGGGTCGCTCCTTTGGCAAGCCGGCGAGAACATTCTCGGCAGAACGCCAATCGTCTTCAACGGTAACGGCGGCAAGCCGGCGGAGACATTCTTTGACAAAAATCCAACCTCCATAGCTCGTTCGAAGGGAAATATTGTTAAATATGACATCTTCAAATTGCTGATCGGAGTCGGAGGGTTGGAGAAGATATGGGGTTTATGATGGTCGTCACCGCTGTGGAGAGAATGTTGAGGTTTCGCTCAAGATAGTCCGCAATGGCTCATCAGATGTGAAATGGTCATTTATAGTATCTACAGCGTAGAGTCATGCCCTAGAGTGACACGAAACTTAATGGGTCATTCCGAGTTGGTCTCGACGCGCGCGGACAGATAATTAATTCCCTAACAATCCCCTCTTATGTCTGTCGTAAACCCGATGTCAGAAAATGGGTGGTGTATGCAGTGTTCAACCAAACATGAAGCACTCACAACCATGTCCATCACATTTGTCAGAACACATTAGACGTTAAAAAAATAACTGTATGTACGCATAAGAATTAATGTAAATCACAGCATGATCACATAGCAGTCTAAAGTACGATCATAGCACATGCTCAACATATATAGTGACTAATGATCAACAAAAGAGCAGAAGTAGTCAAAACAACAGGTGTTAAAAAACTAAACAATGCTTTAAGTAGATTTAAGCCAGAAATCAGATAACACTCTACCTGTCATCATGCTCAGATGTACAGTAGGGCATCCTCATAAGAATCTCAAACAACAAGTGCTCCTCCATCATCAACATCTCTTGTAATTTTCAACAGAGAATTTCATTCAGAATGAATTCAAACCTTTGAAAATGTACATGTATCTAGTTCTACGTGTAAAAACGTAGTACTTTAATTAGCTAAGAGGACATCATCATAGAGTATTACAGGTTTTATCTCAGAATCCATTATATATTTCAAAAGAAGCGATCTTATGGACTTCTGAACACCGTAGTTATATCTGTGTTTATATGTGGAATGTCACAATTATTGTTCTTCTAAAGTTAATTGGAACTCATCAAGTGTGGAATGCAACCAATTAACAGAAGAAGGGTCAAACCGAATCAGATCGTGTTATCAAGTATGAAATAACACTCTCCTCCTAGGTAAAAAAGATGAATCTCGGTGAAGTTATTAACATCAGATGTTGAATGCAACAACTCACCAGATCCGTACTCAGGAACCAAGAACATTAGCGAAGCACAACACGCTTGCTTTGACAAAGGAAAGTAAAAAAATCAAAACATTTGGACTAAGGCTGAACTAAATTGTCTAATCTTGAACTAAGGCTGAGGTAAGTCGTCTTGAGTATTATTTCTCTCACAATTTTGATTAATCAGTCTTTGAGCATTCTTTTCGTCAATGGATCAGCCAGGTTATCCTTTGATCGCACATCGATCAATGTGATAACGCCTTATTCTTTCAGATAATTCAATAGAGCATGTCTCAATCGTACATGTTTTCTCTTAGAATTAAAGAGGACACTCTTAACGACTTGAACTGTTGTCTGATTATCATAGTACATGCTCAAAGAATTGACTTGTAGCATAGACAAGTGAGTGTCTAGAATTAAATTCCTGATCCAGTCTGTCTCTTTACTAGTCGACGTTAAGACAAACAACTCGGCTTCCATAGACGACAAAACTATACAAGTCTGTCTTTTTGATTTCCAAATAATAACAATTTTACGCATAGTGAATATAAATCCATTGGTAGACTTATTATTATCAACTTTTGAAAGTCTTTGAATACAAGGGTAGTTAATCACCTAGAGGGGGGTTAATAGGTTTCTTGAGCTTTTTAGTTACTTTTAACCTTTATCAGATTATGTTGTGTGTTATGATATGATTGCTGATATTTTCAAAAATATCACCCAGACGACACAGTAGCTTTATAGTGGTTCCCCAGTGTATGGGTATATCCACTGTCCCTCCCGCCTTTCTAACAAAATGTTAGACAAGACACTTCTCCAACAACTTGGCTCCTCAGAGATTACAACACGATCTTACAGGATCACTCAGTTTCCACTGAGACTTACAACACAGGCTCATAGCCAACCCACTCAATAATCACCTGATCACCTACCACAGGCACAAATGCCCAACATCACAGGCTGAGAAAAATAGCCCTACCACACACAGATTCAAGACTGCATCCTACCACTTAGATCTATACCAGATCCTACACTCAGCCTTTATAACTTAGGCTTACAATATAGATCTCATCAGATCTAACTCTCAGCCTTTATAAACTAGGCTTATAACACAGATCTTGAACAGATCCTACATAATTTGAATAGAAATATTGATTTGACTCAACAAAAAATAATATGTGAGTCAATTGCTTCCTGAGCTGATTGAATCTCAGTCATATCTTCTTCACATCAATAAGGTTGATGTTCTTCAATAATCTGATGCTTGTGCTGGAAGTAATCTCAGGATCTTGCTGATGAAAGGGGGAAGATCAAGAATGATGGTCTTCAATCAGCTAATCTGAATTTGCAGAAATTAGATTGCTCTGTCTCTCCTTCTGTCCCTAGAAAATCCAGAACAGTAAACTTCTTCAATGATCTAGAGGTTGATCTTCAAATTTGGCTCAGATTGGATCTTGAAGCAACTTCAGCTAGGGCTTGCCTTGACTGGTTCTTCTTCCTCAGAGAAATCCTCTAATCCTGCTATTGCAGATGTCGATTGGACCAGCTATCTAGGAGACCCTTCAGATTTGTTGAATTGAAGCTCTTGTCTCTGCAACAATGGCGGGGGAAGAAGACGAAGTCCCACTCCTCTTTTTTGAAATGAATTTATCACTCAGAAAGTTGTTTCGATCCAGATTTCATCTTCTATTTATAATCATGTCATCTAGCGAGATGATTGACACATGTCATTGCTTTAACGACTGATTATATTCTTAGTTTTACAGAATGAGGCTGACGACGATGTTAGTGATAAGTTGAAGCTCTTCAATGATTATTTTGAGTTTTGTTGACTTTTGTTGACTTTGCTGACGTCATTAGTTATGGACTTAGCCAATTTTATAAAATCACTCCAGGCGTTGAGTGCATTTAGTGAACTGCTTTACTCAACGATTCTGGACTTAGAAAATTTCCTACTCTGCTAGGCGTTGAGTGAGTAAGTCTCACTCAACGCTTTTTAACTTAGTCAACAGTCTGCATCCTTCTACAACTCTATGTGTTGAGAGTGTTGAGTGTATAAGTTTCACTCAATGCTTTTTGTCTTGGATTGATCTTCATCACTTCCTACAATCATGGCATTGAGAGCGTTGAGTGAACTGACTTCACTCAACGATTCTAGACTTAGAATAATTCTGCTCTGAATGAAGACATTGAGTGTGTTGACTATACTCAATGATTTTCTCCTTCAGCCTCAACATTTTACTAGGCGTTGAGTGAACTGGCTTCACTCAACGATTCTGGACTTAGTCAAATTCTGGTTTCTCCTTGGGCGTTGACAACAGCAGCATGACTCAATGCTATTTGTCAGCTAGCGTTGAGTGAACTGACTTCACTAAACGTTTTTCTACTTAGACAAATTTTCCTGTCTGTCTTCTACAGCTTTGACTAAACCAGCATAACGTTGAGTGATCAAGCTTCACTCAACGCTTCTGGACTTAACCAATTTTCTGTGATAGATTTGCTTTAGCTTTGACAGAACTAGCATGACGTTGAGTGACCAAGTTTCACTCAATGCTTCTGGACCTAACCAATTTTTTTATTTCTTTCTTTTATGGATTTGACAGAAACAGCATGACTCAACGCTTTTGTCTATATGACGTTGAGTGAGTTGACTTCACTCAATGCCTGTGAACTTAGCCACTTTTCTGCCTTGACAATACTTAAAGCTTTGACTGTCTGCCCTTTCTCAGCATTGTTAGTTGTATGGTGTTGAGTGAACTGGCTTCACTCAACGCCTGTGGACTTAGTCATTTTTTTGCGCTATCACTAGCTTCTGGTTCAACTGACGTTGAGTGAGCTTGCTTCACTCAATGTCTATAGACTTTATCATTTTTCTTCACTATCATTGGCTTCTGGTTCATCTGGCGTTAAGTGAGCTTGCTTCACTCAACACCTGTGGACTTAGGTAATTTCCTGTATTTCAAGTCAGCTTCTTTGAGCCCACCTGTCAATATCACTTAGACCACCTGTCCAATCAATATGGCATAGACTAACCTACATGCATGATCTTAAACATACATCAAATACAACTATGTGTATATCATTAACTTGTTTGACTTCTTACAAATTTGGGACATTGGGATCAATGAACCCAACAACTTTTGAATACTACGAGGCATCAGAGTATCCATCTACAGTAGAAGGGTAACTAGTGTAGCACAAAACACGATCTTTAGTACCTCTCAGGTATCTCATCAGTCTGTCTAAGGCATCTCAATGCTCTTTGTCTAGGTTACTGGTAAAATGACTCAGCATGCCAACAAAGAAGTCAATGCCTGGTCTTGTATAAATTGTGGCATGCATTAGGCTACCAATAATCCTCGAGTACTTTACTTGTTCAACGCTTGTCCCTTTATTTGGACGCAACTTGACATTTGTATCAAACGGTATCTCTACAGGACTATAATCTTTATAATCCCTGGTAGAAAGAATTTGATTTATATAATAAGTTTGACTAAGAGTAACGTGACCCTTGTCTACTTTAACTTTCATTCCTATAAGGGTATCAACAGGACAAAAGTCCTTAATGTCAGATGCTTTTGCAAGAGTGGATTTAATATCCCTTACTGCAGCAAGATCTGGCCCTAGAATCAATATGTCATCCACATACAAGCATATGATGACTGTTTTATTTGACATTGAGCGGTGATATAAACACTTATCTGTGAGACTGGACTGAAATCCAACGTTCTTTACCACTTGGTCAAATTTTATGTATCACATCTTAGGCATTTGCTTAAGCTCATATATTGATTTATCTAGCTTGCACACTTCCTCTTTTAGATCTTTATGTACATAATCTTCATGTTATGTCATGTAGATCTTTTTATCAAACTCTCCATTTAAGAAGCATCTGATGAACTATAAAGGTCTCGATAAAAGCTAAGGCAAGAAAAATCTTGACATACAGGTGAATAAACGTCAAAGTATTCAATTCCTTCATGTTGTTTATAACTCTTAGCAACTAGACGTGTTTTATATTTGGCTATAAACTCATCACTGTGCAATTTTTTCTTCAATACTCACTTGCATCTTAGGACTTTAGCTCCTTTTTGGCAGGTCAACTAGATGTTAAGTATTATTTTATAACAGTAAGTTCATCACAACATTGATGGCTTCTGCCCATATTATTGAATCTCTAGATTTCATTGCTTCATGATATGAGAATGGATCATCCTATAAGTGGTATGTGACAAAATTCTCATCAAAGTTCTTATGGATTCTATCTCTTGTAAATGCTCTAATAGGAACAGGTTCCACCTTTAAAGGTTGAGGAGCAGTGACAGAGGGGTCACAGCTTTAGGTTCCATAGTAGATTCTGCAATTATGTCAGTAGACCCGGAGACGGTTAAGTCATGATCTTTGATAAATTTATGTTCAAAGAAAATAATATCTCTAGACTTTATCACTGTATTAGTGGATAAATCCAGAAATTTGTTAGCTGCACTATCTTCTGCACTACCTAGATAAATACATGTTGTTCTAGATCCCACCTTAGGTCTCTTAAGATCTTGTATTCTTGCATAAGCAATATAACCTCAAGTATTTAGAGTGTCATATCTACAAGGATGATCGTATCATAACTCAGACGGAGTAGAATTGAGCTTTGAGCGAGGCACTTTATTTAGAATGTGAATTACAATTAGGATTGCTTCCCTCCAAAAGGAATTAGGCATCTTAGCTATGATGAGCATAAAATTCAATTTCTTTGTTGAAGTTCTATTCTTACGCTCGATGATACCATTCGACTAGAGTAAGGAGCTGTGGTTTTTAAGATTATACTCTCAGAGGCACAAAAGTCCTTAAATCCAAGATCAGTTCTAAATCTCTTAATCTTTAGGTTTAACTGAGTCTCAGCATGAGTTTTAAAGATCTTGAAGGTCTCAAAGGCTTTATTTTTGATTTCAATAGGTAAACATGACAATATCTGAAAAAATCATCGATAAAAGTAATAAGATAATTCATTTCCCCTCTAGTGGCATGACTTCAAAAATCACAGAGATCGAAATATATCAATTCAAGAAGTTGTGTGCTTCTAAATACTGACTTGAAAGAATTTCTAGTAATCTTAGTTTGGGCACAAACATCACACCTATCAAATCGAATAAAAAGATCTAACGATATGTTGTGACTCTTAGCTAGATCTTGCATTTTATTATAGTGTATATGTCCAAGTCTATTGTGTAATAACTTATGATCAATCAGAGTTGAACTCATTTGATTAATGCGCTCGTTATCTAGGCAAAGTCTATACATATCATTGATCATATACGCACAGCCAAAATAATATGAAGTAACTACTGAGATTATTCTATCATTTTGGGTTGTAAAAGAAATTTCAGACTTATTTAATAAACTCATGGAAATCAAATTTTTAGTTAAATTAGGAACTACTCTAACATATTTTAAAATTAGAGTTTTACCTAAAGAGAGGATCAGCTCTGTTGTTCCAGCATGAGTAACTTCGGTCTCTCCTTCATTGCAGTTTTCAACCTTATCCTTGACTATTGTGACTTCTGTCAGAAGACTCTATCATTTGTGACATGACAGGTAGCACCGTTGTCCAGTCACCACTCAAAAAATGCACTACGGTGACTACTCTCAATCATAGCCGCGAAGGACTTAGGATCGGAGATATCGACCAGCATGTTTGTAGTATTCTATGGGACTTCCTCCTCCTTCAGCTTGTGCATTTCAGACTTAAAGGTGATCCACTTAGGAGGCAGTTTGCTCAAAATTAGACTCACAAATAGATTATTGACCATTTCAGATTATTCATCTTCCAACTTGTGTTGCATATTTTTTAGTTCTATGAACTGGAAGTATGCGTTCAAGCGGTCTCAAATCTCTTTCGCGGTCGTCTTACACGCACTGTAGGTCATGACAAGACCAGAATTCAGGAAATTTAGTACGTAATCCCTGCAAAATTCTCATCTTTGCTCCATTGATATTTGTTCACATCCCCGTGGGTAGTGTCGAAGTCGTTAAGAACGGTATAAAAAATTTCACGTTCTTTTATTCCTAGTTGAACATACATTTTCCAACTGAGAAAATCAGTGATGTCAAAAGACTGCAACTTGACGACCCGGTGTCTTCAAATCCAATCTAAAAAAAAATTGTGCTCCTCCTGTCCGGCTGAGAATAATCGCCGAAAACAAGATCCACGTGATAGAAATCCAGTAAAAACTCTTGATTGAGAACAAGAATGATGAGATCTTCTCCAATATCTGGATATCCAGCAATGAACCAGGAGAAGGATCTCATAGAAGTTCTCCCCCAAGCCAGAAAAAGATTGGATCTTCTTGTCAGATAGATGGTAGATCCCTCCACCAAGATATTTGCTAGCAGGAGGCTTTCTTAACAAGAGTGACAATTTCCTCTGATCTCAAACTCCTATGGAGCGGATCTTCTCTCGGATTGGCTTCTCCAACAAAGATCGACAAAATAGGATCTAC
The DNA here is from genome assembly GCA_039513925.1 of Platanthera zijinensis. Taxonomy (NCBI): domain Eukaryota; kingdom Viridiplantae; phylum Streptophyta; class Magnoliopsida; order Asparagales; family Orchidaceae; genus Platanthera; species Platanthera zijinensis. The sequence continues at coordinate 158,656,723 of CM077091.1, forward strand.
ACAACACCTTAAAATAAGGTGATTGTTATTAGCATTGCACTTTTGGATATTCGCACTTTATTTACTCTTAATTTTCCGCACCTTTTGAAAATACTTCTTGTACATGCATTTTTAGGAAAAGTGTTCAACACGAAAATTGTAGATCTCGACGAGATCTACAACTTTTGTGTTGAACACTTTTCCTAAAAATGCATGTATAAAGCGTATTTCTAGAAATACGCTCAGATTTCGCGCCTTTTAAAAATACTCCTTGTACATGCATTTTTAGGAAAAGTGTTCAACACGAAAGTTGTAGATCTCGTCGAGATCTACAACTTTCGTGTTGAACACTTTTCCTAAAAATACATGTACAAAGAGTATTTTCAAAAGGCGCGAAAAATTAAGAGTAAATAAAGTGCGAATATCCAAAAGTGCAGTGCTAATAACAGTCACCTAAAATAACAACAGTCTTTGATTTTTGGGCGAAATTTCTTTGGATCTGGATCTAGAATCTGGAATCAACTCATTGACAAAAAAAACTGTAAACATCAGTCTTTTTTCTTAGTGGAAATAAATCACAGCAGAGGGCTCTGTTGACATTTCCTATCTCAATAGCGCTACAGGCGCAAAATCAATGAAAACGACCAAGCAAATCCCGGCGGTAGAATCCACACACGATTTAGGATCTGGGACGATAAGATCTGCGATGGTTTGCACGCCAAAGAAAATCCTGAGCAGCAAAATCCCGATCGGAAATGACGAGTTCGTCTGCAAGAGAAAATCAAGGTCGTGATCTGGCAAGTAATCCGACGGCGAAGAAATCCGGCAGCGAAGAAATCACCGGCGGAAGAATCTCGCACAAAGCGGCGAATCTTGACCGGAGTTCCGGCGGAAATCGTCGAACTATTTTCTTTGATTTGTGACAGCGATGAAATAGATCTGCGATTCAATCTTCTAATCTGCGATCTAGCAAACTGGACTGACGCCGACCTTGAAGGCAGCGACGGGCTCCTCTTGATCGAGATCTGCTTCTTCCGATCAGCCACCGAAAATCGACGGCACAAGAAGCAAGCAACAAAGAAAACTCGCTAAACGGAAACTACAAGTAGATCTACAGGCTGTCTCAATCTAGTTCCACAGCCGGCAAAGCGCGAGCGACAGAAAAATTGCAAAATTGAGAGAACAGCGCAACAAGAACGCGAACGAAGACGGGAGTGCAGAGAGCGGAAGGGTGAGCGGAAATCCCAACTCCTATCTTGAGAATGTTGAGACTCTGCTCAAGATAGTCCACAATGACTCATCAGATGTGGAATGATCATTTATAGTATCTCCAGCGTAAAGTCATGCCCTAGAGTGACACAAAACCCAATGAGCCGTTCCGAGTCGATCTCGACTCGCATGGGCATATAATTAATTCTCTAACAAAGAATGGTGTTGATACTGGAACCATACGGCGGGAAGATGACTGAAATGAGGGAGGATGTCATTGCATTTTCTCATAGAAAAGGCAATCCGAATAAGGAACTTGCACATTAGGGCTCCGTTTGACACGATGGTGACGGTCGTAAATGTATGAGTTAAATAGACATTTGTTAAGAATCACCTAATAAACATCATCTGTTTGAACATAAAAGTGGATGAAGTTTCTTAGGTGAACGTTAACGAATGGCAATTTAACCTCCATGTTCATGACTGCTACCAAGTCGCTGCTTTTCTTGCAGCTCAGTCGAACACAATTTTTGTACACCTAGTGGCAACAACCATCACTCCTGACGCTAATATTAGTGTTTTCCCAGTCGTGGTTCTCTTTTCACGAGTTGTCGAGTTTTTCACGTTAGGAACAATGGACCACGGGAGCTTGTTGCCTTCACGATTTCTTCCTCTCCACTATCATTTTCATGGACCGCGAATCTCCACCCCATGATCTCACACGGTCACACCATAGAAGACAATCACTGTAAAAAAGTTTGATAAGATGCGGTTAATTAATTCCAAAAGTTATTTATTTATTAACAAAAGTGTGGTTAACTGTTTTATGGATCAACTCATAATCATTGATGGAGTTGACCCCAATTTATAGAAAAATCGGGCTGCAAATATCCTGATTTTTCTCTCCACTCACATCATGAGAAGTTATGCACGTAATTGTTGGGGTTGTGGAACACTTCCGGTCCTCTTGTTTCTCACACCGGGTTAGCCCACGTGAGGTTAGAGGAATCGAAGTGTGATCCCCCTCCGACATATCTGGCGCCGACGGCAGCGGGGGTCCGGGGGCAGCCCCTTGGCCGCCCGGGCGGGGGGGGGGGGGGGGGGGGGGGGGGGCGCCCTTGGCCAACCTCGTCAAGGGCAACCGCCCCCTTCTGGCCACTCGCCGGGTAGGGGAGGGGCGGTCGCCGCCTTGGCCGCTGGTCGCCGGTCCTCGCGGGCGGGCCCTCTCTCGGCCCAGGGGCGGGATCGACAATTCCCTAGAAATTGTGATCTGTGTGCTCAAAATCGAGCGCTTATATTCACCCTGCCTGATATTTATCGGGCAAAATTACCGGACCGCCCCCGTAAAAATCTTTAAATTTATCCAACTTCTACTTCATTTAGATCTGTTTGTGGTTTCCTAAACTCCTTCACTGTTTCTCTTTTTGTGGTTTCCTCCCTAGAATTGTCTAGTCAAACGAAGTCTGCCCAGAGACAAGACAGGCGCCGGGAAGCACACAGGCTTGCGCTCGTGGCATAGAACCTCTTGTCGTTCGCAAGGCTCGCTTGTCGTCCTCGCCTTCACTCGAAAAGTCTTGTAATAAACACTGGAATAGTGGAAGTTAGGTCGGCACCGAACTGACCGTGCGATTTTTCACCTTGATTGCAGAGTTTCCACGTAATCACAAGTCTCTCTCTCACAATCACGTGATACTATGACTGTTTGCGCGCTCGACCGCTCAGCGGGCTTAGACTGTTCGGAAGACCCGATCTATCAAGAGCCTCAAGCGATCTGCAACTATCACGTGAAGTTCTAGGAAATAATATGCTTGTAATTGATGAGAGGATGAGCTCATGGTGAAATATTTATAATTAATTAAGTAAATTTGTATATAGCTAAGTCCCTAACTTTTTCAAAATAGTATCCCTGGCTCAGGGAATTTTTTATCATTCTGCTGTAGAATAGTTGATTTTTTGACAAATTGTTAAATCAGTTCCTAAATTTTGAGTTTTTTTTGAAATCAGTCCTTGAACTTATAAATGCTTCAAATCAGTTCCTAAACTACTAAAACATTTCTATTTTAGTCCCAAAGTTATTTTTATGCTTATAAGTTATAATACCGGCAAATGTATAATAAAGGTGGTTTACAATAATTATTTTTGTTATTTTGTGCATTAAAATAAATTTTATTTGTACTTAGTCTATACTATTAATATTTAGATATTTCTAAGAAATTTTACAGAAATAAAAATCATGCTTGCAAATAATTAACAATAATCATAGACCTGACATTGCAGAGTGTCTAACATCTCCTCGATCTAATATAGTCACCATTAAAACTTTGTTTGGATTGGCGGCGGGGCGTTGGTGCGGGAGCAGCAGCCGCCGCCGCCGCCGCAAGGAGGGAAAACAAACAAGAGTTCAGCGCGTGCTGCGGCATTTGTTCCCACCCTCCTTCTGCGGAACGCCACGTATTGCCAGTTTCCAACCGTATCCCTCCCTCTCTGGTCCTAGTTGTCGGTTCCAATTGCCGCGATACGCGACGTTCCGCAGAGGGAGGGCGGGAGCAAATGCCGCCGCACGTGTGGAACTCTCGTTTGTTTTCCCGCCTTTCAACGGCAACAGCTCCCGCACTTACGTCCCACCGCCTATCCAAACAAAGCTTATAAATTAATTTTATTTTGATGCTCATGCTACAGGAGAAGGGCAGGTAAAACATTACTGCACGACGCCGATTAAAAATATTATTCTCTGAAATGCCAAAAAATAGAAAATAAAAATCCAATGGATGTCGAGAGAAGCGCAATGGATGGATGACAAGTGTCCCAAATTGTCCTTGTTGAATTGGTTTATACTTTATTCTCCCCATCCATCCGTGTATTTTTTGCAAAACTTATAAATTAGTCCTTCCATTTTTTTCCCATATGAAATTTGTCCTAAACTTTTTATATTTTATCAAATAGGCTCGTTTTAAAAAAATTAGCATAATTTTAACTGTTATTTCTAAAAAAAATTAACGGAACTCTGCTTCTTCTTTCTCGTCCTTTGGGTACAAACTTATTGTCAGTGAGTTGATTCTTTAGGTTCTGTTTGGCTCAGCTGCAGCAACTGCAGAAACAGTAGTGGGAACACTGGGAAGCAGTGGTGGAATAATCAGCTGTTTTGCAGAGTGGTGTCAGAATCTGTGAAACTGTTTGGATGAACAGCTTTTGCAGAGCTGTTTCAAACAGAGAAAATGTTTAATCTGTTTGACAAAACAGCTGTGCGGTGGACAATTCATTTTTTTGAAGGTAAAAATAATAAACAATAACATAAAAAATAATTTAACTTAATGCATTCTAAGTGCCCAGTAATAAAATTTAAAAAAAACAAACTTTTTTCAAAAAGATTATTTCATTTCTGAAAAATCATAAACGTGCTCTGTCATGCGGATGAAATGTATCCCTCGATCATCGAGCGTTAACTGAACATCAAGAATAAATGTAATTATTGATCTTTTTATATATGTTAATAAATATAAACGTCATTATGGTGTATACCTGTGATACTCTGTGAGTTGATCTGCAATGTTGTCTCTTATATTGGTCATTTCTGCAGCTTCCGTCCCCTCAAATGAGCTTGGTGTTGTGTTCGAATTTGAATCAATAGTTCTTCGGTGATTATTTGGTAGCAACTCATATGCCTCCGGATGAACAAAGATTTTGTTTCCGTCACATACATCAAACTCTGGGTCAGCGCTCGATGGATGTTTTCTAATAAAGTTATGGAGCGACATCGTAACGATCACAACCACATACTTCTTCGAGAATTCAAAATGAAGCATTTTGCTAAGTATGAGTCACTTTTTCTTCCATACACCAAAGCTCCTCTCGATGACATTACGCAGCGATAAGTGTGCTTTATTAAATATTTCACGTCTTTCTTTAATTGGCCTATTTCCCCAAGCAAAGTCCGGCAAGTGATATCTCGTTTCCAGAAAAAGTTTCAGGAGCCTCTTCTCAAACGGGTAACCAGCATCGACGAGATAATATTTCTCGACAGTAGTAAGAAAGGGTTTAAACATTTGAAGATATATGATCAATAAATTAGCATAACGTAAAAGCTAATGGTACATACTTTCTGGTGGAAATGGAAATTTACTTAGCGGATCTCGTACTGCACGATGGTATATGCGTGTGTTATGTGCAAACCCCTCTCATCCAGGTACAACATATGTAAAACACATATTGAAGTCGCAAACGACCATTACGTTTTGAGTCGTGCTACCATGACGATCAATGTAAGGAACTTGATTTTCTACAGCTATCTGTGCATCAACATGTGTACCGTCAATTGCACCGATGCAATCTTTAAAAAATGGCATATATCTATCATCATTTTGTATGTGCGATGAAATTGTACGGAATTGAGGATCAATTGCAGCAATGTTATGCATGGACAAACTTGTCAGAGCTTCCGGACCGATCATAAATAACTGACTGAAAGTTTCTGTGGAATGTTGGAATCTTTCACCTGATTCTTTGAATGTTTCATTGTGACCCAATATATAAATTGTTATTGTCAAAATCTCACTGACTTGTGTCCTCTGTGTTCCTCTAAACCCGTGAAACATTTTGTCTAGTTCTCCAGAAGAAGACATCCATACATTTTCTCCGGTCGCAACAACCAAACTAAACAATTTGTGTTGGGTATTGCATCCACAATTACCCAGATTTGAAGAAGACTCCAGTCAAGCTAAGATGGATTCACAAGATATTTGACGTTCTTATGTCAAGTTGTGCTTGCAGCTATTCCATGCTAAGTACACACCAATGTCAGGGTGTAGTGGGTTAATATACACGAGTCTGCGCAACGTAATCCCTCGTTGTGTAGATCGGTGTGTTGATCCATGTGTGCTCTCTCTATTGGAGTGTACTTATTTTCAAGTACAGGGTCAAGGTAGATCAAGAGCAGAAGAAGGAGCAAGGATGGGTCAAAGACCAAGCTATCAAAAGAAGGAAGGAGGAAAATTCTTCTAAGTAAGAATCGACGGGAGTCGTTAGTGATTCCCGGCGACTTCGACGGGAATCACTAAGTGACTCCCGCCGACTACTTCCGGCCGGCAAAGTCAGAAATTCTACCAAGGAAGAATCGACGGGAGTCGGGAGTGATTCCCGCCGACATCGACGAGAATCACAAACGACTCCCGCCGATTTTGCCTTAGGTAGATTTCGCCGCTCGCTGGACCGGTCCAGGCCGCCTTGCTCATTTCGGCCAAAACGCGGAATTTCCGAGGTGGGCCCCACAACGGTCTTTTAGGGTTTGTCTTTGGGTATAAATACGATGTTATTCCCGTTGTCTACAGTACACACCGGAATAGAAGAAGTCGGTCGTGACCTAGCCGATCGCGGAATCCGCCGATCGCACGTCACCGCTCGCAAGGTTGTCGCCGCCGCTGATTTCAGCTCGTCTCTGATCGCTCGACGACAGCACCGAGGCAAGAAGCCGGTCTCACGTGTCTCTCTCGAGATCTCTTGTCTTCCGATTCGTTGAACAAGACTTGTTCTCCCTTCCGAATCGGTTGAGACGTTTGATCCGACTGAGATCGTTCGAAGACCTATCTTGCTTCGTCAAGAAGTTTGGATTTACAAAGCATCGCCGCCGCACTTGCTTGCCGCCGCCGATCTTGACAAGATCCATTCCAAGTGAGAAATTCGGTTGTGGACTCTTCGTACTTTTCGTGCAAGCTTCAACGAACGAAGAAGGACATCGGAATCTCCATAAATCATTGTTTGTATTTTTATTTACATTCAATTTTGTTGTAAAGGAATTTTCATTCCTATTTGTAAGGGTTGGGTGCAACCCGTTGTGGTGGAGTTGTGACTCCGTTGTTGGAAGGGTTCCTTCCATAGTTAGGGGAGCGTTGCTCATAGTGTGAGGATTGGATTTCAATCCGTTTGGAGAAGTGACCGAGTCGTCCCTTGGTGGGAGATAGGTCGAAGGGGGAAAGTGGACGTACCCAAATCGGGGAACTACTATAATTCTTTGTGTGTTTTCTGTGTTTTGTTTGCTTACTTGTGCAGGTTAGTTTAATTCCGCAAAAGACTGCACGACACCTATTCCCCCCCTTATAGGTGGATTAGGTTGATACTAGATACTTTCATTTTGTCTAGTTTTTCCTCAAGCTCGGGCGCTATTCCAGCAAAACGGAAATTCTTCGCATTGAAAATCATCTATAACATAAAAGAAACTTGAAAATAAATGCACATCCTAATCAATTATTCATTATTATAATAATAAATTATATATAAAAAATCTAACCTCAATACGTTTTTTTCATAAATCATCAAACGCGTCAATTGTCCGTTTAGTGGGATTCCAACCAAGGCCGGTCTCACCTCTATTGAGTTCACGCCATAATTTCCAATCACGCTTAAGTTGATCCCATTTGTTTTTCATTTGTGCCCGACTGTACTTCAAACCCGTACGCTCCTTGAAGTTTTTCACCAAATTGCCTCAGCCTTCCTTATTGAAATGGGTGGTATGTCCATTCCCTAAATCTATCTCTCGGCTACAAAGATCGCAAAAAAGCAAAACATGCGATGTCTCCCAATTTGCAGAAATTCCACCTTCCTTTGATTTACCCATCTATGAGAAAAATTTAAATTAATGCATTAACACACACACACATAAACACAATTATACATAAACATACACACACACACACACAAACACACACACACAAACACACACACATAAACACACCTACACATAAACACACACACACACACACATAAACACACACACAAACACAAACACAATTACACATAAACACACACACAAACACAAACACAAACACAATTACACATAAACACACACACACAATTACACATTAACACACACACACACATACACATAAACACTCTAAGCAATTACACATTAACACACACACTCTCTAAACAATTACACATTAACATACACACACACATAAACATACACACACACATAAAAATACACACACACACAAACACAAACACAATTACACATAAACACACACACACACAAAAACATACACATTTACAAACACAGTGCATGAAAAATTTACAGTGCACAATCATACACAAGCATACATATACACAATCACAATCATACACTCAGAAATAGAAATCACATTTACAGTGCAAGAACAATTTTGGACGGATTATTGCAGGAAATTTTTTTGGGAAAAAATATGCAGGAACACAGATTTTGGCCGGATTGAAGATGGAGGAAGAAGAATGGATGAAAAATTTATACCTTGCAATCTTTGTAGTCCGAGAATGGAGGAAGAAGAATGGAGTGAAGATGGGGGCGGCCCTTGTCTCGATCGCCTCGGCAAAAACCGCAGATGGAGGAAGAAGAAGATCGGGTAGGCAGTGATCGACAACAACTATGGAGGAGGAAGAGAAGGCGAGAAATGGCGCCGGAGTGGAGAAGTGCAGCGCTTGCCAGAGTGAAGAGGTGCGATCAGCAAATTCCTTGCCGACGATGGACGCGATGGAGGAGTTCGTCTCTGTCGGCGGAGCGCGGGTTAGGGCTGAGCGGAATCGCGAAATTTCCGCGATCTAGAGTCGTGAGAAAATATCGCGACTCCAGATCGCTGTTATTTAGCGATTTTAGGGCGGCATCGACTAAAAAATCGGGATCATTTTTTCTGTTTGGCGGGGCGACACAATAAGTTGCGGTGCACTGGACTTAAAACGTGCAGCCAAACAAAGCCTTAGTCATATGTTAAGATTTGGAGAACTTTATGTTGGGACAGGTAATGCGTAAATTATTTCTTAGACACAACTAAATAAATACAGGGTACACAAGGACGTATAAATTGAATTTGAATAAAAAATTCTGCAAATGTAAATACTACAACTGCAATAATAAAACATGAAGAAATGTACCGACGTCCGTTACAGAATACATCGTGGAGGAGCCAGACTTGCTCGATCCGCGGGAGTGAGAATAATCTGGACTGCAATCCGCTAGCACAGCTGACGAATAAGATTCACCGGAAATCTTCGTCGTTGGGTGACGACCAAACCACCTGCCACCAACAGAGAAGCACCGTCGAGGTCATCTGCACTCACGCACGTCATCGACACTAAGCCGCACCACGGGAGAGAAACACCTTCAAGGTGAATGCACTCTTGCATGCCTTCGTCGCCACGCCCCCACCACATCGACCCCAATGTCGACTACGCCAAACAAAGCCAAGCCCAGATCAGATTCTCCGAACTCCGCTACCGGAGGTCGCAACCATGAATCCGACGTAAACCACACCACATCGTCTCCTCTGATCCTAGACCGGTAGAAATTCTCTCCTCAAAGACCGACGACTATTTCCTCCAAGGCCGACAGATATGTCAAGAGTTCCACGTGAGGGAAGAGACAGAGAAACGACACCAACAGCTCTGGCGTGAAGAAAGCACTCCAAACGTGAACAGGACCCTCACATGGGCAGTTATTTTCTCCACGTGAGGGGGAAGTCCAACTCTTCCAACTGGCGACTACTAGCTTCTCCAATGTGAACAGAGCACTCTCATGTGTGTGTGTGTGTGTGAAAATCTAAATAACAAGCTTTGCATTTCGCAAAAGAATAATTTACGAGAATAGGACCCCTTATTTTTAGGGGAAAAGAAAAGAGGAAAAAATACAACAGCCGATGTGAGACTAAACAATAACCCGCGGACATGTTGGATAAAAATTTAAACCACAAAACAATCGAGCTGTTAAGCCTTGACCGCTCCGACTAGAATTTACCGGACGCAGAAGCAATCCGTTCCACATAGGTATCCGCCGGACTCAAGTAGCAGTCCGCGACCTCTGACCAGCTCGCTCCTGCACCAAGCCGCAACAACTGCCGGAACCGGCAGCTTCAGCTGCTCTCTAGACCGCAACTTCAGCTGCCTCTATCCGCTGCGACTACAATGTTGTCTGCCAAGTCCGCTATAGCGAGAACCCAAGTCCGCAACAACTGTCAGAACCCGCAGCTTCAGCTGCTCTCCAGACAGCAGCTTGAACTACCTTTATCCGCTGCAACTACAATGTTGTCCGCCAAGTCCACTACATCGAGATATGAATTAGACAACCACAGCTTGCTAGCCTCCTGAACAAATTGCCAGAGACTAACCGGCAGACCGCCGACAAACCGCTAAAACATCAGGCCGCCCTACCAAACAAACAGTCCTCCAAAGCTCCATGAAAACTAACACTCCCCCACAAGCTAGAGCATATAGATCAACCATGTCCAGCTTGTCGCAGAAATTTGAAAGAGAAGCAGACACTGGTTTGGTAAAAATGTCTACAATCTCCTTGTCTGAAGTGATAAATGAAGTACAGATTTGATTCTTCAAAATTTCCTCTCTAACAAAGTGACAGTCAACTTCTATGTGCTTTGTCCTTTCATGAAAAAAATAGGTTTTTTGATATATGCATAACAGTCTGGTTGTCACATAACATGGGTAAAAGATGATCATACACTTCTCTCAAGTCAAGCATCAAGGCACACAACCATTTCAGCTCACAAGCAGTCGATGTCATGCTCTGGTATTCAGCTTCAGCACTTGATCGTGACACAACAGACTATTTCTTTCTCTTCCAGCTAACAAGATTCCCTCCAACAAAGGTACACAAACCAGAAGTCGACTTCCAATCTTTTTTATTGTCTGCATAGCTAGCATCAGAATATGCTTCAATCTTCAGATGATTATGTTTTTGAAATAATAATCCCTTCCCTAGAGACCCTTTTACATACTCCAGAATATTTAAAGCAGAATGAAGATGATACTCTTTGGGGGTTTGCATAAACTGACTGACATTTCCTATAACATAACAAATATCTGGTCTGATAACAGTCAGATATATGAGTTTTCCCACAAGTAGTCTGTACATAGTACTATCATAAAGAAGAGGTGAATCTTCTGTCTAACCTTTGTCATCATCAACGGCCATAAGACATCGAATTGATTTTGCCCCAAGAAGAACAATCTCTTTCAACAGATCTAACGTATACTTTCGTTGTGAGAGAATCACAGAGTTGTGTTTTCGCAAGATTTCTATCACAAGGAAGTACTTAGGAGAGCCCATATCTTTTGTAACAAACATGTTGTTGAAGATGCTTCTTTGCTAGATCAATTCTTTCTTTATCATCACCGACAAGGAGAATATCATCCACATAGACATCAAGAACCGCAAGCCCCTTAGTGGTCTTGTGAATAAAAAGAGAATGATAAACAGAACTATGAGTGAAGCCAATAAGAGAGACAACCTTGATAAACTTTTTGAATCAGGCACGAAGACTTTGCTTTAGACCATAAATACCCTTCTGTAACCTACATACATGAGACTCCCCCTGAGCAACATACCCAGGAGGTTGCTTCATATAAACCACCTCTTGTAGATCACCGTATAGGAAGACATTCTTGACATCTAACTGACACATCTCCCAACCCTTATTCACAGCAACAGAGAAAATAAATCGGAACGTGTTGATACGAGCAACTGGGGAGAATGTATCAAAAAAATCCACACCATATGTTTGAGTAAAGCCTTTGACCACAAGCTGAGCCTTATAACGATCAATAGTATCATCTGAATGAAACTTGATGACAAAAACCCACTGACAACCAACCACATCCACACTAAGAGGAGGAGGAACAAGAATCCAAATACCCCATTCTGTTAAGGTTTGCATTTTCTCATCCATTGTCGTCTTCCAATGCGAAATAGCAAGAGCCTCCTGATAGTTAACCTCCCTCTGATACCAAGTGAAAAAATCTAAATAACAAGTTTTGCATTTTACAAAAGGATAATTTACAAGAGTATGACCCCCTATTTATAGGGGGAAAAAAAGAGGAAAAAATACAACAACCGATGTGAGACTAAATAACAACCTGCGAACAGGTTGGATAAAAATTTAAACCGCAAAACAACCGAGCGGTTAAGCCCTGACCACTCTGACTAGAATCCATCGGACACAGAAGCAGTTCGCTCCACACAGGTATCTGCCAGACTCAAGTAGCAATCGCAGCCTTTGACCAGCTCGCTCCTGCACCAAGCCACAACAACTGTCGGAACCCGAAGCTTCAACAGCTCTCCAGATCGCAGCTTCAGCTTCCTCTATCCGTTGTAACTACGATACTGTCCGCCAAGTCCGTTACAACGAGATACGAACTAGATCACCATATCCTGCTACCCTCTTGAACAGACCGCCAGAGACTAACCGACAGACCGCCGACAAACTGCTAAAACATCGGGTAGCCCGAACAAACAAACAGTCCGCCAAAACTCTTTGAAAACTAACAATATATATATTTACGAGTGACAGTGCACGGGGAGCTCACCATGCCCCGCAGGAAGCCCACCATGCCCCGCAGGAAGCCCACGGTGGAGGGCTTTGCCCGACCCAGATCGATGGCGACATTGGTCGTGGACGGCGACATTGATCGTGGGGGGAGTCATTGGTCATGGTCGTGGGTGGATGTGCACGGGTAGAGCTGTCACGGTTCCGGTTCTACTAAAATCATGAACCGAACCATTAAGGTAACCGTTCTTCAAATTAGAACCAAAACCTTATTTGGTTTGACCGGTTTTGGTTCCGGTTCCAGCTTAATTTTTGGAACCGTCATGTCAACGGTTCTGATTACGGTTCAACAGAACCAAAATCAAACTGGTCACTATCGGTTCGGTCCGGTTCCATGCGGTTCGGTCCGGTTCCATGCGGTTCGATCCGGTTTCAATCGGATCCAACTAAAACCAAAATCAAGCTTGATGGAATGAAATAAAAGCGGGTTGCAAATAGTAAAACTCAAAACAATATCGATATAAAAATAATTATGTTACACACTTCTCGATGGTCTTTTCCACGATTGGTGGGATAGTATCAATTTCCTTCCTACGCGTGTAGACTTGCCACAAATTCTAGTTGGCTTGCGAACGTCTCATCGGCATGCTCAACCGTAACAACCGCCTACAATTAGTTGTCTTTCATGATTACTAATAAATAGTAGTTTTATATCTTCTATATTTTTTAAATAAAATATTTCAAAAAATATGTTAATAAAATTTAAAATATATTTGATAGGGATTGGATCCATTTTTGGCTTTAGGGGTGCACATAGCAATCCCCAAAATGAGATCATGGGGTTGACTAGTCAACCTCATACTTCCCTTCATAATGGGAGAAGGGGAGGGCCCACTTTCTCTCATCTTTCATCTCCTCCATCCCATTCGCCCCTCTTTCTCTCCCACCAAAAATGAGATCCATAAAAAAGGGAAAGAGGGGAGAGAGGGCACCGCCGCCGTAACCAACCATCGCCGACCGCCGCCGCCCGGCCGCCGCCTCCCGACCACCGCCGCCCGGCCTCCCGGCCGCCTCCGCCCGGCCGCCCGGCCTCTCGGCCGCCTCCGCCCGGCCGCCCGACCGCCCGGCCGCCCGACCGCCCGACCGCCCGGCCGCCCAACCACCGCCGCCCGGCCTCCCGGCCGCCCGGCCGCCCGACCGCCGCCGCCCGCCCGGCCGCCGCCGTCTGTCCACCGCCAGTCGGTGGCTCGCCGCCCGAACCTCCATCATCCGATCATGGCGCGCTACCACGACCGTCCGATCAAGGGGAAACCACCCACTAACCCACTACGTTAGTGGTGGGGCCCACCATGATCTCCCCTTGGAGCCTATAAAAGGACCCCAGGGGCTCTTCATTTCTCATCTTTTCCTCCTACGATTCTTCTCCCTCTTCCTCAGGTGAGAGCTCTCCCGCCTCCTCTACCGTGTCGGCCACCTCTCGCCGTCAGCCACCAGCGGCCACCAGCGACCTCCAGCGGCCACCAGCGATCTCCAGCGGCCACCAGCGGCCATCAGCACCCGCCATCGGCTATTGGCACCCCACCAACGCGCAGTTGGGAAGGAGGCGCCCAAAGTCAGAGGAAGTCGAGCGAAGAAGACAGTCGAAGCCCGCAAGCGCGCCGCCCCCGAGCGCGCGCGCCGGAAGCATCCCGCGCATTCCATTGTTTAAGTCACTTTGGTGGAGCAGTCTGTTGCCCGCCGGCAGTTATAGTCATCCTTTCACCCCACAAGTTGTAACGGGAGCGGCCTGTCGCCCTGATTCACTCAACATACTATAATCACCCTGATCTAATGGATTTTGACTGGCAGCGAACCGGTCACGTGGTTTTTCACCCGATTGAAGGGTTTTCCACGTTAAAACTCCTTGTGCACATTTCCCCTCTTCAACTGACTATGTGCGCGCTCGACCGCTCCGCGAGCTAAGGCGGTCCAAGTTAGTCTGGATCGACCGGAGCGCCGAGTTTGGCCGCAACAGTTTGGCGCCGTCTGTGGGAAACGATTTCCCAACATCCTTTGAAGCGTAAGATCACCAGCATCGCCCCCTCTAAGTACTATCTTAATGACAAAGAGAAGCACCCGTACCACTAAAGGCTCCGCCCTTGGCAGGCAGGCCGAGCCTGCACGTTCCCACTCTTTGGTGGACGCACCACTGACCGCTGAAGCTGTATTTGCTCCTATAGAGGGAAGCGTTCGCCAAATGGAAGAACATCAAACTGAAATGCTCACCCTGCTGCGAAACCTGGGAGCGCCTCCGGCTCCCCCGCTGCAACAAGCTCGTGTGGATCCACCGCCGCAACAAAATCAGGGCAGAGCCCAAGAGTTTCCTCCAAGGCAGGAAATATCTGAAGAATATTCTGAAGCTGCAAGTTTCGCTCACTCGGCCCAGAGGAGAGCGAGAGCAGATCATCATCATCATGAGCCCGCTAACGAAGTCCGCCTACATCCGTTAGAAAGATTTACTCGGGAGGAAATTCGAGAGGTCATCGCCGAAGAATATCATCAAGCAGGTGCAAGAGATATTTGTACCCGCCGACCACTCTGCCAGGGTTCCCCGCTGACACCCCAGATTCTGGACCATCCAATTCCTCACGGTTTCAAACTGCCCGATATCGAAACTTTCGATGGAACTGATGATCCGTTCGAACATATCAACCACTTCACTACCATTATGAGGATCTACAGCGCACCTGATCAGTTACTCTGTCAAGTGTTTCCTACCACTCTCAAGGGACAAGCCCGCACATGGCTTCACTCCTTGAAAGCGGGCAATATCGCTAACTTCACAGAACTAACGAGACAATTCACAGATTAGTTTATAGCAAATCGGAGGATCGTCCGCGACCCTTCTCACTTATCAGGTATCCGCCAGAACGAAGGGGAGTCTTTGAAGGATTTCTTCCGCAGGTTCTCCGGAGAAGCCCGCCAAATCCCAGGGGTCGACCCTGAACTGTTAAGAGGAATGTTCCTCGGAGGTCTTCGCCTGAGAAGCTTCTATTCAGCCTTAATAAGGGAAACCGTCGCTAGCTACCCCGATCTCGTGCACCGCGTAGAGGCTCAGATCGCTGCCGACGAGGCTATTGAAGCTCATCGTCAAGAGTTTAACGACAACCAGAAGCGAAAAAGAGAAAATGAGCCGGCCCCTCAACACCAAGAAGGAAGATTGCGACGTAACCATCAGAGAGATCAGCCGCCCCGGGAGTACACACCCCTCAACACCTCCAGGACAAATGTATTTTATGCAATCCAAGGCAAAGAGGCGCTCCGCAATCCCAGACCTCTCGCAACTGCCTTCGTGCACCGCGCTCCTCACAGCAACTGCCTCAGTGCAGCGCCCTCCTCACAGCAACTGCCTCCGTGCAGCGCGCTCCATACAACAACTGCCTCCGCGCAGCGCGCTCCTCACAGCAACTGCCTCCGTGCAGCGTGCTCCATACAGCAACTGCCTCAGTGCAGCTCGCTCCTCACAGCAACTGCCTCTGCGCAGCGCGCTCCATACAATAACTGCCTCCGTGCAGCGCTCTCCTCACAGCAACTGCCTCCGTGCAGCGCGCTCCATACAGTAACTGCCTCCGTGCAGTGTGCTCCTCGCAGCAACTGCTTCCGTGCAGCGCGCTCCATACAGCAACTGCCTCCGTTAGGGGTGTCCAAAAAAACCGGGCTCACCGGCCCGGCCCGGTGAAAAGCCCGGTAGGCCCGGTTTGGGCCCAGGCCGGGCCATGGGGCCCTTACGGGCCCCAGTCCAAAGCCACTGCCCGGCCCGGTGCCCGGCCCGGGCCGGGCCGGGGAAAGCCCGGTCACCGGGCTTAGCCCGGGCCTGGAAAAGCCCGGGCAAAGCCCGGGCTGCTTGAACCAACGGCTCTAAGAGCCGTTGGTTCCAACCAACGGCTCTTAGAGCCGTTGGTTGCCAGCCAGCAACCAACGGCTCTAAGAGCCGTTGGCCTGCTGCCAAGCAGCCACTTGGGCTGCTATTTGCAGCCCAAGTGGCTGCTTTTTTTAAATTTTTTTAATTAAAATTTTTTTTTTTTTTTTTAAAAACCTATAAATTCCCCCCCCTCCCCCCTCCTTTCTTCCTTTCACCCTCCCACCCCCTCTCTCTCTCTCAACTCTATTTATTTTTTCTCGCGAGCATGTCGTCAACGCAGGCGTCGTCTTCCTCATCCGTCGCTCACGAAGTGGTGGAGCACAAGCGTACGGCGGCAGTTTGGGAATATTTCGACTTAGTACAAGTCGGCGCGGAGAAAAAGGCGAGGTGCAAACAGTGCTCGAAATTACTTTCGACCGCTGGCAACTCGACACTCGCAAGACACGTTAAGTCTTGCGCAGCCAAACAAGCTCCTCCCGAGTCGACCCAGGCGCAATTATCGGCATCCGGACAAATCTGGACATACGATCAAGGTCGGCAGCGAGAGCTGCAGGTGAAGAATATCATCAGACGCGGGTTGGCGTTCAACCACTACGACAATGAAGAAGAGACCGAGTACATTCACCAAGGGCTACAACCCAAATATCACCAAGTAAGTCGATCTTCTATTAGACGCGACGCGCTTAAATATTACTTAGAGGCAAAACAAATTTTAATAAATTTTTTTGAAAAATTTGAGGGTCGAGTGAGTTTAACGAGCGACGTTTGGACAAGTAGTATAAAATTAGGATTATCATATATGTCTATAACGTGTCACTGGGTCGATCCCGTTTCCTGGGATCTAAATAAACGAATAATTTGTTTTGAAAGTTTCGAAGTCCCGCACACCGGTGAGGCAATTTATCAAATAATTTCAAAATGTGTGCGCGAATTTAAAATAAAAGATAAAATTATGAGTATTTCTTTCGATAACGCCACAAATAATACCACCTCAATTGAGTGGTTAAAACGTGATTTGAAACCTATGTTAAACGGCGCCTTTTTTCATACTCGTTGCGCGTGTCACGTTTTAAATTTAGTAGTGCAGGATAGTTTGTCCTATATAGAACCATACATTAATAAAATACGTTTAATGTTACAATTTATTTATAGTTCTAAACAACGGCGTCAAGATTTTAAAAAATTCGTAACCGGTCAAGGTCACAAATTTTTAAAACCTCTATTTGACATGTCAATTAGATGGAACTCTACATATATAATGTTAAAACGAGCGATTTGCCAAAAAACACTATTAATGGAATTTTATACTTTGTTAGGTCAACACGAATTAACCGAGTCCGATTGGGCAATTTTAGAAAATTACATGGATTTGTTAGAAGTTTTTTATACTGCGACAAATAGTTTATCGGGCGTATATTATCCTACTAGCCCGCTAGTTATTGAAAATATTGTTAATATTTCACAAAAATTAAATTATTTTAAACAACACGCCGGATGGATCGAATTAATAAAAATAATGGAAATAAAATTTTTAAAATATTATAGAGAAATCTCAGTTATGTTTTCATGCGCCGCCGCTTTGAATCCTCTTTTCGGCGTAGACGGCGTAAAAAATTTTATTGAAGAAATAAATAACAATATAGGCGTAGATCTAAATAATTCAGATTTAGATAATCTGAGTATTTTAAATTTTAACACTATTTTTACTCAATGTTATAATTATTACGATAATTTATATGGGTCGCGGCCCCGAGAGGATGTGTCGCAACCCAAAACATCTAGTAGTTTTAAAAATAAAATGTTAGAGTTAGCTTCTAGGAAAAAAGCGCGCACAACATCTAGTAGTTTAAATGAATTAGGATTGTACACAAAAACACAATTTCGCGATTTTATGTCCACGGACGAATTAGAAAATTTCGATATTTTAAAATGGTGGAAAGGTAAAGTAAATACCTATCCTATTATGGCCTATATGGCCCGAGATTTACTAACGATCCAAGCTAGCACGGTAGCTTCGGAGTCTGCTTTTTCTCTTAGTGGCAGGGTTTTAAACGAGCGGAGAAGTCGGCTAAGCGAAGAATCGCTCGAGATCTGCATATGCTACAAGGACCACCTGGACGCGATGAAGAGAAAGCAGCATATTTCAGCGATCGAGGATAGCTCGTCGGACATGGAAGACGAGATGGACGCGATCAATTTAAACTAGGGCCACTAGGCAACTTTTTGTATTTTTTTGATTTGTAATTTTCTAATTTTTAATAATTTAGAATATTTGTCACATTTGTAATTTTTAAAAATTTAGAATTTTATAATTTTTGTATATTTACAGTGTAAATTTTACACATTCCTAAATTTGTATAATTTCATTACATTAATTATTAATAAAAATTTTTTTCAATATTATGTTGTTCAGTTGTTGTGTTTTTTATTTTTTTTTAGGGTAATTTATTAATTTGTAATTGTATATAATTTTTTTTAAATTTTTATATAAAATTTAGTATATAATTTTTTATATAAAAAAAATATAAAATAATAACCGGGCCCGGGCTAAGCCCGGGCCCGGCCCGGGCCGGCCTGGGGGGCCTTACCAGGCCCCCCCCACGGGGCATTGCCCGGCCCGGCCCGGCCCGGTTGCTTCTTAGGCCCGGGCCCGGGCCCGGTTGGGAAAAGCCCGGGCCCGGCAGGCCCGGGCCAAGCCCGGGCCCGGCGGGCTTTATGTGCACCCCTAGCCTCCGTGAAGCGCGCTCCTCGCAGCAACTACCTCCGTGCAGCGCGCTCCATACAGCAACTGCCTCCGTGCAGCGCGCTCCTCACAGCAACTACCTCAGTGCAGCGCGCTCCATATAGCAACTGCCTCCGTACAGCGCGCTCCTCACAACAACTGCCTCCGTGCAGCGCGCTCCATACAGCAACTGCCTCAGTGCAGCGCGCTCCTCACAGCAACTGCCTCCGTGCAGCGCGCTTCTCACAGTAACTGCCTCCGTGCAGCGCACTCCATACAGCAACAGCCTCAGTGCAGCGCGCTCCTTACAACAACTACCTCCGTGCAGCGCACTCCATACAGCAACTGTCTCTGTGCAGCGCGCTCCGTACAGCAACTGCCTCCGTGCAGCGCGCTCCTCACAATAACTGCCTCTGTGCTAAGCGCTCCATACAGCAACTGCCTCCGGGCATCGCGCTCCTTACAGCAACTGCCTCTGTGCAGCGCACTCCATACAACAACTGCCTCTGTGCAGCGCGCTCCTAACAGCAACTGCCTTCATACCCGCGCGCAACCTAAACCGCGAGCAGCCCTCGCGCAATCTAGGCTGCGAGAAACCCTCGCGCAATGTAAGCCGCGAGCAGCCCTCGCGCAATCTAAGTCGCGAGCAGCCCTCGCGCAATCTAAGTCGCGAGCAGCCCTCGCGCAATCTAAGTCGCGAGCAGTCCTCGCGCACGCAAAGTCGAGCGCAACTCGCGCGCAACCTAAACCGCGAGCAGCTCTCGCGCAATCTAGACTGCGAGAAACCCTCGCGCAATCTAAGCCGCGAGCAGCCCTCGCGCAATCTAAGTCGCGAGCAACCCTCGCGCAACCTAAGCCACGAGCAACCCTCGCGCACGCAAAGCCTAGCGCAACTCGCGCGCAACCTAAGCCACGAGCCACCCTCGCGCCAGCAGAGCCCGCGCGCACAACACACGCACACAGGTTGCACACACGCACCCCGCGCGCACGGTCGCACGCGCGCAGACCCGCGCGTGGGGTTGCGCCCTCGGACACCCGCGCGCGCAAGGACCCATGCGGAGGGTCGCGCACGCGCGCGGGGCCGCGCGCGCGCCCGCACGCTGGGTCGCGCGCACGCACACCCGCGCGCGAGGTTGCGCGCGCACCCGCGCGCGAGGTTGCGCGCGCACCCGCGCGCGAGGTTGCGCGCGCACCCGCTCGCGAGGTTGCGCGCGCACCCGCTCGCGAGGTTGCGCGCGCACCCGCGCGCGAGGATGCGCGCGCACTTGCGAGCTGGGTCGCGCGCGCGCACCCGCACGCGCGAACGCGCTGGGTCGTGCGTGCGCACCCGCGCTGTAACGCCCCCGAATTTTCGATGATTTATTTTAAATCCTTTTTCGGCGTTACGTTGACGTTTTCCGTCTCGAGCCGTTGTTAGAGTACCTCGTTAGGTGTTCTTAGAGGTTTAGCCTGTTTGCGGGTTTCCCCAGCTAGCCGGTGTCTGTTTTGGAGACCCGGTTGAGCCTTTCAGGGAATTCTCGTGTTTGGCTTCGGGCGAGGTTAGCTCGAGTTTTGTTCGTCGGAAGTCGTTTTTGACTTCGCCGTTGTTCTCGTAGCCCGGGTTTTTAGCTACGGTGCGATTTTGGTCGAAATCCGAAGACGTCGCGTTTTCGCGTCGTTTTGGCGGTAGTTAATTTGTGCGAGTCGTCATTTCTTTTCTATGGCGGCTTGTCTCTTGGCGCATGTGTCGCGTGGCGCGCGACTCGTGCGAGCCGGTGTGGTTTATTGTTTGGTGTGCGTGTTGTACGTGTGAGGTTAATTATAATTGCGCGTGCGTGCCGGTATTTTGTACGTGCTCGTGCGCGCGTGTGCGCGCGCGCGTGTGCGTGCGCGCGGGGTTGAGTATGTTTGCGTGTGCGTGTCGGCGTTCGTGTTAGTATGTGTGCGCGGAGGGGTACGATTTCGTGCGTGCTCTTGCGTGCTAGGTTTTATATTTATGTACGTACGCGGGCGTGTGCATGCGTGCGAGGGTGTATACTATTATGTGTATTAATAGTTATTTGGGTTGTATGTTATTAGGGATTAATTAGTGTATTAGTTAGGTTATTAATTATATGAATTATAATTAAAGTATAAGTTTTATAATTTATATATTAAAGTATAAGTTTTATAATTTATATATTAAAGTATATATTAAAGCAGCCCCCCCCCCCCTTATAAATTAATTAAACCCCTCCCTCTCCTCTCCCGTGAACCAGCAGCCCGCCTCCCCCCTTTTTCTTTTTATTTTTTTCTCCTGTGCGAACTCCCGACCCGAGCGGAAACCGCCCTAGCCGGCTCCTTCCACCGCCCGCCGCCGGCCGCTCCGGCCTCCCCTCCCCGATCCGAGCCCGGATCCGTGATCCCCTAGGCGAGATCTTCGTTCCGAGGTAATTTATTTTGAGTTTCACCGTAGATTTTTTCGTGATTTGGAATGGATGTGGGTTGTTTTTTTCGCTCCTTGTGTTGATAGAATGCAATCTTAGGTTGGTTGGAGTGATTGGAAGCCTTCCGGAATTTTTGGGCGTCCGCCATAGCGCCGTTGTGCTGGCGAAATTTTTGGTGATTTAGCGAGGCAAGTGCTTCCCCTCTTTTCGCCGTTTGGCCTCCCTTTTTGTTAAATTCCTTGATAATTTCTGTTATTCGTGCAATTTAGAAATTTTTTATTGAAATTATCCTAACCCTAATCCCTTTTGAATCGCGTTAGAAAATTTGGGTTATATCCCTCCCGCTAGTAGCCCCCGATTTAGAGCGGCGTCGCGGTAGGTGTGTAGCGTTGATGTGGGTTAGCGTCGGGTTGGGGTTATGTTAGGCCTAGGTGCAGGTCTAGGTTTTGGGATTTTTCCTAGTTTGCCTAATCGAGGCGTTTAGGTGTAATTGTGCACGCACGGCCTATGGTCGTGCGTCTTTTAAATCGTGCGACCCGATGTCGGTGCTCGTACGCTAGGCTTAGGATCGAGTGAGTGTACTCACTCGCAGCGGCGTTGCGTAATCGCAACGACTAATCCCTTAGCGTTGATTTCTCCCCGAGTGTTTTGCTCGTGTATCGAGAGTCCCTTGTCGGCTGTTACCTTTCGAAGGCCGAATCGTGGGTTGTGGTCAGTAGTGGTGGTGGATGGCTCTTTTAGGGGTTGTGTGGCGTGATGTAGCCTTGACCACACTCTTTACCTTGACCCGAGTAGTTTCTGGGCAAGTGAGTGATGGGTCTTTTGTGCCTTCACGTGTCAACCCTTGAGCAATTTGTTGACTCGGAATTAGTGGTTGGGCGTTTGGAACGCTTTCAACCTGATGCCAAGTTTCTTGTTTTTGCTACTGCCGCCTCTCACAATTTAGGATGTTAGGCGTTTCTTCCGTAGGTGTTGCAGCATTTTATTTTGGCATCATGGCCATGTTGACTCTGCAGGTTTTTAGGCAGAGTAGTTGCTGTTTTCCCGCACTTGGTGCAGGTTTGCTTTTCGCCCTTCCTTGGGCATTGTTGTTTTTACTCTACTTTGTACTCTCTTTACCTTACTTTACGTGCTTTTACCTTACTTTCCTTTTTAGCACTTGCATTCCTTGCTCTGAGGTGTTCTTTTTTTTTCTTCTGAACGCCTCAGGTTCTGGGCAGTAGCCAGTAGGTGGCTGATGCTGTGGTGCTGTTGGAGGTCCTTCTGTTGACTGTTGAGACTCTCTTGAGTCTTAGTGAGGTAGTTTTACTGTTTTCTTACAGACATACATACTTGCCAGTGGGTTCGTGTCAGCTGTTGGCGCCCCTGGTAGTTTTATCTTTTTGTACTAGATATGTTTTCTTCTTACTGCTACCCTTTCTGGGAGATAGTTTATTTGCTCTGGGAAGTTTTATGCTAGGTTGCTAGTTACTTTAAAAGCTAAAAGTAAAACTATATTATGTATAAGCATATGATCAGCATGATTTCTAAAAAGAACTCACTCAACGTACTTTCTTAATTACGTATAACAAATGATTTTCCTATATATGTATAAATTAAAACTAGAAGTTTTGGTTCAGCGTAAGGGTCCTTCGGGATCACTTATGCGCTCATTTAGGATGTGGTCATAAATGAAGTATTTTCCGCTACGCATAAAAAAATCAGTTTTGAAACCGTGGACTCTTTGGTCCACTGAGCCGAGGGATACGGCCCACGAATAAATCAAGTTTTTATAATCAATAAAGTCATGATTTGAAAGGATTTGGAGCGTCGCCTGAACGTCGGCAGTTATCCCCTGCTCGACGTGGCATCACAGCGCGTAGATTTTCTCTTACTCTGATTTAATAAATAGTGAGAAAAATGCGGGTTGTGACAGTTGGTATCAGAGGGAGGTTGCTTGACAATTGGTCGGGCAACCTTCCTTTGTTGTGTTAGATGTTTAGAGTCATATCATACACACACCGACATGTCATCGGCACGTTTTGGCTGAAGCACGAACACTGCACTACACGCATAAGCATAACATGAAGTATACGGGGCATATTATGTAGTATGGGATGCATAATATGTGTTCGTATATGGATCCACCATAGGGGCTACATGTGAGGGTTATGTAGTATGGGATGCATAACATCACCACATGACTGCGACTAGCACGTTTTCTTTTTAGTCGCATGGGAATGTTATGTAGTATGGGATGCATAACATTTTCATGTGTACTCCGCCATGGCATGCACTAGGGCCTTTTTAGAATGCATAGCATAATCATGCATAACATAACATCGCATAAGCACAACGCGCCAAGCTAAAGACGTGCAGGATGACATGTGTACACACATAATTTTTGAGTCAAAAATAATATAAATTCATGCATTCCCGATCTAGGCACAAGAGTTAGTGTGATGGTGGTGAACCATCTTAGGCTAAGCATATCATTCCTTTTGTATTAAATAAAATAAAATCTCAGAGCAAATATAGCAGTAGAAGATCATATTTATGTATGTATTGTCTGTACCTTTTGTCTAATCCTAGGAGTTTAGCTAAGTTCTAATCGTTTGTTATGTTTTAATTTTTCCTTATAGTATGCCGCCGAAGCGTAGAGTGACGAGGTCGACTCCCCAGTCTGAGGGTGAGTCCTCCGGTGCTCAAAGTGATGCGTTGGTGGAAAGCCTGAGGCAGAGTAACGAGGCCTTATCAAGGCAGGTGGTGGAGTTGCAGGCCCAGATGCAGTCCTTTTTATCCGGAGCGGCGGGTCAGACTCCGGGAGTTCAGGACCCCGCCGTGGGTACAGCTGTCCTAGCCCCTCCTGCCCCCCCTGCTCCTCTCGTGCCTCCAGTAGTGGTGCCCCCCGGGATGGCTTTCATCTCCCAGTTCCAGAGGCTGAGCCCTCCCACGTACGATGGGAAGGCGGATTTCATGGTATTGGACGACTGGCTGATCACTATGGAGGAGATGCTTCACTATTCAGGTATCTCAGATGATCAGAAGGTGATGTTAGCCGCCTATCAGCTGAAGGGGCTAGCGAAGAGCTGGTGGATGCGAGAGAAGGAAGGCATGGTGGGAGAATGTACTTGGGCATCCTTCAAAGAGATCCTGATGAGGAAGTTTCTACCGTCAGTAGAGCGAGACAGGCTGATGAATGACTTTATTCATTTGAAGCAGAGGCAGCTATCCGTCAGCGACTACGAGATTGAGTTTAGCAAACTCAGTCGCTTTGGTCCTAGCTTGGTGAGCTCCGAGGAGGACAGGGTGAAGCGGTTTCTTGGTGGCCTCAGGAGCGATGTCCAGCAGCTTGCGGTTGCTCATGGCGCAGTTACTTATGCGGGAGCAGTTGAGGCCGCTTTGAAGGTAGAGGCTATCGAGAACGCGAAGCAGCGTGGACAGCAGGCGAGAAGCGAGAAGAGGAGGTCAGTTGAGGAAAAGGGTCCCCAGGTTCTTGGTGCTGCTTCTGAGAAGAAGAGCAAGGTAGTGTGCAGTTTCTGTGGCCATCCGGGCCACCCAGCTGAGAGGTGCTTCAAGAGGGCAAGGGTCCAGAAGAAGGAGCATGTGCATGCTATCCAGAGTGCTCCTAGGAGGGATGTTCCTTGTCCGGTCTGCAAGCGACCCGGTCACGATGCTGCTCAGTGCTGGTCCAAGGATCGTGTTTGCTACCAGTGTGGCCAGAAGGGCCATATTAAGTCGAGGTGCCCTCAGGTTCAGTCCGCTCTTCATGCTGTTCCGCTTCAGGCTTTACCTCCGCCTCAGCCGGTGGACAAGGGTAAAGGGAAGCTGAATGTGGTATCTTCAGCGGAGGCTGAGACTTCGACGCAGGTCATTTCAGGTAAACCCCCCCTCGCTTGACTTTCTCTTTTGGTAGCAGTTCTAGTGTTGCTATGGTTTTGTTTATTGCTTGTGCGTTTATGGTTTTGTTTGTGTATAGGGAAATTTAAGGTAAGGAACCGCTGGGCCCGCGTTCTGTTTGACTCAGGTGCTACCCACTCCTTTGTGGCTAGGGCCTTTGTCGAGCGGTGCCAGTGGGTTCCTGATCGTGTTGGTGGTGCCTTTAGCGTCAAGTTCCCCTCGGGTGAGTCCGTGATATCAGATCAGGGCATTCTGGACTGCCCTATTTTGTTGGGGGATTATCTGGCCAAGGCTGATCTGAAGGTGTTGGACTTAGAGGATTTCGATGTCATCCTGGGTATGGACTGGTTGTCCCGATATGATGCAGTGATTCAGTGCAGGGGAAAGCGCTTGGATTTCAGAAAGGACAGCGGTCAGCCCGGGAGTGTTTTCGGTGATTCGCGTCGGGACTCTCCGGCGATTTCTGCGGTATGTGCTCAGAGGGTTTTTCCTGCTGGTTGTTTTGCTTGTCTAGTCTCAGTGTTGGGGACTGTTAGCAGTGTGCCGCTTTTGGATGAGATTCCGGTTGTGCGAGAGTTTCCTGACGTGTTTCCTAGCGATCTTCCCGGTCTTCCTCCAGACAGGGATGTGGAGTTCGTGATTGATTTGGAGCCTGGTACGCGTCCGATTGCCAAGGCGCCGTATCGGATGGCCCCGCGAGAGCTGGAAGAGCTTCGTACTCAGCTTGATGAGTTATTGGAGAAGGGCTTCATAAGGCAAAGCTCGTCGCCCTGGGGTGCTCCGGTTCTCTTCGTGAAGAAGAAGGATGGTTCGATGCGCCTTTGTATCGACTATAGAGAGTTGAACAAAGTCACCATCAAGAACAGGTATCCACTGCCCAGAATCGACGACTTATTTGATCAGTTGCGTGGCAGTTCAGTATTTTCGAAGATAGACCTCCGTTCGGGTTACCATCAGCTTAGGATCCGGGAGTCGGATGTTCCACGGACGGCTTTCCGATCGAGGCATGGTCATTTCGAGTTCCTGGTCATGTCTTTTGGGCTGACCAATGCGCCTTCAGCATTTATGGACATGATGAACCGGGTGTTCAAGGACTTTCTGGACAAGTTTGTCGTTGTGTTCATTGACGACGTTCTGATTTATTCTCGAAATGCGGCGGAGCATGATCAGCATTTGCGGTTGGTGTTATCCGCCTTGAGGGATCATCAGTTGTATGCCAAGCTGAGCAAATGCGAGTTCTGGTTGCCTCAGGTTTCCTTCCTGGGTCATGTGGTGAACAAAGATGGTATTTCAGTGGACCCGGAGAAGATCTCAGCAGTGATGGATTGGAGTAGGCCGAGCACACCCAAGGAGATCAGGAGCTTCTTGGGGTTGGCCGGCTATTATAGGAGGTTCGTTGAGGGCTTTTCTACCTTGGCAGCGCCCTTGACAAAGCTGACGCAGAAGCATGCGGCGTTCGTGTGGAGTGATAAGTGCGAGGAGGCCTTTCTGGAGCTAAAGAGCCGGTTATGTTCTGCCCCTGTGTTGACCTTACCGGCGGAGGGACAGGACTATGACGTTTATGTGGATGCCTCGCACGTTGGACTCGGTGGCGTGTTGATGCAGGAAGGGAAGGTGATCGCTTATGGGTCTCGTCAGTTGAAGATTCATGAGCGGAACTATCCTACGCACGACCTCGAGTTTGCTGCGGTGATTTTTGCCTTGAAGCTGTGGAGACACTTACTTTATGGGGCCCAGTGCAGGATCTTTACCGATCATAAGAGCCTGAAGTACGTGTTCACTCAGAAGGAGCTGAATTTGCGTCAGCGGCGGTGGCTTGAGTATGTTGCTGATTATGATGTTGAGATTCAGTACCATCCGGGCAAGGCCAATGTGGTGGCCGACGCCTTGAGCCGGAAGACGGGGAAAGTCTTCAATCTCACCGCGGATCGTTTAGTGGAGGAGTTTCTATTGATGGATATCACCGCGGGACGCTGTGAGTTGCAGAGCAGTTTGGTAGTGGCAGAGCCATCATGGATTTCTCTCACCAGATTGCATCAGAAAGAGGATCCGGATTTGTTGCACTTGTACCTCAGAGCTGAGAGGGGAGAGTTGCCAGATTTCTCCATCGACGAGGCGGGTACTTTGAAGTACCGCGGCAGGTTTTGCATCCCCGCAGTTGGAGACATCAGAGTTATGGTATGCAAAGAGGCTCACGGATCCAGTGTTTCCTACCACCCGGGATCTACGAAGATGTACCATGATCTGAAGCAGATCGCCTGGTGGTATGGGATGAAGGGTGATATAGCTCGTTTTGTCTCGGAGTGTTACACTTGCAGGCGGGTGAAGGCCGACCATGGGAGGCCTGGTGGCAAATTGGCACCTTTGGAGATCCCGACTTGGAAGTGGGAAAGCATCTCGATGGATTTCATTACAGGCTTACCGAGATCTCCGAGAGGGTTTGATTCTGTTTGGGTGATCGTGGACCGATTGACGAAGTGTGCGCACTTCGTACCTTATAAGATCGATTACTCGATGAAGAAGATTGCTGAGTTGTACTTGGATGAGGTCGTCAGATTGCACGGCGTTCCAGTTAGCATCGTTTCAGATCGAGACTCTCGGTTCACATCGCGTTTCTGGAGGAGTTTGCAGGAGGGTCTGGGGACAGATTTGAGGTATTCCACAGCTTACCATCCGCAGACCAACGGGCAGACCGAGCGTGTGAATCAGATTGTGGAGGATATGATCCGGTGCTATATTCTCGATCATGGAGGTGCGTGGGACGAGCGTTTACGGCTCATGGAATTTGCCTACAACAACAGCTACCAAGAGAGTCTTCAGATGGCTCCCTTCGAGGCGTTGTATGGGAGGCGCTGCAGAACCCCTTTGTTTTGGGCCGAGGTCGGTGAGAGGCCTGTTTTGGGTCCTGATGCACTCGAAGAAATGGAGGTTTCCGTGAAGCTCATTCGGGAGAAGCTTCGAGTTGCCCAGGAGAGGTATGAGAAGAACGCCAATCGGCGCAGGTCCGATTTGGAGTTTTCAGTGGATGATTTGGTCTTCTTGAAGGTGTCTCCGATGGTAGGAGTGAAGAGGTTTGGCAGGAATCGGAAGTTGGATCCGAGATTTGTGGGCCCGTTCAGGATTTTGGAGCGTATTGGTGTGGCTGCTTATAGGCTGGATCTGCCAGCTAGCTTCCCGGGGGTTCATAATGTCTTTCATGTGAGCCAGTTGCGGAAGTGCGTGCGGAGCAGTGGGCAAGTCTTGGACGCTGTGCCCCAGTTGGAGCCCAATCTCTCGTATGTCGAGGTGCCGGTCCGCATTTTGGAAGCTCAAGCTCGAGTGTTGCGGACGAAGTCTATTCCTATGGTAAAGGTTCTTTGGAAGAATCAGGATTTGGAGAGCGCGACTTGGGAGCTAGAGTCGGCTATGAGGGAGGCTCACCCTCATTTGTTCCCCTGAGTTGTCGGGTACGTTCCCTTTCTGGTAGTTTGTTTCTTTCCTTCTGTTGTAGGAGTGGTATTCGCAAAGTTTCGGGTCGAAACTTTTTGTTAGGGGGAGTGACTGTAACGCCCCCGAATTTTCGATGATTTATTTTAAATCCTTTTTCGGCGTTACGTTGACGTTTTCCGTCTCGAGCCGTTGTTAGAGTACCTCGTTAGGTGTTCTTAGAGGTTTAGCCTGTTTGCGGGTTTCCCCAGCTAGCCGGTGTCTGTTTTGGAGACCCGGTTGAGCCTTTCAGGGAATTCTCGTGTTTGGCTTCGGGCGAGGTTAGCTCGAGTTTTGTTCGTCGGAAGTCGTTTTTGACTTCGCCGTTGTTCTCGTAGCCCGGGTTTTTAGCTACGGTGCGATTTTGGTCGAAATCCGAAGACGTCGCGTTTTCGCGTCGTTTTGGCGGTAGTTAATTTGTGCGAGTCGTCATTTCTTTTCTATGGCGGCTTGTCTCTTGGCGCATGTGTCGCGTGGCGCGCGACTCGTGCGAGCCGGTGTGGTTTATTGTTTGGTGTGCGTGTTGTACGTGTGAGGTTAATTATAATTGCGCGTGCGTGCCGGTATTTTGTACGTGCTCGTGCGCGCGTGTGCGCGCGCGCGTGTGCGTGCGCGCGGGGTTGAGTATGTTTGCGTGTGCGTGTCGGCGTTCGTGTTAGTATGTGTGCGCGGAGGGGTACGATTTCGTGCGTGCTCTTGCGTGCTAGGTTTTATATTTATGTACGTACGCGGGCGTGTGCATGCGTGCGAGGGTGTATACTATTATGTGTATTAATAGTTATTTGGGTTGTATGTTATTAGGGATTAATTAGTGTATTAGTTAGGTTATTAATTATATGAATTATAATTAAAGTATAAGTTTTATAATTTATATATTAAAGTATAAGTTTTATAATTTATATATTAAAGTATATATTAAAGCAGCCCCCCCCTTATAAATTAATTAAACCCCTCCCTCTCCTCTCCCGTGAACCAGCAGCCCGCCTCCCCCCTTTTTCTTTTTATTTTTTTCTCCTGTGCGAACTCCCGACCCGAGCGGAAACCGCCCTAGCCGGCTCCTTCCACCGCCCGCCGCCGGCCGCTCCGGCCTCCCCTCCCCGATCCGAGCCCGGATCCGTGATCCCCTAGGCGAGATCTTCGTTCCGAGGTAATTTATTTTGAGTTTCACCGTAGATTTTTTCGTGATTTGGAATGGATGTGGGTTGTTTTTTTCGCTCCTTGTGTTGATAGAATGCAATCTTAGGTTGGTTGGAGTGATTGGAAGCCTTCCGGAATTTTTGGGCGTCCGCCATAGCGCCGTTGTGCTGGCGAAATTTTTGGTGATTTAGCGAGGCAAGTGCTTCCCCTCTTTTCGCCGTTTGGCCTCCCTTTTTGTTAAATTCCTTGATAATTTCTGTTATTCGTGCAATTTAGAAATTTTTTATTGAAATTATCCTAACCCTAATCCCTTTTGAATCGCGTTAGAAAATTTGGGTTATATCCCTCCCGCTAGTAGCCCCCGATTTAGAGCGGCGTCGCGGTAGGTGTGTAGCGTTGATGTGGGTTAGCGTCGGGTTGGGGTTATGTTAGGCCTAGGTGCAGGTCTAGGTTTTGGGATTTTTCCTAGTTTGCCTAATCGAGGCGTTTAGGTGTAATTGTGCACGCACGGCCTATGGTCGTGCGTCTTTTAAATCGTGCGACCCGATATCGGTGCTCGTACGCTAGGCTTAGGATCGAGTGAGTGTACTCACTCGCAGCGGCGTTGCGTAATCGCAACGACTAATCCCTTAGCGTTGATTTCTCCCCGAGTGTTTTGCTCGTGTATCGAGAGTCCCTTGTCGGCTGTTACCTTTCGAAGGCCGAATCGTGGGTTGTGGTCAGTAGTGGTGGTGGATGGCTCTTTTAGGGGTTGTGTGGCGTGATGTAGCCTTGACCACACTCTTTACCTTGACCCGAGTAGTTTCTGGGCAAGTGAGTGATGGGTCTTTTGTGCCTTCACGTGTCAACCCTTGAGCAATTTGTTGACTCGGAATTAGTGGTTGGGCGTTTGGAACGCTTTCAACCTGATGCCAAGTTTCTTGTTTTTGCTACTGCCGCCTCTCACAATTTAGGATGTTAGGCGTTTCTTCCGTAGGTGTTGCAGCATTTTATTTTGGCATCATGGCCATGTTGACTCTGCAGGTTTTTAGGCAGAGTAGTTGCTGTTTTCCCGCACTTGGTGCAGGTTTGCTTTTCGCCCTTCCTTGGGCATTGTTGTTTTTACTCTACTTTGTACTCTCTTTACCTTACTTTACGTGCTTTTACCTTACTTTCCTTTTTAGCACTTGCATTCCTTGCTCTGAGGTGTTCTTTTTTTTTCTTCTGAACGCCTCAGGTTCTGGGCAGTAGCCAGTAGGTGGCTGATGCTGTGGTGCTGTTGGAGGTCCTTCTGTTGACTGTTGAGACTCTCTTGAGTCTTAGTGAGGTAGTTTTACTGTTTTCTTACAGACATACATACTTGCCAGTGGGTTCGTGTCAGCTGTTGGCGCCCCTGGTAGTTTTATCTTTTTGTACTAGATATGTTTTCTTCTTACTGCTACCCTTTCTGGGAGATAGTTTATTTGCTCTGGGAAGTTTTATGCTAGGTTGCTAGTTACTTTAAAAGCTAAAAGTAAAACTATATTATGTATAAGCATATGATCAGCATGATTTCTAAAAAGAACTCACTCAACGTACTTTCTTAATTACGTATAACAAATGATTTTCCTATATATGTATAAATTAAAACTAGAAGTTTTGGTTCAGCGTAAGGGTCCTTCGGGATCACTTATGCGCTCATTTAGGATGTGGTCATAAATGAAGTATTTTCCGCTACGCATAAAAAAATCAGTTTTGAAACCGTGGACTCTTTGGTCCACTGAGCCGAGGGATACGGCCCACGAATAAATCAAGTTTTTATAATCAATAAAGTCATGATTTGAAAGGATTTGGAGCGTCGCCTGAACGTCGGCAGTTATCCCCTGCTCGACGTGGCATCACAGCGCGTAGATTTTCTCTTACTCTGATTTAATAAATAGTGAGAAAAATGCGGGTTGTGACACGCGCGCATGGCTGCACAAGCGCGCCCTCGCGCGCGCTTGCGTGCTTCCGGGTGTGCCTTTGCACTCGCCCGCCGTTGCGCCGGCGCGCCTCCGCACCGTCCAGCACACGGACCCCTTCGTGATTGGATTCGTCAGCACCTTGCCTGAAGCCCCCGTCGACGCTCCTTCAATTTGATGTAGCACCACCGTCGCCAATCGTATAAGTACGAGCATGCCTTCGAGGCACCGTTCTTCGCCTTCTCGACCTTCTCTCCGAAGGAAGACATGAAAGCGAGGAAGAAGAAGATTAAAAATCCTAAGTTGTCTCTCACACGGCTCACAACCAACAAAGGATTTAGGGGGCATTTGATAGGGATTGGATCCATTTTTAGCTTTAGGGGTGCACATAGCAATCCCCAAAATGAGATCATGAGGTTGACTAGTAAACCCCATAATTCCCTTCATGATGGGAGAAGTGGAGGGCCCACTTTCTCTCATCTTTCATCTCCTCCATCCAATTCCCCCCTCTTTCTCTCCCACCAAAAATGAGATCCATAAAAAAGGGAAAGAGGGGAAAGAGGGGAGAGAGGACACCGCCGCCGCAACCAGCTGCCGCCGACCGCCGCCGCCCGGCCGCCGCCGCTAGGCCTCCCGGCCGCCGCCGCCCGACCGCCCGACCGCCGCCGCCCGGCCGCCGCCGTCTGTCCACCGCCAGTCGATGGCTCGCCGCCCGAACCTCCACCATCCGATCATGGCGCGTTACCACGGCCGTCCGATCAAGGGGAAACCACCCACTAACCCACTACGTTAGTGGTGGGGCCCACCATGATCTCCCCTTGGAGTCTATAAAAGGACCCCAGGGGCTCTTCATTTCTCATCTTTTCCTCCTACGATTCTTCTCCCTCTTCCTCAGGTGAGAGCTCTCCCGCCTCCTCTACCGTGTCTGCCACCTCTCGCCGTCAGCCACTAGCGACCACCAGCGGCCACCAGCGACCTGGCCTCCAGCGGCCACCAGCGGCCACCAGCGACCATCAGCACCCGCCATCGGCTATTGGCACCCCACCAACGCGCAGTTGGGAAGGAGGCGCCCAAAGTCAGAGGAAGTCGAGCGAAGAAGACAGTCGAAGCCCGCAAGCGCGCCGCCCCCGGGCGCGCACGCCGGAAGCATCCCGCACATTCCATTATTTAAGTCACTTTGATGGAGCAGTCTGTTGCCCGCCGACAGTTATAGTCATCTTTTCACCCCGCAAGTTGTAACGGGAGCGGCCTGTCGCCCCGATTCACTCAACATACTGTAATCACCCTGATCTAGGGGATTTTGACTGGCAGCGAACTGGTCACGTGGTTTTTCACCCGATTGATGGGTTTTCCACGTTAAAACTCCTTGTGTACATTTCCCCTCTTCAACTGACTATGTGCGCGCTCGACCGCTCCGCGAGCTAAGGCGGTCCAAGTTAGTCTGGATCGACCGGAGCGCCGAGTTTGGCCGCAACAATATTATATTACTGTATAAAAATAAAAAATGCACTGCAAAAATTGACTTCAAACCGCACCAATGTCAAATCATAACATACGGTTTTTATGCGGAGAAGTTTTGTTCGGTCCAAAATCGTCCTCTTTAGTGCGATTGCGGTTTAAGTTCAAACTGCATTAGATTCACTCGTTATAGTAAGTATAAATATTATAGATAAATTATAAAATAATAACAATATAATAATAAAAATAATAAACGGGTTGCGGTTCGGTTCTACCTCGGTCCGGTTCGGATCGGGTTTAAAAATCTTGAAACCGCTTGAGACTTGTATGTTGCGGTTCCGGTTCCGATTCCGGTCCGGATAATAAAATATAAGAACACACCCGGACCAATGTTGTTCACGGTTCCAAAATTCAAACCAAAACCCGAGTAATTTGCGAACGGTTCGGTCCGGTTCTTTGTGGTTCCGGTTCGGTTTGCGGTTTTCGGTTTTAAGTGACAGCTCTACTCATGCCCCGCGCGACAGTACCCTGACCACTACATTGTTTCGCGTGATGGTGCTCCCCCCGCTCGCAAACCCATAGAAATGCAGTCAGGAGAAATCTGAAGAAGAACACATTTGAACCATAATTGGTCTAGACGTAGAAATTTGATTCGAGGGAACAAAAGGGGGAAAATAGCTATGCAAGATAACCAATCTCGTCATCCTCCCTCCGTTCTGAGTCAATATATGTTGAATCAACCATCATTGCATCTTATGTTGAAACCAACTCCTAAACATACCATTACTAAGAAACCACTTATTAAGATATCACATATTAATCAACCGTTACGACTCTAGAGTGGTGTTAAAAATGGATTTTACTGTTGCATATAACAAAGCTACATCACTGAAAATCTGAGAAAAACATACGCATAGCATTGAACATGAGTAGAGCATTTTAGGTTAGAAATAAGTACAGGAAATTTGTCCAAAATAGTTGAGTTTGAAAAGAACGTAAAGAGAACATACATAGAATATTATTTACTGCAATTTGAGAATGGAGGAGAAAACAGAATATGGACAGACTTACCTGTAGGGAACGAGCACAGCGAGGTGATGTCGTAAGCGTCATGAAGAAGACGCCCGAAGAAACGCTTGCTGCAGAGTTTTTGTGGTTGGGATCGTCTGAGGTGATGCCCTAAGAAACACGAGAAGGAATGGATCCGGATCCCCTGGAGTTCCCGCGGGAACTTCGCAGGAACTCCAGGGGGTGGAGTTCGCGTTTTGCGGTTTAACGGGGCGGAATCAGCAAAATTGGTTAACATGAAAGTTGTAGATATCCCCGAGACGAATAACTTTCATGTTGAACATTTTTTTGATTTGAAGTCGTTTAGACCCCCGATTTTAATTATTTTTGGACAGAGTTTTTTCGGGCCTCAAATCGGGAGTCTAAACGACTTCAAATCAAAAAATGTTCAACATGAAAGTTATTCGTCTCGCGGATATCTACAACTTTCATGTTAACCAATTTTGCTGATTCCGCCCCGTTAAACCGCAAAACGCGAACTCCACCTCCTGGAGTTCCTGGGATCCGGATCCAGAAGGAATACCCCATTGTCCGTCCCTACATGAGAAAAGACTTAACCTTTAATTTGAAAAAAAAAACATTGCAATATTAATGACCCTGATTGGATACCGTTGCCATGTCCTATTAATACTTGTCGGGAATTTTCCGTCAACCAAACGGTCCAAACACGCCCACTATTATATCAAACGTGAAGTCAAATCTTTCCATGCTGCAC
Organism: Platanthera zijinensis; assembly: GCA_039513925.1. Lineage (NCBI taxonomy): Eukaryota > Viridiplantae > Streptophyta > Magnoliopsida > Asparagales > Orchidaceae > Platanthera > Platanthera zijinensis. Next base: position 158,691,874 of record CM077091.1, read on the forward strand.
CCACTAGGCCAACAAAGTACCAACGAGTAACGTGGTAGGCACGCCGGGAAGAAAGTCAACGTTAGAATTCATGTTAAAATTACATTATCCATATTTCAAAAATTATAATAAAATCAACGAAAAACAGTCATCTTGCATAATTTTTTAAAAAAGTAAGCATCATGAGAAGAACGTAATGATTAATCTAATTTAATAGTATATATATAGGGTTATTTACATCGACCTTCTCTTAAAATTTGTATAATTACAGCTTGCACTAGACATTAGTCTAACTTTTTCATAACATCCATGCATAAAAATACATTATTGGAGTAAAAATACATCATTGGAGAAAATATGCACGAGAAAGTATTATGTCCCCGTTGAAAAGACGAACAATAAGTGCCTTGCGATTGACAGAGCATGAGAGAGCCTCATGTACAACAATTTGTATATATTTATATATATAATTGTCATAAAATAAACGTAAAATTTGAACGACAAATGTTTCATCAAATGATGTTTTTTTGAAGTATAGTAAAGAGAGAAGATTAGTTTTTGTTGTAGTATTTATTGTACATATTTTACCCTTTTCTATTCCAATTTTTAATATTTTTTTTAAATAAATGGGTTTAGTTTATGTGTGGTTTATTCAATCTATTCATCTACTACTATAAATGAATAAGTATTTGGCGTAACATTCATTATACAAATTTTATTGTTTATTCTAGCTACTCATCTAGTGAATCGACGGACACAAGCTATTAGAGGGCAGCCCATGGTTAGAGAGGAACTGAGGAAGGAATAGAGCATGAGAGATACGAGGTTTTAGGGCAGGGTTTTATTTGTCGGCAAATAAAAGGCTCTAGAATACAGTAAAATCTTAAACTCAAATAATTGGGGAATGCTAGTTTGGGGTTAGAGGAATCGAATAAAAAATGTCTTATATGTATACTATTTATAAGAGAATTAATATATTTGGATTCTAACAAATCTATGGATTGACAGACGTTTGATCAACTCATTTAGCGATGAAGATTGGCTGAGAAATAGCTAGAGAGAAAACCTCTATAGGTTTCCTAAACTATATAAGAGATTTGAGAGCTCTATCTAACAGATTAAGGCTCCGTTTGGGAGGACTTATTTTCACCGGTCAAGCGGTCACGATCGCATGAACCGGATCTTAATTAATTCCCGATTCATCCGTTCGTGACCGCTTGACCGGTGAAAATAAGTCCTCCCAAACCGAGCCTAAGAATATATTTAGACCATCTTCATCCAATACAAGATGTTACTTTGGGAATCTCCATTTTTTTTAAAGATTCTGACATGTGAATATTATTATATAGCAAATTTATTATATTTCTCTCTATTAAAAAAACAAGTTTTTTACTACGAACAATCACTCAGACCAACTCGAGTCCAATTGGGTGGTCTAGTTTATCTGAGGGCAGCATTATGCGACCAGATTAAGAGTAGGGGAGGAATTAATACGAGTATTATGTCATTTTCAACTATCATAAACGTTAACATGTGAAATAAAAACTCTTATTAATAGTTTTTAAGTCATTTGTTACTGATCTTTTTTCAAATATTGAAAATTGGAAGAACCATAAAAATTCAAGAAGACCACCATTCGAAATACCACATCGATCACTTTCCACCTCTGTCTTGGGCTTTCAATAAGACTACGTTTTTTTTCGATGACCAAGTTTTAATCGGATGCCCATAGTTCTGCAAAATGATACAAAATGACGAAATCTCCTTTCGTGATATTGGTCTTCTACAGTTCAAACAGTCACGTGAACAATTAATCCATTTTGTATGTAACATTATTGTAGGCGATGTAGAGTCTGATCATCTGATCCTATTGATAGTTAATTTAATTTGCACATTTACTTTTTCCTATTTCCATTGACTTCAGGTATAAAAGAGTTTTCTTTGTATTCTCGTTTTGTAATCGTAATATCAGAAGAAATCTTAAAGCGAGCGTGGAGCAGGTAAATTACTGAACCACATTAAACTATGTGTGTTTGCTCTTCTTAGTTTGGTATTTTTTTTTCGTTTTCTATCTTTGATCCTAAGAATTATATTTACACATTCCTATTTATACTCCATATATTAGTTCTTAAGAAATAGTTGATTGGTTCAAAATAATTTAAGCCCTTCTATTAAATTTTGGGAATTTATAAACGCAGTTCTTAAATGGCTATTCGCAGCCCGACTCAACTTAAAAAAAGGAAATTATAAGCGTAGCCCTTAAATGGCTATTCGCAGCCCAACTCAACTTAAAAAAAAAAACAATCCGCTTCTTTTTTTCTAACCCTAAACGCAACCCCCAAATTCCTCCCGCTCCTTCAGCCATTCCGTCGCCCAGCCGCGCCTTCTCTGTCGCGATCGTGCCGCCACCCTCGTCGGACCGCCGCCACCGTCGTCGAACCGCCGCCACCCTCGTCGGACCGCCGCCGCCGCCATTCTCGAGTTCCTCCGCCGCATCCCTTCCGAGTTACGCCGGATTTTCTCCCAAATCCGTAAAATCTGGTATGATTTCTCTATTGTTTTCAAATCTCTTCCTATTAATCAATATTTTAGTTATTCTCAACCGATTTACAGAAGTGACCGAGCAATGAGACATACCTTTCATAACTCGGCTCCAAGATTAGTAGGTAAACATACTTATTTTTCTATTACGTAAATGAATACTAATGTTGCTTCAACATTATTCTTACTTATAATACATGTACAACTTGTGATTTATGGATCATTTGAGCAGTCATTTACTTTCAAAGAACATGAATAGAAAAAATATGGTAATCACTATACAATATGATAATTTTTGACCTATGTTATTTACTAAACTAAACTTGCATTACTTTTATTTTGCAGGTGAATTATATTTTGGGAACCCGACATGATTATGGACATATAGAACCCGACATGATTATGGACATATAACTTTGATGGTTACAAACTTACAATGGACTGTTATTATGAACTGTTAATTATTGTAAAAAATAATGGACGGTTACCTTTCATTTTATTTTGCTTTTTTTATGTTAACATATTTCAGTTTGTGCTGTTATCTGTTATTTTGATGAACAATAGACTTTTATTTGTTTGCTTAGGAAAAAAATTGGGCTGCGAATAGCCGTTGGGCTGCACATATCGCTTTTTCGACTGCTAATATAACTGGACTGCGAATAGCCGTTTAAGAGCTGCATATATAAATTCCCAGTTTTTAATGTAAAAAAAAAAGTATTTTGTATTTGAATTGAAAGGAGTGCTAAGTAGTTTTTTTTGGGGACATATTATTGTAATTTAAAAAAAGAAGTTAAAGTTATATTCATTTTGGATATTTAGAGACCAATGAAAATTGTGATTTACTTCTTTTTTAAATCGTAGTTTTTAATAGCTGTCCATGCACTAACTCGATAACTCTTCCAAGCACGTCCGAAAATCCAAGTCATCATTTGAGAGCCTGTTGCTAATCTTAGACCATCTTCCTGGTGAATAACATCATCCTCCTTATTTTATCGCTCTCACAATAAAGGCGCTTATGTTTTTTCTGTTTTAGATAATAATAAATGCTGAAAATTAATCTAAAATTTAAAGGGAGTTGTAGATCTCGTCGAGATCTACAACTTTCGTGTTGAACACGTTTTCTAAAAATGCATGTACAAGACGTATTTTCAAAAGACGCGAAAAATTAGGAGAGTCCGGTGCACCTAACTAAAACTGCGGTGTCCTTAACAACTCCCAATTTAAATTATGATTTCATTTTTCCCATTTGAAGAGCTACTAATTTGACTAATTTCAATAAATTTATAAGCTAATTAATTATTTTCTAAAAAAACACAAATATATAGAGAATTGGATGAATACGAAGAGCGCCAATCATAATGGATGCCGAAAGAGGCTAATTTATGGATCAGATTTTCAAAAGGACATTGTCAGAATAAATAGGGAGCAGTTATCGACAGAAAAATTTGTCCTGTTTGCTGATCTAACGGCCAATATTGCACCACAAGTCTTATTCCTATTGGACGCACGTCACATCATTCTCTTTCGACGAACCTGTAAACGCCACGTTGCTTGATTTTTTGTTATACATTGCTTTCGTCTGCCGCGCCATTAATACCCCGTGCTAGCGGCCGACATCTGTCGTCGCGCCACAGCTAGGCGAGAGTGGACTTCCTTTTCGGCTTTCACCATCCTCTGCTCCTCTCTCTCTCTCTCTCTCCTTCCTCCCGGCGACCGGCTTCCTCCTCCCGGCGACGATTTTCTTCGAGATTTCAACGCCTGCTTGGTTTGTGGAAGTGTGGTTATAGCTTTGCTTGCACAGGGGGTTTGGATCGATCTCGGTTGCATGATTCCATAGTTTAATTGCAGTAATTGCAGAACGAAAGGGATGAGCTGCCGCGCGATGTGGACTGACACCAAGAACATCGATCAGACGTCGGTGCCGCCGATTACGCGGCAGCCGTCAATCTTTTCACTGACCTTCGACGAGATCCAGAGCACGATGGGTGGGATCGGAAACGGCGGAAAGGATTTTGGTTCGATGAACATGGAAGAGTTTCTGAAGAACTTATGGACGGCAGAGGAGTGTCAGGACATGGAGGCCACGGCTGGCAGTCCTCACGCCGGCGCTGGCACTCTGCAGCGCCAGGGATCTTTCACCCTCCCGAGGACACTAAGCCAGAAGACAGTCGACGATGTGTGGCAGGACCTCATGTGCGAGAATGGCGAAAACGCCGGCGGCCGATCCGATTTCCAGCAACAACCGAGGCAGCCGTCACTCGGCGAGATGACGCTTGAGGAGTTCCTCGTACGGGCCGGAGTAGTGAAAGAAGAGATGGAACCGACGTTCTCGAGCCCCATGGTTAACACCAGCAACAGCACTAGTAGTGGCGTTTATTACGGAGACATGTCGGCATCGGGCAACAGCAATAATGGCCCGTTTTCCATCAGTTTCTCTCAGGTGGATCAAAGCAATGTGACCGCGATTCCAAAGTCCCTTCCAGGAAACTCTGGTTCCACTCTGGCCGTGTTCACTCCCGGCGTGATCGATCCATACGCTGCTCAGCTTCCATTAGTAAGCCAGCAAGGGATGAGAGGCGGAGCCGTTGGTATAGTTGATCAGGTAACAAATACCGGATCATCAATACCGGGGACGGTTGGTTTGGCATTGGCGTCGCCGCCGGTGACTCAGATTACTTACGAAGGGTTTACAAAGGGAAATGAAGAATTTTCTTCCTTGTCGCCGGTGCCTTACGCCCTCAGTGGGGAGATGAGGGGGAGAAAGATTAATGGTTCGGTGGAGAAGGTTGTGGAAAGGAGGCAGAGAAGAATGATCAAGAACAGAGAGTCCGCTGCCAGATCACGAGCCCGCAAACAGGTGATGTATATTTTGCTCTGTTTTTTTTTTTTGCTTAGGCTTCGTTCATTTTGCAAGGTCGAAATACTGGCTTGATTTTATAGTATGAAGTTAGATAATAGCCTCCTAAAAATCTAACAATATGTAGATGCCTCAGAACCTCAAACCAGGGAGATAATAGCAGGTGTCTTTGCAAAAAAAAACATGAAATCTGTTATGAAAAATTACACTGGCAAACCTTATTTAATAAGAAGACTTTACCCAGCTATTGAACTCAGGAGAAACGCAGCAATTACCGGGAGACGTGGTCACCAACAAGATAACCTCTACCACCGGATCTTAAAATCAAACGGATTCTGAAACGGACGAAGCTTCCCTTAATTATTCATTGCATTCTGAGAACTTTCATTTTGCAAGCAAGACAACCTCTACCACCGGCTGCCCCAGCTCCTGCAATCTAGTCTTGGACAAGGACAAAATTTTGGGTTCTACTATAGATTATATCATACAAAAGAGTAAAAGACTAATCAGGCTTTATTAAAAGCAGGGGACATGTCCGAATTATTTTTCTTTCCTACACGCAAGCCATTTCACAGCCCCGAGAGAACTTTCGCATCAACATCATTAAATCGGTCGTAGCAGATCCCAAAGACTATGGCTACGACCGGCTTGTCGTGGGAAAAATTTTAGGTCAGGATCGTGGACGGTAAGCATCGTCCACACAACCAATGAGAAGCCAAAAATGATGAGGGTCCCGCGCAAAAGTGTATGGCACAAGCCACAACTGTGTGGGACCCACCTCCTTTGCAAGCTCCTCATTGGTGCAGGACCATGAGCATCATCCACGGTCCTGACCTAAATATTGCTCCTTGTCGTGATGTTTATATGCATCTAATTTTGTGAAATACCCGTTTGACCCCTCAAATAGTCAAGTAGTGTGTGTGAACCGATCCGGACCTGCCTGACCCAAGCTGGACTGATCCGAGCCGGTCATCTTCTTCCTCACGCTAAAGTACGTAGGCCGTCGCGTGAGGTCGCATGGGGGCGTCGGCCCGTGCCACCTCTGCCCCCTTTGTTGTCGTCGACCATCAGCCATAGGAGGTCCTCCATGTCCTCCTTCGTCCTCCAATTTTAAATCTGCCATTAATGGGATATTTTTTGGAAAAGTTTGGAAACGTATTTTTCCCTAATCGCTCGACCAAACTTTGAGCTGAGAGCAACATTAAATTTCCCTCGAGGAATCCTACGATAGTTTGACGGAGTTTTGGTGGGGCGGCTATTCCTCCCAATTGAATCTTTCACTGACAATTTCAAAAGTTTCGGACATCCGATCGAGTAACCGTCGCCACCAGTAGGCTCGTGGAGACATGACGAAGCATTTTTGACATTTTCGTTGAGTTTTTGAATTTTATTTTTCAGGCTTGGCAACCCCAATTTTGACGAACCTGACCAGGCTGCCCGAATTCTTCTAGGGGTAGAGTTATCCGACCATCAAAGTTGGTAATCTGAGTGATATGAACACAACGTTTCCATTTGTCCATTAATTATGATGATGAAGTTCCTTATGTCTCACTCTTAAATCGGTAGATCATATTCTTTCATTTGAAGGGGTTGGTAATTAGAAGAGGCCGGCAAATTCCTGCGCTCGTGCACATGAACATCAAAAACAGCCCAACGATTACCAATGTGCACTAAAGGCTAGTAATTGGAGGTAAAGTACAAGTTCACGCCCATTGTGCATAAAAACATCAAAAAATCAACCAATGAGTACCCTATAGCTCCTTGCACGATGCTCTCTCGAGCACGATGCTTACCAGAATGTGCACCCACACGTAGCTCTCCAAATGACGCCCTCGTTACTCACGCCGCTTACTAAAACTCGCCCCCGAGCGCTTCTCAACATATCACACCGCTAAACAGATTGCTCCCCCGCTCCCCCGCGCACCGCTCAATCGCGTCCTCGTGCACCACTCACCAAAGCACGCTCTTGGGCGTCGTTTTCCAAAAAAGTGCTTTTGTGGGCATTTCAACATACCACAATCCCACGCGCAGCTCACTAGATCACGCTTCCATGCACTGCTCTCCAGAAGGCCCCTAGCACGCCTCATATAATGCGATCACGCACACCACTCACCCAAACGCTCCTTCTGCAGACCGCTCAACAAATTGCCCCTTGCGTGCTATCCAATATATTGTGCACCCGCGTGCCACTCTCCAAAAAGTGCCCCGTGCACTACTAGAGCGCACCACACGGGCTGATCACCAGATCGCTCTCCGCAGGACGCTCACCAATTCGTTCCCCCAGCCCTCTCACTAGATCATATACACATCACGTCCCCACACGCCACTCCCCAAACCGCACCACCATGCGCCGCTTAACATGTTACGCCCCCCTGCACGCCCTCTGTAGAAAGCGTTCAGTTCGTTGCTCTCCATAACTCGCTCCCGCACACTATACTTCAGAACGCTCCCCCGCAGACAGCTCACTAGATCGCGTCATCTGCCGACCACTCACTAGATTGTGCCGCCGCGGTCCGCTCACCAAATTGTGCCCCCACACGCCACTCTCTAGAATGCGTATCAGCACCGTTCTCTAGAATGCGCCAGCGCCCTGCTTTTCAGTCTGCTCCCTCGCACAACGCTCAACATAGTGCACCCTACTATGTTGTTCTCTAGAAAGCGTTTAGTGAGTCACTCTGCATGGCTTGCTCTCGCTTGCTAGACTCCATAATGCGCTCTTGTTCTCCGTTCTCCAGAACGCGCTCATCGCACATCTTTCTAGATCGTGCCCCCGCGTCATTCCGATAAACGTGTCCTCAGTGCGCGTACCTATGCAAAGTCTTTTTGTATCATTGTAAAACGAGCAATATCATGTCTCCCTCGCTAATACAGTTGTGTACTCATGAAACATTCCTAGTGGATTTTCTGACTAGTCCAGACCTGTAATTATTTCTCTTTCCGAGTTTTCCACTTAAAAACTACGTTCTCGACTCTACTTTAACTGTGTGCGCATTCAATTAAATCTCTAGCTATGGCAAACTTGATCTATGAGCTAATTTGTTTTGTATCAGCGGCAAAGATAAAAGTATAGGTTTAGTGCCAAAAAATTATAGCGAATGGCGGATCAATTTGTCTTACAAATGAATTGCACCATCGAAAGTGACATTCGATTGCCCTCAAAAAATCCTACCAAAGTTTGATGGAGTTTTGACGGGGGCTATTCCACACAAATGAATCTTTCGCTGACAATTTTAAGAGTTTTGAACCTCCAATCGAGAAACTGTTGCCACCAACAAGCTCGTAGCGGCATGATGAAGCATTCCTGAAATTTTTATTGAGTTTTAAGAACTTCTATTTTTCAAGCTAGCAGCCCCACCTCCGACGAACCTGACCGGGCTGCCCGAATTCTTCTAGGGGCAGAGTTATCTGGCCATCAAAGTTGGCAATCCGAGGGATATGAACATGTCGTTTCCATTCGTCCATCAATTAATCATGGCGACGAAATTCCTTATGTTTCACTCTCAAATCAGTTGTAGAGAGCATATTCTTTCATTTGAAGGGGTTGGTAATTAGAAGTGGCGTGCAAATTCATGTGTCGTGTGCGCATGAACATCAAAAAATCGTCCAACGACTACCATCGTGCGCTAAAGGTCAGTAATTGGAAATAAAGTACACGTTTATGCACATTGTGCATAAGAACATCGAAAAATCATCAAGTGAGTGCCCTCTAGCTCCCCGCACGACACCCGGTCGAGCGCGCTGCTTATTAGAATGCGCACCCACACGTTCTCACCAAATTACACCCCCTCGTTGCTCGTGCCGCTCACTAAAGCTTGCCCCCGAGCACTGCTCAACATGCCGCACCGCTAAGCAACTCGCTCCCCATGTGCCGCTCCACAGAACATGCCCCCGTGCACCACTCAACATATCGCGTCCTCGTGCACCGCTCACCAAAGCGCACTCTTGGGCATCCCTTTCCAAAAAGCGCCTTTGTGGGCATATCAACATACTACAACCTTGCACGCCACTCACTAGATCGCGCCTCTATGCGTTGCTCTCCAGAAATCCCCTAGCACGCCTCTCATATAATGCGACCGCGTGCACCGCTCACCAGAACACGCCTTATGCAGATCGCTCAATAAAACTCCGCTGCGCGCGACCCAATATATTGTTCCCCCACGTGCCACTCTCCAAAAAGCGCCTCATGCATTACTCTCTTTATCTCGTTCCTACATGTTGCACTCTAGAACGCACCCCCACGGGCTGATCACCAGACCACTCTCGCACGGGCTGATCACCAGATCCAGGCCGCTCTCCAAATCGTGCCTCCGCACCCTGCTCACTAGATCGCTCGCCATGGGCTATACACCGCATCACGTCCCCATGTGCCACCTCCAAACCGCACCATCGTGCGGCGCTTAACTTGTTGCACCCCCTACACGTCGCTCTCTAGAAAGTGTCCAGTTTGTTGCTCTCCATAACTCGCTCTCGCGCACTGCACTCCAGAACGCGCCCCCACAGACATCTCACCAGATCGCGCCATCTGTGGGTCGCTCACCAAATTATGCGCCCACGCGCCACTCTCTAGAATGCGCCTTGACGCTGCACTATAGAATGTTGTCGTGCCCTGCTTTTCATATTGCACCCCCGCGCGACGCTCAACATAGTGCACCCCATTGCATAGTTATTTATAAAGCGCCTAATGTGTCGCTTTTCATAACTTGCTCTCACATGTTGCACTCCATAATGCGCTCTCGTGCTTCGCTCTCCAGAACACGCCCATCACATTGTCCTGTAAATCGCTCCCTGCCTCCCTCACGCCATTCCGGTGAGCGTGTCCTTAACACGCATATATATGAGAAGACTTTTTGTATCATTGACGAGCAGTGTCATGTCTCCCTTGCTAAAATAGTTGTGCACTCAGAGAACATTGCTAATGAATTTTCTGATTTGTGTACACCCCGTGATTTTTTCTCTTTCTGAGTTTTCCATGTAAAAATTATGTTGCCCACTCTACTTTAACTGTGTGCATTCGATTGAATCTGTAGCTACGACAAATTTGATTAATGAGCTAATTTGTTTTGTATCAAGTTGAAGATAAAAAATAGGTTTAATGCCAAAAAGTTAAAGTGAACGGCGGATCAATTTGTCTTACAAAGAAATTACAATTTTATTATTAATCATTTGCATATGCATGTTTAAATGAAACATAAGTAATTATCTAATTATGGCTCCATTACTAACATGCTTTAATTATTTGGAAGAGGTAAATTATTGAGTTTTACAAAAGTTTTGACTTATTTTTTAATCTCGGTTTGTTTGCAGAGCTTGGATCAGTTCATGCTTAGAAAGTTGTATGACCTGATAATAAATAATTGAAGTAACAAAAGAGGAAAAAATTGACCTGATAATAAATAATTATAGTTTTTAAATGTAATTGGTAATACCGAGAGAGTTGGATGAGGAAGAAAAAAAACAAGACTCTGAAAAAAAGAATCAGCCCACCAATTTAGTAGAGAATTAATTTTCTAAAATTTCATCCAGATTTCATATTTCCAAAGTTTTGATTGAAAGTCTATAGCCCTGCCCCGGCATATAGCTTCCTTATTTGTATGGTTTATATCTAAGTGTTTGCAATAAGAATCATAATAGGAGATAATATTTTACACAGTAGTGTGCCATAATCTATAACGAAAACTAAACACATATTCACCAAATTTTTCTTGAGCAGATTCATTGTCAGGTTCTCCTAGGAATATTTAAAGAACCATGTACAGTTTGTATCTCTGGGATTTTGGCATGTTGATCTTGTACCAAGTATCTAGTTGATTTTTTGAGTAAGAACCAGTGATAATCGATATGACTATAATTAAGAACGATTTAGTCGGAAGTCGGAACTTCTAGTCACATAGGAGGAGGCTTGAGACTTGTTAGGATGGCATCTACCTAATGACACTTTGCCAGTGCCCTCATTGTCCGCATTGTGTATGTGTTGATGGGAGTTGTTGGAAGATGTCCTTGAGTCTCATTCGTTTATGATTTGTATTGTCATTCCCGAGTATATCGAGTATTAATCATTTGCAATTTGTACAGTCCATCCCACGTGGATTTGGTTGGCTTGATGACCCATAAATCAAATCAGAGTTGACTCTCTCTATATTGAATTCAATCAAATTATATTAACTCAGGGACATCCATGGAAGCTCAAGATAAAAATATCCCAAAAAGATCAAAATTCAAGCCACCTTGGATCAATTCCAATCATCCCGAAGCAGTAGTCCCTAATATCAACCAGTGATAATGGATATGACTATAATTAAGAATGTTTTAGTCGCAAGTCGGAACTTCTAGTCACATAGGAGGAGACTTGAGACTTGTTAGGATGGCATCTACCTAATGACACTTTGCACTGCCCTCGTTGTTTGCATTGTGTATGTGTTGATGGGAGTTGTTGGAAGATGTCCATGAGTCTCATTCGTTTATGACTTGTATTGTCATTCCCGAGTATATCGAGTATTAATCATTTGCAATGTGTATAGTCCATCCCACGTGGATTTGGTTGGCTTCATGACCCATAAATCAAATCAGAGTTGACTCTCTCTCTATATTGAATTCAATCAAATTATATTAACTCAGGGGCATCCATGGAAGCTCAAGCTAAAAATATCCTAAAAAGATCAACATTCAAGCCTACGTGGATCAATTTCAATCATCCAGAAGCAGTAGTCCCTAATTCAACTGGCCGATCCAGATCAGTCACAGGTAACTGGATCAAGCTAAATAATCAAGATTAAGAATGGGTTGTCCATCCCGAGTAAAACAACAAATGACATAGCTTGGATCAAAACAATAAGTAGTGTCCCGTGCCATTCTGCCTAGTTCATTCAGGTCCTTTTATTTGGGGAGAATTGACAACATTGCATCATCATCTTCTCAATAGTGAGTTGTGATTCTTACAATCATCACCGACATCAAAGGAAAACTCCTCCAAGACTTCGGGGATTGGAAGCGGAATGTTGCACCACCTTCAAGTTTTGCAAGCATTGGTGTTAGAGGATAACACCACAAGAGCATCAATTATCATTCCCAGCTATCATTGGCGTTGCCGGTGGAATGGCTATTGCCTAGGATGTCTCTGTCATAAATCTTGAATCACGAATAAAGATCGCAAGTGGAGATCGTAAACAATTAGAAGCATTGATAAGAACCTTAGATCTCCGATATCAAAAGTAAAGGTAAATAGGATTTTGATGTTTTGTACACAATTGTGACCTATTTATATGCATGTTAGATGTTTCTAGGATTCATGAGAATACAAAAGAAATACAAGAATATATAAGAGCATTCTGGACTCAAAATATTTTAGAGCCCTATTTATTAGTAAACATAAATTGAGTGTGAGGGAGCAAGAGAGACAAATAGGGAAAGAGAGAGACAGTGTTATATATTAGCACAAGAATATATGCCATATTCGGCGAGAACGCAACGACATAGGATATTTCACAAAGACCTCGCCCAGACCATGCAAGACCTTGCAGGAAACCTCGCCTAGGCCACGCAAGACCTTGCAGCCTTGCAGGAAACCTCGCCTAGGCTTAGACCATGTTTGACCTGCAATCATCTCACAGAAGACCTCGCCTAGATTGACGAAAACACATAGTCATCTTGCGAGTGGTGACCAAATCCAGCTCTAGATTGTGGGCGACCTTCAGATAGCTTGGTACCTTATTGGTTCATAAATACGGTCATTGTAAAGGGAGTAAGGCAATTAACACACAAGGAGAGGAGCCTATTTGAAGATTTGGTGACCTCATTTGTCTTCCCCCGACCTCTCACAACACGTGGTTCGAGAGAGGGAATTTATGCACACTCACGAGTATCCGGCAAAACCTTTGCATTATAACATGACCATTCTGTTAGTCAAGGAGAAAGACCCTCTTTTCCAGGAAGAGCAACATCGAGGAGAATGGCCCTCTTTTCCAAGTCCTGCTTCAACAAAGGAAAGCAAAAATCTGGTCACCATTGGCAATGCTTTGGAGAGAAAAAAAGAAAGATTGTTTCCGGCTTCCTTTTCAAGCCGGGAAACTCTGAATCAGTTTTGGATCATTGGCCAAATCAGATTTTGGATATTAATTCTATCCCACCTTTTTAATAGAATTACAATCTGTCATCCTACCTAGTTTGTGTTAGTTATGATTTTTTACAAAATTACTCGTGTAATCATCTTAAAGTGAATAACCACATTGACATTAGAATTCACTTCTTGGGGTCAACATGTATTTTTATCAACTTCAACTTTTCTTTGGAGTTTAGTTGATACTTACAAAAGTAATTTGGCTTAGCATTTCTACTCATTTCATACTGTCTACACACTGTAGAAGTTGTTTTTATCAGTATTCATCGTCTACCTTTTATCATGGCGGGAACCATTCTTAAGTCTTACCTCATGATTTAACTTCTTGCCTTGTGCATGTTGTCACTTGTATGAGTTGAAATCAACAAGGGCTGACCTCATAGTTTTATATACTGAGTAGGTTCTTTTTTCCTTAAAGCAAGTGTGCTTACTATAAACTCTATTATAAAATTCCTTGTGATAGTAAACCTCTTAGTCCAAGATAATGGTGTAAATATTGCACCTTAATTAGGCATAATAGAAGACTCACTTTTTGTTGACTATTGTTTTCGCTCCCTTTGGGGCTGACGCAATAACCACTATTGGGGTGCAAAATAGTGGTAAACCACAATTTCACGCCCACTTTGTACAACAAAGAGGCTCCTGTATCCGGCGGTGGGCAGTGGTGATAGTGTATTAGTGTGAAGCTTTCTAGCGTTGCTGGAAAATTCATTTTTCCTGAAATATTCCAAGTTATTTTCTATTTTATATTTACCCAGAAAATCATGTTGACAATTTGAATCTAATTTACATTATAGGCCTTTAGTAATAGCTTTTGTTACTTGTATTATTCTGTATTCATATTGGGATGAGCTTATACCACGAAGCTTGAAGCTGAAATAGCTTTGGTAATAACTTTTGTTGCTTATATTGTTCTGTATTCGTATTGGGGCAGGCTTATACCATGGAGCTAGAAGCTGAAATAGCTAAACTTAAAGAGGAAAATCAAGAGCTACAAATGAAGCAGGTACGCCATAGCAGTCAGCCTGATTATTTTAAATTATGGCAAGCAATTTTTTGCTGGTTGTTTCTGTTAAAGATAAGATAAAATTAGCCCATTAGGGAGGCCCATGTGTATTGGCTCATGTATAGTTTCTTTAGTCTGACATTATATATGTAAGAGTCTCTCCCTCTTTCTACCTCTATATAAGTGTATGTAATCCTATTCTTTGAGAATAATACAATTAAGGGTGATTTTCTCTCTCCTGTTTTTTCTACTTCTACATGGTATCAGGGGGATCATCCCCTTCCCGCGGTCTCCGGAGTCTATCCGCCTTCCTCTACTCGCCATCGGCCTGCCTCATCCTACTCGCTCCTCTCTCTCTCTAACCGCTTGACTGCTGCGGCCTGCTTCTTCTAACCCGCATCCTCTTCTCTCTGTGGTTCCACCCTCCTCCCCTGGCTTCTTATAACCTCCTCTCTCTGACTTGTGGGGTCCACGGGTTCTCTGCTTCTCGCCGAAACTTGCTCCTAGTCGCCGCGACCTGCTCTTAGTCGCCGCGACCTATTCTTTTTTTTTCGCCGTGAGCTACTTCTTCTCGCTGCGACCTGTTCTTATTCGCCGCGACCTGCTCTTAGTCGCCTCTTGGCCTTTCTCGCCGCGACCTGTTCTTAGTCGTCGCGACCTGCTCTTGTCGCCTCTTGGCCTGGGTCGCCACGATCTCCGCTTAGTCGCCTCTATTCGCCTTTTGGCCTTTCTCGCTGCGGTCTAATTCAAATCGCCGCAACCTGCTCTTAGTCCGCCGCTTGTTCCGTTCTCGCGGTCTGTTCTGCTAGCCGCCCGGCCTGTCCTCCACTGCTTGCCGCTCGGCCTGTCTCTTCTATCCTCTATGCCATCCAGTGACTCAACCGCAGCTACCTCCTCTATGCCTGCCCGTGTTGCTGCCCTGCCTGCCGAGGTGCGCGATGAACTTCGCATCACCACACTCTTTCTCAGTGGCAAAACAAACTTTGTCGAATGGGCTCATTCTGTTCGTCGTGTTCTACAGACAAAGGGTCTGCTCGCTCACCTTACTCGGGTCAAACCTGCTGACCCCTTTGATGACTGGCTTCGCGATGAAGGCCAGGTACAATCTTGGTTGCTTAACTCTGTGGACACTGAGCCTTACTGAATGATAATGTATTGCGAAACGGCTAAGAAAATGTGGGTGAGCTGCACTCCCTCTACTCTGGCAAGGATAGCCTCCAACACCTCTTCGACATTATCTCCGCTCTTTAATCACTGGATCCTGGAACCACTGGCGACTTAACTTCTTTTGTTGCAAAGGCCAAAACCCTGGTAGAGGCCTGGATACTCTCAAGTGTACCTACTGTGGTCGTGATGGGCACCTTTAAGCTACATGTTATCGCAAACATGGTTTGCCTCCTCATCTTATTACTACTACTACGTCTGCTCCTCCTCCTCCGGGTCCCTATTCCACCGAGCCCCCATCATCTGCTCAGAAAGATATCCATGAACTCTGCCTACAGATACTGCAACAACAAGGAGTTGTCAACCATTCCTCTGGCTCGGTTGCTTCCTTCTCTACTGAAGGTATCTCCTGTCTCTCCTACAACTCTCAATGGATCCTGGATTCTGGGGCCACCAATCACATTACTTCTCAGAAACCTCCTCAGTACATGCACACTGAGTATCCCAAGTTTATCACTGTGGCAAATGACGATACTACTCCGGTGTCTGGAGCTGCTGATCTACAACTTACCCCTACTCTCTCTTTAACCTCGATTCTGCATGTTCCGGGATCTCCCTTCAACCTACTGTCTGTTAGTAGGCTTGCTCAAGATCTTGATTGTTGTCTAATCTTTTCTCCCTCTTCTTTTGTCATGAAGGATCGTCGCACACGGACTATCATTGGTAGAGGACGGCTGTCAAACGGACTTTATCTCCTGGATGTTCTTCCCACCTCACTCTTTGTTGTTCCTTTCGTCAATTGGCATCGTCGTCTTGGCCATGCTCCTCTTCAGATTCTCAAGAAGGCACTTCCTGATATCTCCTTGCAGAAATTCTCTTGCGAATCATGTATCTTTGGCAAGCAGCATCGTGTTTCTTTCCCTCCTGTATATAATTGGAGTAGTACTCCGTTTTCTTTAATTCATTCTGATATCTGGGGTCCGTATAAAATTCCCAGTATTTTTGTTTATCGGTACTTTGTCAATTTTATTGATGACTATTCACGCCTCACATTGCTTTATCTATTTCATGATCGTACTGAGCTGACTTATGTTTTCCGTGCCTTTATTGTTGAAATACGTACGCAATTTTCTACAACAGTGCAAACGCTTCGCACTGACAATGCTCGTGAATTCACAGGTCGCAGCTTCTCTAATTTATGCACCGACTTTGGGATAATTCATCAAACGTCGTGTGCATATACACCCCAACAGAACGGTGTGGCCGAGCGAAAGAATCGTCATCTCTTTGATGTCATTCGGTCAATCATGCTTCAAATGCAGGTTCCCGCCGAATATTGGAACTTTGCTGTCTCTACTGCTTGCTATCTCATTAATCGCATGCTCTCCTCCGTACTTAACTTTGCCTCTTTGTTCGGTCTACTCTTTCCTTCCAAGGCTCCATTTTCTCTCACACCTCGCACATTTGGTTGTACTTGCTATGTCCACTCTCTCGGACCACCAAGTGACAAACTTGCCGCACGCTCGACTAAATGTATCTTTGTTGGCTACTCTCGTACCCAAAAAGGGTATGTTTGCTGCTCTCCCACCATCAACAAGGTACTCGTCTCCGCGGATGTTACCTTTACCGAGGATGAAAGTTTTTTCTCCAACACCTCAACACTACCACCTCAGTCCACTCTACCACCTCAGTCCTCTATACCTCGTCCAACTGTCCCCGTCACATCTCTGCCTCCCTCTTCCACTCCTCCAGTACCACCTTCACTCGACGCTCGTCTGGAACCAACTTCACCACCTCTCCCTCCTTATCCACCTGTCTGTGTCTACACTCGACGCTCGTCCAGGATTGCAGCCCGACAGCAGCCCTCTTCTCCTCATGATCTTCTGCACAACGACGATCCAACACCACCCTCTACGTCTCATCCTATGAGAAACTATGTATCCCTCCATCGCCTCTCTCCACCTCTTCGTACTTTTGCCCCCTCTCTCTCCACTATTTCCATTCCTAACTCTTTGCAGGACGCTCTACAACATCCAGGTTGGCGTGCGTCCATGGACGAAGAGATGACCGCTCTTTGGGCTAACCAGACTTGGGACCTTGTTCCACTCCCTCTGGATCAGTCTTGTGTTAGCTGCAAATAAGTCTTTACTATCAAACATGATCCTGATGGAACAGTTGATCGTCTCAAAGCTCGTCTGGTGGCCAGAGGATTCACTCAGCAACATGGCCTCGACTATGTCGAAACTTTCTCTCCAGTGGCAAAACTAAATACTGTTCTGGTTCTCATCTCTCGTGTTGTTCACCGTCAATGGACCCTTCATCAAATGGATATCAAAAATGTCTTTCTCAATGACGATCTCCAAGAGACTGTGTATATGCATCAACAGTTGATCGTCTCAAAGCTCGTCTGGTGGCCAGAGGATTCACTCAGCAACATGGCCTCGACTATGACGAAACTTTCTCTCCAGTGGCAAAACTAAATACTGTTCTGGTTCTCATCTCTCGTGTTGTTCACCGTCAATGGCCCCTTCATCAAATGGATATCAAAAATGTTTTTCTCAATGACGATCTCCAAGAGACTGTGTATATGCACCAACCATCTGGGTTTGAGACCACGGGGGAGTCTCGTGTATGTCATCTCAGAAAGTCTATATATGGTCTCAAACAATCCCCTCGCGCCTAGTTTGATAAGTTCAGTACGGTGGTTCGCGAGATGGGATTCACTCGGAACTCTGCTGATTTCTCTATTTTTACTTGTCATCAAGCAACAGGGACGGTCCTTCTTCTTGTGTATTTGGATGACATTCTGATCACGGGAAACGACACCATCGGGATCCAGAACATCAAACAACATCTGAAATCCGTCTTCCATACAAAGGATCTGGGTAATCTGCGATACTTTGTTGGACTTGAGGTTGCAAGACGACCTGATGGTCTGATCTTATCTCAATGGAAGTATTGCATTGATCTTCTACAAAGTGTGGGCTATTATGGATGCAAACCTATAGATACTCTGATGGATATGAATCACAAGCTGTCGGCACATGACTCTGGGAATGACCCTGTGCTTACCAATCCAGAGCACTATCGACGCTTGGTGGGGAAACTAATCTACCTCACAGTTACACGACCTGATATCTCATTTGTTGTTGGAGTTGTAAGCCGATTCATGTATACTCCTCAGACCTCTCATCTCCAGGTTGTCGAGTGGATTCTCAGATATCTAAAGAAGACTCATGGACAAGAACTTGTTTATAAACCATCGACTTCCTTATCTCTGGTTGCGTACTCTGATGTTGACTATTCAGGGTCTCTTGATGATAGACATACCACTACTAGTTTTTGCACCTATCTCGGTGGACATCTTATTACCTGGCGTAGCAAGAAACAGACTGTTATTGCTCGCTCATCTGCTGAGGCAGAATATCGTGCAATGGCAGCAGTCGTATCTGAGGTCACCTGGCTAGAGGGTCTTCTCAGAGATATGGGTCTCAAACTCTTCTCTCCTGCTATCTTGCTCTGTGATAGTCAAGCGGCCATACATATTACCAAGAATCCGGTGTTTCATGAGCGGCCATACATATAACCAAGAATCCGGTGTTTCATGAGCGCACAAAGCATATCGAAGTTGACTGTCACTTCATTCAGGAAAAGGTTCAATCGAAGAAGATAATATTGGAACACGTCTCAACATCCAGTCAAGTTGATATTTTCACCAAGGCTCTCTCTCGGACTTTGTACTATCAGTTCTTATCAAAGCTTCGCGCTTATGACTTGTACGCTCCATCTTGCGGGGGAGTGTTAAAGATAAGATAAAATTAGCTCATTAGGGAGGCCCATGTGTATTGGCCCATGTATAGTTCCTTTAGTCTCACATTGTATATGTAGGAGTCTCTCCCTCTTTCTACCTCTATATAAGTGTATGTAATCTTATTTTTTGAGAATAATACAATTAAGAGTGATTTTCTCTTTCCTGTTTTTTCTACTTCTACAGTTTCCTTTTTTTCTCTTTTTATTACACATGCTGCAGTTTTATCTCGTAAAGTTGTTTAGCCTGGAGATTTTGATTATAAAACTATAATTTAATCAAATGTTTAATAAATTCGGTGTTGCCAACATCTAAGTAGAACTTTTTACACCTTTACTTTTTTCCCAAATGTTGTGCTCTTCGTGAGTTGAAAGGATACCCCGCCTTCAAAAAAGTGCCAAATTATGAAGAAATCTGATGTAGGGTAGGCTAGGTGTGAGAGGACTCTAAACATTGAGTTGTAAGGATACCCCACCTTCAAAAAAATGCCAAATTATGAAGAAATCTGATGTAGGGTAGGCTAGGTGTGAGATGACTCTAAACAATGCAAATCCTAGGTGAGGTGTTGGGGGAATTGAAATATGCCTAACATAGGGTGATGCATGCAT
Source organism: Platanthera zijinensis (assembly GCA_039513925.1). NCBI lineage: Eukaryota > Viridiplantae > Streptophyta > Magnoliopsida > Asparagales > Orchidaceae > Platanthera > Platanthera zijinensis. Next base: position 158,711,950 of record CM077091.1, read on the forward strand.
TCAGACAATGATCCAACAATAAATTGCAATTAATCATAAAATATAAATATCATGCAGTTACCACAGACAAGTAGCAAATAATCTTGGAAGCAAATAAATTAGGTTTTCCTCCGCGTAGAGGGCCAAAAGCTAATACGCACAAGCGACAGAGATCTTGCAAGAGTGATCAATCACGGAACATATATGCTAGCACACCAAACATCCATAATGATATTAGAGTCTAAATCCGTATAACAATGCTTAAATAACTAACACAATATTTTTAAACTCACGAGTTAGGGGTTGTAGACATAGGAATGGAGATCCAGTAATCGGAGGAGCAACAATGTCGATTGGATGAGTGTCGTTTGGTGGTCGTTGGAGGGGTAAATGACTATTTTTTTGGTGTTGTAGATGAGGGCTGCAATCCTGGTTGTGGTAGCCTTTTGATTGGAGAAGGCCTGACAGTAGTGGGCCGGAGGTTTTTTAGGCGAAGGGGAGGGGTGGCTATAGATCATAGTGTGAAGTTTTGCTGTAGTTGCAGGAGCGGGGAAAGGTTTTGAGATGAGTCATCTGGGCTGAGAAGGGTTGATGGCATGCGGTTTGAGTTGAAAACAAGGGGTAATTTACTGTTTGAAAGGTGCGCCTGAAGGAATCTGTTATGCCGCCGCATCCGCTACAATTTCAAGGCAAGACGTACAATCGACGACCAAAAGAACGGAGGCCAAACAACGGGGCTGAACCATCCGGTTCAGCCCCCAACCCATGAAGGCGCCAAGGGGGGACTGAACCGACCCGGTTCAGTCCCCAAGTGGGGGGGCCGGCCGGCCCCCTTGAGCCCCAGGTATTAATAAACCCGGGGCTCCCTTTGGATGGGGGCATGATTATTTTCAAGGTATTTCCTCTCCCTCTCTCTCCCAAACCCTAATTCCTCTCATTCTCCTCTCTAAATCTTCCCCTAGATCTCTCTTATTCTTGCAAAGTCTTATCATTTGGTATCAGAGCAATATCCTGCGACGATGGTGACTCGCTCAGAATCCGAAACCGCACAGCTTGCATCCCTCGAGGAGAACTATGTAGGGTTGGCGGACACAATGACGGCGCTCGAAGAACAAGTGAAGTCCTCCCAAAAAACCCTAGAGGATCGCTTGGATGCGAGCATGGAGGAGATCAAAACCCTACTTGCACAAAATCTTAAAGGAAAAAATCCCGCGGTGGAAGGATTTGAAACGGAGGCATCCTACCATCCTCTGGCGCAGAACGGCGCTGGAATCGGGAGCGGAATGCAGCAAGGGGCCGGATCGGGATCTACAGGAGGCGGCTACCCAGTCACGGGTTCGGCGGAACCCGATACTACGCGAATCGGCGTGTACGCCAACCGCGCGGCGGGATCGACCCCGGAGGGACACGGCGGCCCTGGAGGGAGCGTCGGAGGGCCGACGGAGGCTGGCTACCGCCGCCCAGGCGGCTGGAGATCGCCCGAAGGCCTGGCGTCATCGTGCGTACCGTTCGGCGCCCAGGCGGCCTGGAGCGGACCCGGAACGCAACCTGGTCCCCCTTGGCGGGGTCCGGGGCAAGGAGTGGCCCCTTTTCGACCAACTGAAGCGAATGCGGTCCCAATCGGAGGAGTGGCAGGCATCCTACCAATATCTCCGCTCTACGGAGGACCGACGGACTACGGAAATGGCAACCCATGGGGTGGAGGGCAACAAGGAGGTTACGGCATGGACCGGGGGCAGCCCGGGCCCGCAGCGGCCCCAGCGCAACCATACCAACCAGCACATGCGGAGCCCCGGCCATACATGCAGCCCAAATTGACACGCATGAACTTCCCTAAGTTCAAGGGCGGCGACGCCTTAGAGTGGATCCAGAAGGCTGAGCTTTTCTTCAAGTACCAAGAGATTCCGGAGGGGCAGTGGGTACAGTTGGCGTCTTTCCACCTGGAGGACGCCTTCCAGTGGACCAAGTGGTTTCTGAGGGGACGCAACTACGCACCATGGGAGGAGTTTGTGGAGTCCTTCTCGGCTCGTTTCGGGCCTCTAGAGTATGAAGATGTGGAGGCTATGTTACAGAAGCTACGACAGAAAGGATCAGTCACAGAGTACCGGACAGAATTCGAACGGTTGGCCAATCGGGTCAATTGGGAAGAGTGGACAATGCTGAGCTGTTTCGTATCAGGACTGAAGGACCATTTGAGAGACGAGGTCCACGCGTACATGCCACGCAGTCTGAGTCATGCCATCAGCCTAGCCAGGATACAGGAGGAGCGGTACAATCGGCAGAAGACTCGAACGACAGGCCGAGCACCCACAGTGACAGACGTAACCAGGAAGGAACCACCGATCGGGGGTCGTCCCACTGTGACGAAGTTGACATGGCAGGAGCTGCAGGCCAGAAAGGACAAGGGGTTGTGCTTCAAGTGTGATGAGAAATTCGTTCCGGGGCATCGGTGCCAAAAGGTCCAAGTCTTCATGCTGCGGAACGAGGACGGCGAAGACGACACTACTGGTGACTCAGTTGACGATGATTTGGATCTGACAGAGTTTGGAATATCTCTTCAAGCGATGGCGGGATGCACGGCTCCCCTCACTTTGCGGATCGCAGGGGCAATTGGCCAGGAGCGGGTGACTATACTAGTTGATAGTGGGAGCACCCACAATTTCATTGACCCCGAGGTGGCTCTCAAGACAGGGATCCCAATTGATCGGGAGGCCGCCTTCCAGGTCATGGTTGCAGATGGGAGCAAGTTGCGATGCGAAGGGGTCCTGAAGGGGGCCGAGCTACGGATGCCAGGGTACATATGCCACACCGACGTCTACCTCCTCCCCATTCGAGGCTCGGATATGGTCTTGGGAGTGCAGTGGCTCCGGCAGTTATGGCGGGTGACCACAGATTGGGACAGGATGACGTTGGAGTTTACTCAGCAGGGCAAGGACCATTGTTTGCAAGGTATCAGGACATCTCCGCTCAAGGAGATCTCACTCAGGGGTTTGCAGAGGCTGGAGGAGCAAGGCGGAACAATAACTATGATTCTGGGGGTGACAACCGTGGGACCGGAGGCTAGCGCGGAGCCAGAGCAGATACAAGCACTTTTGGGATAGAGCGCAGCGTGCGCGAGATGCTGACGACCGGTATTATACGACCCAGTACTAGTGCCTTCTCTTCCCCGATCATACTGGTGAAGAAGAAAGACGGTTCGTGGAGATTTTGCGTGGACTACCGGGGGCTTAACAGTTCTACCATCAAAGACAAGTTTCCCATTCCTATGATCGAGGAGTTGCTGGATGAGCTACACGGAGCACACTTATTCACCAAATTGGATCTCCGGTCCGGTTACCATCAGATTCGCATGAAGGAGGAGGACGTCCACAAGACGGCCTTCCGTACCCACGATGGTCACTATGAGTTTTTGGTGATGCCATTTGGGTTGGCCAACGCACCCTCGATCTTTCAGGCGGTCATGAACGAGATATTCCGCCCTCTTCTTCGAAGGTATGTGCTAGTTTTCTTTGACGATATACTTATCTACAACAGGAGTTGGGAGGATCACTTGGAGCACGTTCGCACCGTCCTCGCTATATTGCGAGATCACCAGCTGTACGCCAAGCGGTCCAAGTGCTCATTTGGACAACCGGAGGTTGAGTACTTGGGACACCTGGTGTCCGCACACGGGGTACAAGCTGACCCAAAGAAGATCTCGAGCATGGTAGATTGGCCACCCCCCACGACGGTCCGGGCTTTGAGAGGTTTTCTCGGGCTGACAGGGTACTATCGGCGGTTCGTGAAGGACTATGGCAAGATAGCCCGTCCCCTCACTCAGCTGTTGCAGAAAGACGCTTTCCACTGGAGTTCGGAGGCTGAGGTCGCCTTCCAGTCTCTGAAGGCGGCTATGACTACTACCCCGGTTCTGGCGCTTCCAGATTTCTCCAAGACGTTCGTAGTGGAGGCCGATGCTTCGGGGGTCGGTATTGGAGCTGTGTTGATACAGGAGGGCCGACCCTTGGCCTACTTCAGCAAGGCGTTGGCACCCCGGACACTCGGTCTTTCGACGTATGAGAAGGAGATGTTAGCCATTCTGCATGCGGTCGCCTTGTGGCGACCTTATCTTTTAGGACGCCACTTTCAGATCCGTACAGATCATCAGAGCCTGAAACATTTTTTGGAGCAGAGATTAGCCTCACCGTTGCAACAGAAGTGGCTGACAAGTTGCTGGGATACGATTATGAGATTGTGTATAAACAGGGGAAGGAAAATGTGGTGGCTGATGCACTCTCCCGCCTACCAGAGAGTTCCTTGTCCCATATTTCAGGGCCAGTGATTGAGTCACTGGAAGAGATACAGGCAGAAGTTCAACAGGATCCGGAGCTGCGAGCCATCATTGAAGCACTGCGACAGGGAGAGCCTACTGAGGCCGGCTACTACTTGCAGGGAGACAGACTTTACCATCAGGGCCGGCTAGTCCTCCCTGCCATGTCGGCCTAGCGGACGGTCATGATGCAGGAGTTTCACGCCTCACCCACCGGCGGGCACGCCGGCATCCTGCGTACATTACAACGGGTCCGGGCGAATGTTTTTTGGAAAGGGCTGCGGCGAGATGTTCAGCGGTTTGTACGTGAATGCGAGATATGCCAGCGACAGAAGTACGAGACTACCTCTCCCGTCGGGCTACTGACACCGTTGGAGATTCCCCGTCAGATCCGGGACACTGTCTCTATGGACTTCATTGACGGCCTGCCCAAGTCTCAGGGCAAATCCGTCATCTTGGTCGTGGTTGACAAGTTGTCCAAATACGGGCACTTCATCGCGATGAGCCATCCGTACACGGGAACAACAGTTGCTGATGTTTTTGCCAAGGAGATTGTCAGACTGCACAGAATTCCAAGCGCTATCATATCAGACCGAGACCCCGTCTTTGTGGGCAATTTCTGGCAGGAGCTGTTTCGGCTACAGGGGACCGCCCTCCGCATGAGCACGACCCATCACCCTCAGACAGACGGGCAGACGGAGGTCCTCAACCGTGGGGTTGAAACCTATTTGCGGTGTTTTGTCATGGATGAGCCACGCTCCTGGACTCGGTGGCTCCATTGGGCGGAGTACTGCTACAATACATCTTTCCATACGGCCAGCAAGCTCACTCCTTTTGAGGTGGTCTACGGACGCCCCCCGCCTACTTTGAGTTCCTATGAGCCAGCCAGCACCGCTCTGCCCGCGATCGACCGGATGTTACTGGATCGCGACCGGACTTTATCACTACTCTGGGAGAATTTACGCATCGCCCAAGATCGCATGAAGATTCAAGCCGACAAACATCGTACCGAGAGGGAGTTTGCAGTCGGCGATGAGGTCTTCCTTAAACTCCAACCATATCGGCAACTCTCGGTCGCTCGGCGGACCAACCAGAAGCTGGCACCAAAATACTATGGCCCGTTCCGCATCCTCCGTCGGGTGGGACCCGTGGCTTATACTCTTGCCCTGCCGGAGGGGTCTCCCATCCATCCAACGTTCCATGTATCCTTACTGAAGAAGAAGCTCGGGAACTCCACTCCGATCAGTCCTACTCTTCCAGAGGCTACTAGCGGCGGCGAATTGCGGCCTTCGCCGGAGGCGGTTCTGTTGACCAAATGGAAGCGGCGGGGTGCCGAGTACCGGCTCGAGCTACTTGTCAGGTGGGCGCACATGCCCGCCGAGCATAATTCCTGGGTTGACTTCTTGGAGTTTCGCGAGACGTTCCCGGATTTCCCACTTGAGGACAAGTTGGCGCTTGAAGGGGGAGGGAATGTTATGCCGCCACATCCGCTACAATTTCAAGGCAAGACGTACAATCGACGACCAAAAGAACGGAGGCCAAACAACGGGGCTGAACCATCCGGTTCAGCCCCCAACCCATGAAGGCGCCAAGGGGGGACTGAACCGACCCGGTTCAGTCCCCAAGTGGGGGGGCCGGCCGACCCCCTTGAGCCCCAGGTATTAATAAACCCGGGGCTCCCTTTGGATGGGGGCATGATTATTCTCAAGGTATTTCCTCTCCCTCTCTCTCCCAAATCCTAATTCCTCTCCTCCTCTCTAAATCTTCCCCTAGATCTCTCTTATTCTTGCAAAGTCTTATCAGAATCGGGTGGGAAAAAGGTTTAGGAGGGTTCAGTTGAGATGTTTTAATGGAGTGAGATGGGGTGACTGTAAGGTGGAGTTGACAAGGGTGTGACTGCAGTTTTTTTGTAATAAGATGATATATTAGGGCATGACAGGGGCGGTAATGCAATGAAAGATAAGGAAACAAGAAAGATAACACCTAGGAATCGACACCTAGGATTTCACAGAGTAGCGTGAAGATGCTGAATTCCAGGAAGGTGATTCCTCCAAAATCTGTAATAATCAAAGCATGACTAGGGGTTTCATCTTGAATGACTATGATTGGTCATATATGATGGTTGTCCGATCTCCCTAAATAAAACACTAAAAAATAAAATACATAAAATATCGAAACATCCATCCAGATGCAGCCGCGGACTCGGATCATTCATCGAGTGATGCCAAATATAGTAGGTGACAAATCAGCCCAAACGAGCGCAAAACTCATGCTCCACCGTCTTGTCGATCACCATTAAAATCATTTTAAGGGCAGACCATCTTTGAAAAAAAGGACTTCATTACAACGCGCTTCTTGGGCCATTAGGAATGGTGATGCCATTGGGCCTGGTTTGTTTTGCTTGTGATTTGTCTATGAAAGCAGTAAAATTATGTGACCACATGGTCATTGATATCTATGGATAGTATGAACAATTGCTTTTCCTAATCGGGAATGACATCGATTGTGGTGCACATTTGTGGTGTACTGAATGTGGTTGGGCATTAAGATGACCGTGGCTAATCACTCATTTAGTGTGGTGTGCACAACATTGTCATTGTGGTTTGGTTGTCTTTGTAGTATTTGATAGGGCATGTTGTGAGATTGTGGTGCGAGAGACATAACGCAAATGACTATATTAAGAATGCTGCAATTTAGAACCACCTTACCGAGTACTCATGCCTAGTGCTTCTTCCCAGTACATGTAATAGGCCCACAAAGGGATTGACGATGCGCGACCATGTAAGCATACCTATATCTTTATTTTTCTTATTATATTTATTTCTTATTGTGTCCCCATTGAGGGGCAGTAATGCAATATTGTGTCTCGTATTATTATATTCACACATATCTTGTAGCCCGTGTAAGAGGCATTAATGTAATGTTTTTGCATACTTCCCCTCTAACTATATCTAGGTGATTAGGGGGCATTGGAGATATGAATGAAGTTATTTCTTAGTCTCCTTTCCTTCATGTTTTGAAGCTAGGGCTAGGGTTGAGAAAAATCTCCCCTCTTCCTCTTCATATTTTGGTTGAGTTCGTCTCACATTGTATCCTCCACCTTTAGTATGGCTATGTAAAAGAGGGCTGAGAGGATCCTCTTGGAGACTTATCCTTCTCAAGACCACACAACCGATCGGAATCCGATAGTCGTAAAATTTTTGTATCAAAGCAACACCCTGATCCAGTCTCCGCACTTCCGCAGTTAGACTCACGTCTAATCGCCGCTTCCTATCCTGCAGCTCGACTGAACCATCAATAGCGCAACTCGATTTCTTCATCAGCCACCAATAGGGGTGCAAGTTGAGTTGATCCAGCTCGAAAAAAGCTCGACTCGAGCTCGAGCTCGGATATTATTGTTCATGAGCTCGCAAGACGGCTCGCGACCTTTTTATTCCTATATATTTTTTTAAAAAATTGAAAATATAAAGAAAATCGGGCTTATGAGCTAAAAAGCTCGTGAGTAGCTCGAGCTCGACTCAAGCTCACGAGCTCGAAGCTCGAGCTCGAGGTCGATAAGTAGGCATTGAGCTCTAGCTTTTGAGCCTGGACAAAATGAGCTCGACGAGCTCGAGCTCGAAATGATTAGCTCGAGCTCGAGCTTGGAAATTTTGCCAAGCTCGACTACCCCTAGCCACCAATACAAACCCGTCAAGGACTACAGTCGTCATTGGCCTCGTCGACACCATTTGAGATGCCAATCTACGTTAAGATCTCCCTTGCTCCAGATCGCTCCCAAATGCTCAATCGTAGCTCAATGCTCGCGCCTCGATATCAAATCATCTCAATATCTCCACCGATGACCCTTCCCGCATGCACGTCGCAATCGTCTCAGCATCCGTCCCTCTCTCCAGCAGTTATTGTGCCACCTCAACTCTTCTTCCAGTGGGCCGACCGACCAATACTTACATTTGAAGGGCTTCTTAGCCATTCTATCACTTTCCTCCATTTCTTCCCAGCCTCCCGAGTGCTCATCACTCTGAATCGATCCTCCGAGCTGCTAGCATCTTCAGCTGTCACCTCTGAACCACTCTCACACGCTTTGGACAAAGGTGGTCTTACCCTTGCCTAAATTATGGAAGCAATGCAAAAGATAATGGTCTTCAAAGCTTAATGATTGTCTGCATTCGCTGCCTTGAGTGCCTGCCTCAATGACATGCATTTACCGCCTCAGTCGTGAGTCGTGACACCACCTAGCGATAAGCTCCACTCAGGGCTGTCCGCAGGACACCATGCACTCTTATTCTCATGGACATCAGTGCACGGGAGCAACGATACGTTACGTGAAGTTGTATTTTCCTCTGTTTGATGACAAGAGCAACCCCTTAGACTGGCTCATCGGCTGTGATTATTTCTTCTCCAACCAACTGTTGTTGTTGGAAGATTGGATAGGGTTGGTTTTCTTCCACTTCTTGGGCTCGACACAGTGGGGTACATCCAATTTGCATTGGAAACATCCAATTTAAATTGGATTGTCTTTAAACCCTCATGTTTCAGACTAACTTTTCACCACTACTCGTTAGGCGATCTCGCGCCCTCATGCATTTGAGCCCGCCGATGGTCATTTGGCGAGCTTTCAAATATTACTAGCCCGTGTCCCTTTTATACAGTCGACGCATCAAGTATCCATCTTCACAACCAACCTATATGATCGACTGCGTATCGATGTAAAATTCGAAGCCCTACAAGACCTTAGCACAACCACGAGTCTTTTTCGTATTTATGAGAAACATTCCTCATGGACAACCCGTATGACAGTCGCCGTGGTAGGAACATGGGCAACCGTTTTGGGGACACCTCTTCTTTTCTCCCCAGTAGCTAAAGCATGACATCCAAGGTCAAGGTTTATAGTGACATCATGACCACCAAACATCTTTCACTGGCGGAAATAGAGGCACAACACGCCCAAGTAATTTGTTTCAATTCTGACAATGCATATACAACATGTCACTGGTGCAAGCGCCACTTTTGAATTGAAGTTGACGATCCCTTGGATGACAATGATGAGGATGACCGGACGAAAAGAGGCCCATACCCCTGCCCCTCAAGCTTGAGGACAAACTTGATCCGCATGGGGATGGTGATGTTACGGGCCCATGAAATGGGTGGAGATGCACGGTCATGGACACGTACCTACATCTTTGCTCGGATGAGGGATTGTAATGTAATATTTTGTGTCTCGCACAATGATATTCCAATGTATCATATAGCCCGAGTGAGGGGCATTAATGTACTATTTTGGCAATCTTCTCCTTTCATTATGTATTGTGAGTAAAGGGGCCATTAGAGATATAGATGAAGTTATTTCTTAGCCTCTCTTTTAGTATCTTCTCATTTTCATCTTCTCAAACTAGGGTTTAACATAGTTCCTCTCTTTCTCTTCACCAATTGGTTGAGCTAGGCTCCCGGTGTATTCTCCATCATTAGGAAGGGTAGGTTAATGAAGGATTGAGAGGTTCCTCTCAAAAACTTCTCTCTCTCTCTCTAGAACGCGCACCCGCTCGCAATCTGAAAGTCATAACAATACCATGCCAAGTATATCCAGTCTTGAGTACATCTGCCAAGTAATCCGTCCCTCCTATCAAGTTCTTTTTCTAGAGTACTTTTGTTAAATACTCCCACAGTGGGTCCATTATTTTTGTATCAATAGAGAGAAAAAGTTGTTTGGGATGTTAAACTTGAAATTAAATCAAGGGAAAGAGTTGTTTTGGATGCTAAACTTGAAATTAAGAGTGGTTGTATTGTTGCTATGTAAGGAGTAAATATATCAGCGCCTTATTATCCTTGAGGTTCGTCGTGCTCGAAGCATGATGAGAACTAACAATACATCCTAATGATGATCAAAAGGTTGCATACATCTTTGCATTGATCCATAATATTCAGACCTCTCAACAGAATCAGAACCTCCACATCCAGTTACTAGAGCAGACCCACAACAATCTGGAACTATTGAGACAACCAATTTGTGATAAAAAACAATTTATGGGGTAAATACAACCTGCAAACTCCCGAAAAAAGGCTAAAGATCAGTGAAAGAAAATCGTTTGTGAAAATCTTGACTAGGATTGCCAAATTCAAGTGAGAAGGAGCTTGATGTTTTCACTAGACGGATTTGCGATGATGATAATGATGGTGACATGAGGCCCGGTGATGCGATCTCTTTTCGAGCAAAAGAAAAGCTCCAGATATTGGCGCTCAAGAAATAAGAAAAGGGTCTCGAAGTTTCATATCTTTTGTACCATAAATCAAGGAAGAAAAGCTTAGACAAAGTATTACAAGGATATTTAAATAATTATAGTTGTTAAAAATAAAGATTGTTTATTATTCTATTCGTTGGACAAGTGGTGTATTCAACAATACTCACTTACTCATCATGAATGTACATGACAGATGCATACGAGATGGGAGGTATTCGATGGGCCTGCATGGGATTATTGCCAATGTATCTGACGAGGGTATTCAGAGAATAATTTCGATTAAGAATTTAAGAGAGTGCTCTGAGTAAGATGGGATGTATATTATTGCCAATGTATTTTTTGAGGCTATTCAGAGAACAATTTTAATTAAGAATTTAAGGAGTGCTCCGAGTAGTGAGGTGTTGGCAACATATTCATTATCCCTTATCGATTCAAAAACAATCTTGTCCTCAAGATAAAAATTGTGTGATGTGGTAGTGGTGCTTTCCACGGTCGTGTGTTTGTAGTGGTAGATTATGTCATCAACTTAAGATATTATTTGAGAGGGAACTGAAGATTGGTTGAATGTGGTGTTGACAAATACAATGTGAAAGATAACTTGAAAGGAGCTGTAGAAACGATGATTTAATTGGTAGATGTTAGGCGAGTAATTTACTATTGATAAAATAGTTGAAGGATGACGAAGACCCAGGTGTGGATCTCTCGATCCCTATTGTAGACATAAACAAGTGACTTAATGCACTGATGACCAATATGTAGATTGGTGCATGAGAGAGTTAATAGGAAATAGTGACTGGCTTGTTAATTGTTGACATCAAGTTCTAACATTGTACCCCAAATATTATCGTAGATCACAACAAGAGAAAACCATGAAGGGTGTCATGTCAATGGCAGAGTGGTGGTTTTGTACCAATACTTGACCCAATAGAGTAAGCAACACTAATAGTAGGGTTTGTCGAGACAGAGATTGGGAAGGTATTATTCAAAGCAGTGGTTGATGACTTGGGTTTGATCGTCAGTTTATGGTGGTAGACTAAGCTTGTACGAAGAGTGATTCCTTAGATTTTGAAGAGACACTGCCAAATGAGCTAAGGAAACTGAGATGGTGGTCTTTAAAAATGCTACACTGGAAGACACACCGTTTGATGACTTGCTAGGTGAATATTCCGAAAAGAGGAGAGATAAAGTTTGCGGATAGTGATGGGGAGTTCATGCATTTAGATTGGTGGTCGACACAATAAAGATGGTTATTTTGCCATGAGAGAGATTCAAGTGGGTAATGAATTCCATAGATATATCCTTTTATAGATATTGTTGAATTGGGAATGGTTCTAGGAGTTCAGCGGGTGAATGACTTGGAGAAGTCATCGGGTGACTAAGGATGTCAGCATGTAGTTAGTCGCATACAGGTTGTGGCAAAGTGTAGCTTAGAGATGATCGATTTCAAGGAATTTAAATTTTGAGGGTTTTGTAGAAGGTGGCATTTGGGGCTTTTGAAAGAAAGTCTACTACTTGCTTTCATATTCGAGTTTGTAGGTGATGTAGTTAGTGCCCACAAGTTTGTGGAGTCATAAATGTTGCTTTGAGGTTGTTGAACCGTAAATTCCAGCTTACTGCTCACCGTGGTTTCCAGGTGTTCAGTTGGGAGCTCTCAAGTGCCCTCCAAGGTGCCTGACTCAGCATTGACTTGGGAGGGGAAGCTCTCTTAGATCTTCCAGGTGTGTAGTGGGACCTCGTTGCAGCTCGAGGGTCTGTTCTAGTTTTCCATTCTTGAGAATGAGACTCTTTGCTCCGAATATTTTGTCTGGTGTTCTAACTTAGAAGAAATAAGTGCAAGCTACCCCTTCAGTCTGAACTCCTTATTGAATCGTTGATTTTGGGTTCAACAGGGGTCTTGATGAGATGTTGTAAAAGTCATTAAAGGCTCTTGTAGTCTATATAATGATGAATTTGTAGCCAAGGAGGTACTGTTCCTACTTCCAAACATCATTAGTGATGGCGTACATTTTGCGGGCTTAGGTGCATGCAGCTTGAACATAAGGTAGAGCTTGCAATTAAAGAATGTGAGTGGATGACCATGAAGAGAGAGGATGGAGTTAATATCTACACTAGAGGTATTATGCTAGCAGTGAAGGGTGAATAAAGTTCGGGAGGTGAAAGATAAATGTCCTTGTAAGTGCGTGTTTTAGGAGGTGTTCTGTTACGCCCCCGGACAGATCCGAAGGCGACAACGGGGCTGAACCAACTGGTTCAGCCCCCACTCTCTAGATGGCGGCCCTCGGTGGGGCTGAACCCACCTGGTTCAGCCCCAATTGGGGCCGGCCGGCCCCCTTGGCCCGGGTATAAATATACTCGGATCCTCCTTAGGGGGTTCAAGCAAGATATTTTATAAGGTATTCCTTTCTCCTCTCTAACCCTAGCCGTCTTCCTCTCTAGATCTCTCTTCTCTCTAGTGGATTCATAACATTTGGTATCAGAGGATTCTTCCTCCCAAAATTTTTTCGTTCCCGCTAGCATCCAGCCAGTTCGCCGATCCAGCGGCTTCCAGCCAGTTGCTGCTGCTTCCGCTCGACGACTCCAGCACGCCCGGCGCTCGACGACTCCCGACTTCCGCGTCGATCCGTGCGTCAATCCCTCGCGCCGACCGCTCGGCTGCGTCTGCTCCCGCCGCTGCATCAATCCCGCTGCCGCATCGCTTGATCCAGGCGTCGATCCCGCTGCTGCATCGCATCCAGGCGTCGATCCCGCTGCTGCGGCCTCCGCCGCATCCTGCTGCATCCCGCTTCATCGACGACTCCCGCGGTTGCTGCCTCTGCCGCATCCTGCTCGTATTCCGTCAGCCGCTGCTTCTAGTGTTGCATCCGATTGCGCCTCCAATTGTTGCAACTTCACGCACGCTCCCACCATGGTGACTCGCACCCAAGAAGACTCCAATCGGCTCGCACATCTCGAAGAAAAATACACCGGTCTGACTGACACCGTGGCAGCCCTCGCCGATAAGTTAACGGCATCGGAGAAACGTCTCGAAGAGAAATTGGATACCCGCATGGACGAGCTTAAAAATATGTTGACTCAACACCTTAAAGGAAAAGGTGTGGTGGGCGAGACCAACACAGTACAGTTTCCCCTTCCTACTCCAGCCTCCGAGCACGACGACCGAGCCTCTAGCCTTAATGGGGGGCTTGGAATTGACGGTGAAAGGGGATGAGGCTCACGTCGACCACCGGTATGGTCCGGGGCCACCCCGTTTGGTGGAATCGCCGCGTCTGCTTTGGATTTTCCTTCTCACCGCGAAGACCGCCAGGAGGACCAACGACCCCACGGGCTGGGGTACACACCCCGTGATGGGCTCCTCCCTATTCCAGGAGCACCGGGACACGCCTCGGGCGGATGGGGAGGAGGCGGATGGGAGTTTAGACCGCCTTTCTTGGGAAACCCCTATGGAGAGGATTGGGGGTACCCACATGTGGCCGCTGATCAACGGCTACCGCGTCGACACGGGCAAGAGTACGAAGGACTTGGGCAACAACTACCACGTGCTTATATGCCGCCGAAGATTGCCCGCATGAACTACCCCAAGTTCAAGGGAGGTGATGCACTCGAATAGGTCCAAAAGGCAGAGTTATTTTACAGCTATCAGGAGATACCAGAGACACAGTGGGTAAAGTTGGCGTCCTTCCACCTTGAAGAGGACGCATACCAGTGGACCCAATGGTTCCTCCGGGGACGAGATCACGCGCCATGGCACGAGTTTGTCGACGGATTCACTGCCCGCTTTGGTCCCCTTGAGTATGAAGACTTCGAGGCTCTTCTTCAGAAGTTGCGTCAGAAAGGGACGGTGATGGAGTACCGAACCGAGTTTGAACGGTTGGCCAACAGGGTGCAGTGGAGCGAGAGGACATTAACAAGTTGTTTTATTTCTGACCTGAAGGAGGACATCAGAGATGAGGTGCATGCTTATATGCAGCGCAGCTTGACACACACTATCAGCTTGGCCCGGATTCAGGAAGAGCGTCTTAATCGACAAAAGTTTAGGGAGGACACTTCGAGGAACACTACACACCTGCCCGACACAAAGAGGGATCCAGCAGCTGCCGATCGGGCCACAATGAAGAAATCTACGTGGACAGAGCTACAAGCTAGGAAGGAGCAAGGATTGTGCTTCAACTGCGATGAAAAGTTTACCTCAGGCCACAAATGTCAGAGGATCCAGGTTTACATGTTGCAGGAAGATCCGATGTCGGATGGAGATGGAGGGGAACAAGGGCACATTATGGATACAGTCGAGTACGGGGTATCTTCCTTGACCATGGCGGGAGACTCCGCTCCACCCACTATGAGTATTGCGGGGAGGATTGGCCAACAACAGGTGACCATTCTGCTTGACAGTGGGAGTACACATAACTTAATTAGCTCGGCAGTGGCACAGAAGCTGGGGCTAGAGATCATCACGGATGTCGCGTCGCCGGTTGTGGTGGCCGGTGGACACGAGCTGCATTGTGAAGGCGTGCTTCCGAACGTGGAACTCAGTGTGCAAGGTTACACCGACAACATGGATGTCTACTTATTGCCCATCCAAGGGCCAGATATGATTCTGGGGGCCCAATGGTTGCGACAGCTGGGCAGGGTGACTCTGGATTGGGAAAGGCTGACTATGGAGTTTGCTAGAGCTGGGAGATAATACTGTCTGCAGGGAATCCACATCTCACCAGTGCCAGGGGCTCTTTTTGCTGTTTGGAGCGACTACCAGATTCCCACCTTGAGGACAAACTGGGTCTTGATGGGGTGGGGAATGTTACGCCCCCGGACGGATACGAAGGCGACAACGGGGCTGAACCAACTGGTTCAGCCCCCACTCTCTAGAGGGCGGCCCTCGGGGGGGCTGAACCCACCCGGTTCAGCCTCAATTGGGGCCGGCCGGCCCCCTTGGCCGGCCGGCCTTGGTCCGGGTATAAATATACCCGGATCCTCCTTGGGGGGATCAAGCAAGATATTTTACAAGGTATTCCTTTCTCCTCTCTAACCCTAGCCGTCTTCCTCTCTAGCTCTCTCTTCTCTCTAGTGGATTCATAACATTTTCCTCTCTAGATCTCTTTTCTCTCTAGTGGATTCATAACATATTCTCCCACAAGAGGCCAAAGGATTCTGATGGTCAGTGAGTGAAGCAATAATGATGGCATAGTTCTTTAGAAACACCGATAGGAGTCGACAATGCTAAGGAAGTTTAAATTTTAGGAGCAAGGTGGTGCGTGAATGAACTGATTCTTACATCAAAATTAAACGAAAATTTACTTCGCTTGAGCGATAATTTAGACCCTCATAATATCAGTTACGTCGTTTCAGAGCAAATGATAAAATTTTGTTAGGAACTCTTAAGTTAAGCGAACTATGGCTATGAGTAGTTCAAAAATAGATGGCTTTCTGATATGTACTCGTAGTTGTAGGTCGTCTTAAGAAATGAATAAAATCAAGATTCAACTTAGAATGGGTTGTGCTGAAACACATTAAACAATATCTCAAGCATTGTGCATTTGGTCATTACAAATAGTATCTGAGTTTTATCTCATGCAGTATAATGTGTGGTTCGAGGACAAACCAAGTCAAAGTTGGTTCCCATGTCGTGTCCTAAATTCGATAAAGGCGAGGAGTGTCTTTGGTTGTAGTGGTGAAGCATGGACAAGTAAATACTCATGGTGGGCTTCTAAGATGATTGTCTTCTTGGAGAAAGTGGGTGCATGAATAGACAAAATCTCACATAAAAATAAACGAAAAGTTATCCGGCTTAAGCAATAACTTAGAGCCTATAATATTCTAGGTGCTTTTTTAGAACAAATGATGGAGCTTTGTCACAAAATCTAAAATTAATTGAGCTCTGGGTGAGAATAGTTTTGGGATGGATGACCTTATTGTTGAAACCAAAAACTCGATCTCTGTGGAGTTCACCCTTGGGGAAGGGGTGATCGCACACTTACTTCTCTCTCGCGAGCCAAACGACTAAGAAAAAAGAATAAGGGACAGACCCAAGGGCTCGGCCTGGAGTTCTCACCACACACCCGGAAGATCTTAGAGCGCTTTCCCTCCCTAGCCAAATGCCGAGCTAAAGATACCTCAAAAAGCGCTAGAAGACCGGGACACAAGTAAGCATGCCTTCTGAGGTACCCCCTTGGGTCTATTTATAGATTTCTGAAAACGGCCTGCAACTAGTCAACCTCCGTTGTTCCAAACAACTATGTGCAGTCCAACTGGGTCTCCCAAAAGCATAACTCCGCTGTTCTGGCAGACTATAGACAGGCCAACAAGGGCAAAATAGTAAAGATATATCACAGAAAAACTGGGCGAGTGGCCCTCTGAAACCTCCACTCGCCTGGGGCGGTGAGTGCTCGATGGAGCTGGCACTCGCCGCCTCTTCCAGCCCTGGGCGAGTGCGGGCCTGGCCTGCCCCACTCTCCTGCTACTCGTCGAGCCCCTGGGGAGAGCGCGAGCCGACTTGCTCCACTCGCCCCTCGCACGATCCACCCCACTTGGGCGAGCTGAGGGGCTTCCAGGGATCTCGCCTCCCTCCAGCTCGCTTAGGACCAGGACTGCTGGACTTTGGCCGATATGGCTCCTGTCGACCACTACTCGCCGGATATGTGGTTGTACACTTATGGTAAGTGCTCACAGTCCATCTCAAGGAAATAATAAAACTGTGAGGTTCAACTTAATATTAAATTTGTCAAATCAAAATAGAAAAATATCTCAGATATTGTAGACTTGGTCGTTATAAATGATGTGGTCAAGATATTCCATTTCTTGAAGAGCAAAGAGGAATTTGGAACCTTAACTTGGAAGTGCTTGGTGGGGAGTCAAAGAATATACATGAGGTGACCAAATGGCGATATTATCAAAGAAACAAGAACAAATTGTTGTAGGAAGAAGAGAATGGCATTGCGAGGAATTGTTATAGTATATGTCAGATGTAGAAGTGTTGTTTGAATGTAATCTCTGGAATGCAAATGTGATTGAATCTGGAATGGATGACGAGCTTGGAGAAATATATGACACCATAGAGTGTGTCGTGTAACTCATTCAAAGTATGAATGGGAAACATGTTCTTTGATAGTGGGGGAGTTGGAGTGTGATAGTCAATATAGAAGCCGTTAGAAGTCATTTTGTGGATTAGTAGGGTGGGTGGGGAAAATTTGGCTAGCAATGGGATGGATGATGACCTCAAGGAGAATGTTGGCCACTTATTGATCTACCTCTTGTTTTTGAAGGCTCGGGTAGGTATGTTCGAATATTAAAGGGAGAGGAGTTTGATTGAAGGTGTATGCAGTGATTATAGGGTCGAGTAGGCGTAAGGTCATGTTCATGGTTGAACCGAGATTAGGATGTGGCGAATTTAGGTTGGAGTTCTTGTTGTTTTGTCACTAAATACTGTGATGTTAAGAGTATAATGACTGAGGATTTATGCAAGTCACAAGCTAGTTGGGAGGGTTGTGTTAGGTGTAGTTCAGTGAAGGTAGCACCAAGGTTGCAAATGTCGGATGTCGAACTCATTTCAGTTTGGGTTTTTTATGTCTGATGTTGGATTGTGGGTGATATATCGGGGGCATTTCAAAATGTCAGAATATTATACAAAACAACAATACTCAAGCCTTTATACCACTATAGTGGGGTCGACTATATGGATCCTTTGTCTCCATTGTGTCCTATCTTTTGTCATGATCTCACTAATGCCTAAGTACATCATGTCTTTCCTTACAGTTTCATTCCAAGTCTTTATTGGTCTACCCCTCCCTCATTTAACATGCCTAGTTACTAGACTCTCACAACGCCTAGCAGGTGCCTCTAATGGTCTCCTTTGTAAGTGTCCAAACCATCTTAGACGAGCTTCTCGCATCTTCTCTGCAATTGGTGCTACTTCTGTCTTATCCCTGATACTTTCATTCCTAATTTTATCCAATCTCGTGTGTCCACACATCCACCTAAGCATTCTCATCTCCGCAACTCTCATTTCACTGCCCAACACTCAAAATCATAGAGCATCGCGGGTCTAATTGCAGTACGGTAAAACTTGCCCTTAAGTTTTAGTGGTATTTTACGATCACATAAGATCCCTGACACGCCTCTCCACTTCAACCAACCCGCTTGGATTCTATGTGCCACATCTTTATCAATACCTCCATCTTTTTAAACTATTGATTAATAATATATATATATATATATATTTCATAATATTTTCATTTATTAATTAGATGGTAGTTATTTTATCTAATTAAGTATAAATTAAAATTCATATGAGAAAATTAAACTACTAATAAGTGTTTAATCGTATCTGATTGGTGTCATTTAGAGTCACTTTCTCACCAAATGCCCAACACGGATTTCGACCTACTTTGGAAAAAGTGTTTGGAATCTTACTAGAACCTTCAGATAAATTCATTATATACAAATATATATATATATATATATAAGTTTGAACAAATTAAAAAAATCCACAATATTGGGCCGCCATTATCCACCATTAACCACAATATTGGGTTGGCTTGTCCAACATATCGGCCGCAATACTGGAAAATGCCAAAATTGCCAATTATGGCAAAAATGTGTTGAATCCCCTTCAAAAATGGCATGTAGGCTGCAATCTACATACTTGGGTAGCACCTTGGTGGAGGAATCGATGGTAAGTTGCAAGTAGTCAAAGGTGTCAGGCCTTAGTTGTTTGAGTTATCACCTGTTAAAAACTAATGCTCCGTTTGGCGCGGCATTTTTGCTTCGGCGAGTTTGGAAAAAAACGCCGCCATCATGGAATGTATGTTTGGCATGACAACGGTTACGGCCATCACTAAGAAAATAAAACTAGTTTTGAACATAAAAGTGGATGAATTCCTTCGTCGGTGAGGTCGGGCATTCATGAAAGATGGTTCATAACCACCGTGTCAAATGGAGCCTAAATCAACATCATGGAAGGACATGACATAGAAGTAATGGGTGAATGTGTGGTTGGAAAGTACGAGAGGGGATCATGGTGTAGTTATAAGCACACTTGTGTTGATTATCACTATAAACCACCATTGAGTAGGGGTTGATGGGGCGAATTGAGAGTGGTAGGTCTATGACAATTCATTATTGGTTGAAGTTGTTAGTGTTTAGGATGTTGATTTTTGCATGGTCGATAGATTCTGTGATGCAGAGGCACGGACAAGCAACATTCGATGATGGCATGGAGGGAAATTTTTGCTTGTGGAGGAGTTGGTTTAGAGTCGAGTGAGTAGTCGCCGCCAGATAGTTTTTTAAAGCATGATTGATATTCCAAAACTGAAGTACTATGTGTGAGTTTTGTTAAATAACCTCTGGCATCTTCATATTCGAAGGGGCCTAACCTTCTTCGGAGGGAATTTAAGAAAGAAGCTCAATCTTTATAGAGGCCATCCAGAATTAGGCCCTGCTACTACGAATTTGACTTGTCAAAATGGTAGCTGGTAACAAATGTTCTTGTGGTATAATGCCCGTTATAGGAAAAATGTTGATGGACTGGGATCCATCAGCCATTGGTGTGAGAGTTGATCATCCATACGAGCACAAAACATTAAGAATTTTCCCAGTGAAAAGACCAGAGAAGAAACTCAAGCAGAAGAGCAAGGCATAAGCGAAGAACTTGGTGGAGAAAATAAGTGAGGCAAAAAAAAGAGCATTAATGGTTGCCTCTTGTGATACTCATATATCTAGTCTTGTTAGAGACAAGATCTAATTAGCCCATTTAGGAGGCCCATGTATAATCTCTTTAGTCCCACATTATAAATGTAGATTTCTCTCCCTCTTTCTACCTCTATATAAGTGTATGTATTCCTCTTATTTGATATACAAGATTATTGAGGGTGATTTTCTCTCTCCTATACTTCTCTTCTTACATGGTATCGGAGCCAATCGCCCCCTCCTGCAGACTCCTTTTTCCTATCCACTCCAGTCCGCGGCCTACGACTCTATCCACGGCTTGCAGTCTCCTGCGGACTCCTCTTCCTATCCGCGGCCTGCGATTCTATCTACGGCTTGCGGTCTCCTGCGGACTCCTCTTTCCTATCCGCTCATCTCCCTAGGCCGCTTGGCTTCTGCGACCTGTTTTCTATGAAGCCGCTTCCTCTTCTCTCCGCGGTTCCACCCTCCCCCTTCTCTCTGTCCTGTGGGGCCCACCTATCCCTTGCCGACTCGTGCTCTCTTCTTCAGTCTGCCGCGACCTGTCTTCACGCCGCGGACCGATTTCGCCTTCTCGCCCTTCTCGCCGCGAACTGCTCCTAGACGCCTGTTCTCGCTACTCGAGCTCGCTGCGGGCACCTAACCCAGTTCGCTGCGAGCGCCTACCCCAGTCCGCTGCCCGTTCCTGCTACCAAGGCTCTTCTCCTCACCTCGCCTTTTCTCAAGTAGCCGTGACCTCCTCCTTGTCGCGGCGACCTGCAACCTGCGGTCTACTTGTTGTCACCGCAGTTTGCTTCTCCTCACCGAGTCCTGCGACCTGCGACCTGCGGTCCCGCACCCTGTTCTCTTCTCGCGACCTGCTCTGGTCGCCGCGGACTGCTCTGGTCGCCATGCTTTTCTCAGTCCTCTGCTGTTAATCCGCCCGGCCTTCTTCTTCTATCCGCCCGGCCTTCTTCTTCTATCCGCCCGGCCTGCTTCTTCTATCCGCCCGGCCTGCTTCTTCTATCCGCCCGGCCTGCTTCTTCTATCTGCCCGGCCCGCTTCTATCCGTCATGGCCTCAACTAACTCCACCACAGCTTCCTCCTCACTACCCGTCCGAGCTGTTGCTCCCCCTTCCGAGGTTCGCGATGAACTTCGCATCACTACTATCTCCCTCAGCGGCAAGGCCAATTATGTCGAATGGGCTCATTCCGTTCGTCGTGTTCTGCAGACTAAGGGTCTACTCCCTCACCTCACTCGGGTCAAACCTGCTGATCCCTCTGATGACTGGCTTCGCGATGACGACCGATTCCAATCTTGGTTGCTTAACTTTATGGACACGGAGTCTTACCGCATGACAATGTACTACGAAACCGCTAAGGAAATGTGGGATGAGCTGCACTCTCTCTACTCTGGGCAGGATAGCTTACAACACCTTTTCGACAAGACCAGAACCCTGGTGGAGGCCTGGATACAACACCAACCTCCCTCTGCAGACCTTGCTACTCAACGTGCACAGAAGGAGGCTGTTGGGATCGCCATGATGATGCCCCGTGTTCCTAGTCATCTTCACAGCATCCGGGCCCAGATTCTTTCCTCCTACTATACCCTCTCTATCTGATGTTTGCTCCATGGTGCTCAAAGTTACACCACCTCCCGAGGCTCCAGCCACCTTCTCTCCGGCTTTGCTCCAGCAGCCCCTTCTCCCTACCCCTGCTCCCTCTGGCCGAGGTTCTTCTACTCGGGGTGGCCGCTTCACGTCTCGTGGTCTGGGACGTGCTGGACGCTCTACTCTTAAGTGTACTTACTGCGGTCGCGATGACCATCTTGAAGCTACTTGCTATCGCAAGCATGGTTTGCCTCCTCAACTTGCTGCTCCTCCTGTTGCTGTTGCTCCTGCTTCTGCAGGTCCCTCTACCACCGACCACTCCTCCATAGCTCAGAAGGATATCAATGACCTCCGCCTCCAACTACTGCAGCTTCAGGGCATGGTCAACCGTTCCTCTGGCTCGGTTGCTTCCTTCTCTAGTGAAGGTATCTCCTGTCTCTCCTACAACTCTCAATGGATTCTGGATTCTGGAGCCACTCATCACATTACTTCTCAAAAACCTCCTCAGTACATGCACACTGAGTATCCCAAGTTTATTACTGTGGCGAATGGCGATACTACTCCTGTCTCTGGCGCTGCTGATCTGCAACTTACTCCTACACTCTCTTTAACCTCGATTCTTCATGTGTCGGGATCTCCCTTCAACCTACTGTCTGTTTGTAGGCTTGCTCAAGATCTTGATTGATGTCTAATTTTTTCTCCTTCTTTTATCATGCAGGATCGCCGCACACAGACTATCATTGGTAGAGGACGGTTGTCCAACGAGCTTTATCTCCTGGACGTTCTTCCCACTTCACTCTCCGATGTTCCCTCCGTCAACTGACATCGTCATCTTTGCCATGCTCCTCTTTCGATTTTCAAGAAGGCCCTTCCTGATATCTCTTTACAGGATTTTTCTTGTGAATAATGTATCTTTGGCAAACAACATCGTATCTCTTTTCCCCCTGCATGTAACCGGAGTAGTTTTCCGTTTTCTTTAGTTCATTCTGATATCTGGGGTCCTTATAAACTTCCCAGTCTTTTTGGTTATCGGTATTCTGTAACCTTTATTGATGATTATTCACGTTTAACGTGGCTTTATCTCCTACATTATCGTGTCGAGCTAGTTTCTGTTTTTCGTGCGTTTATTGTTGAAATACGTACGCAATTTTCTATTACGGTACAAACGCTTCTCACTGACAACGCTCGTGAATACACTAGTCGTAGCTTCTCCACTTTATGCCCTGACTTTGGGATTATTCATCAAACTTCATGTGCGTACACACCCCAGAAAAACGGTGTGGCCGAGCGGAAGAATCGTCATCTCCTTGACGTTACTCGGTCCATCATGCTTCAAATGCAGGTCCCCGCTGAATATTGGAACTTTGCTGTCTCTACTGCCTGCTATCTCATTAATCGTATGCCCTCCTCTGTTCTTAACTTTGCTTCTCCATTCAGTCTCCTCTTTCCTTCCAAGCCCCCCTTTCCTCTCATGCCTCGAACCTTTGGGTGTGTCTGTTATGTTCACTCTCTCGGACCACCCAGTGACAAACTTGCCGCCCGCGCCACCAAATGAATCTTTGTTGGCTACTCTCGTACCCAAAAAGGGTACGTTTGTTATTCTCCCACACTCACCAAGGTGCTTGTCTCCCCAGATGTCACCTTTGCTGAAGATGAAAGCTTCTTCTCTCCCGCCTCCCCTCTACCACCTCAGTCCACTATTCCTCGTCCAGTTGTTCCCGTTACCTCTCTGCCACCTACAACTTCCGCTCCTCCCGTCCCAACTTCCCCATCTCTCCCTCCTCCTTCACCTCTCCGTGTCTATACTCGTCGTTCATCCAGGATTGCGGCCCGGCAGCAGCCCCTACTACTGATGCTCTTCTGCGCGTTGACGATCCAACACCACCCTCGATGGCTCATCCCATGGGAAACTATATCTCCCTCCATCGCCTCTCTCCACCACTTCGCACTTTTGCCCTTTCTCTCTCCACTATTTCCATTCCTAACTCCTTGCAGGAAGCTCTACAATATCCGGGCTTGCGTGCGGCCATGAATGACGAGATGGCCGCTCTCTGGGCTAACCAGACTTGGGACCTTGTTCCTCTCCCTCCTGGTCAATCCTGTGTTAGCTGCAAATGAGTTTTTACAATCAAACATGCTCCTGATGGAACAGTTGATCGTCTCAAAGCCCGTCTGGTGGCCCGAGGCTTCACTCAGCAACATGGCCTCGATTACGACGAAACGTTCTCACCGGTGGCCAAATTAAGTACTGTCCGGGTTCTGATCTCTCTTGTTGTGCACCGCCACTGGCCCCTTCATCAATTAGATATCAAAAATGCTTTTCTCAATGACGATCTTCAAGAGACTGTGTATATGCACCAACCACCTGGGTTTGAGACCACGGGGGAGTCTCGTGTATTTCTTCTCCGGAAGTCTATATATGTTCTCAAACAATCCCCTCGCACTTGGTTTGATAAGTTCAGTAAGGTGGTTCGCGAGATGGGATTCACTCGGAGTTCTGTTGATTTCTCTCTCTTTACTCGTCATCAAGCAACAGAGACAGTTCTTCTTCTTGTCTATGTTGATGACATTCTAATTACGGGAAACGACACCATCGGTATCCAGAAAATCAAACAACATCTGAACTCCGTCTTTCAGACTAAAGATCTGGGCAATCTGCGATACTTCCTTGGACTTGAGGTTGCAAGGCGACCTGATGGACTAGTCTTATCTCAACGAAAGTACTGCATAGATCTTCTACAAAGTGTGGGCTACTCGGGATGCAAGGCTACAGATACTCTGATGGATATGAATTATCAGCTGTCAAACCATGACTCTGGGAATGACCCTGTTCTGACCAATCCATAGTACTATCGACGCTTGGTCGAGAAACTTATCTACCTCACAGTTACGCGGCCTGATATCTCATTTGCTGTTGGAGTTGTAAGCTGATTCATGCATACCCCTCGAACTTCTCATCTTCGAGCCGTCGAGCGGATCCTTAGATATTTAAAGAAGTCTCCTGAACAAGGACTTGTTTATAAGCCATCGGCTTCCTTATCTCTTGTTGCCTACTCTGATGCAGACTACACAGGGTCACTTGATGATAGACATTCCACCACCGGTTTTTGCACTTACCTCGGTGGACACCTTATTACTTGGCGCAGCAAGAAACAGACTGTTATAGCTCGCTCATCCGCCGAGGCTGAATATCGTGCTATGACTGCGGTCGTATCTGAGGTCACCTGGCTAGAGGGGCCTTCTCAGCGATATGGGTCTCACTCTCTCCTCTCCTGCTACCTTGCTCTGTGACAGTCAAGCAGCCATACATATTGCTAAGAATCTGGTGTTTCATGAGCGCACAAAGCATATTGAGGTTGACTGTCACTTCATTCGGGAGAAGGTTCAGTCAAAGAAGATAGTATTGGAACATGTTGCTGCCTCCAGTCAAATTGCTGATATCTTCACTAAAGCTCTCTCTCGGACTCTGTACTATCAGTTTTTATCCAAGCTTGGCGCATATGACTTATAGCTCCAGCTTGCGGGGGAGTGTTAGAGACAAGATCTAATTAGCCCATTTAGGAGACCCATGTATATTGGCCCATGTATAATCTCTTTAGTCCCGCATTGTAAATGTAGATTTCTCTTCCTTTTTCTACCTCTATATAAGCGTATGTATTCCTCTTATTTGATATACAAGATTATTGAGGGTGATTTTCTCTCTTCTATACCTCTCTTCTTACAAATCTATACAACATTTACATTGTTTTGTTGGGCTGTTATTCTATACAACTCTGTTGATCTTTGGGGCCGACACGAATGTTGAGTTTTGGTTGGCAGTACTCAATTCTGATTGGTGTGTGTGTAGAACCTTAACTTACGAATTTTTTTTACAAAACATATATATTGAAAATAATAAGTGCAAGGTATAATGTTTTTTTAGAGAGATCCTCGTATTAATTGTTATACCTGCTGTTGAGAACTCTTAGGAATTTTTTATTATCATCTCGTAATTAATTTCCTAATTAATCACTCTCCCAAAAATTACAGGTAGAGCAATTGGAGAAGCAAAAAAAACAGGTATGTGTTCGTTTCCTTCCATTTTACATATTGCCACGCGTCTGTTTCATTGCCTGAAAACTTGTTCATTGTTAATTAAATATTGTCAACTTGCATTAATTACTTTGACAGCTTTATCATATACTAGTCTACAACTGAAAGCTTTTTTTGAATCTCGACACTTAAAACAATAATTTATTAGAAGATCCTACTGTACCGCATATGTATGTTCTTTGACAATGTTGATCAATCATGTAATAGTTGTAAGTATCACCTTGTTTAATATATTGTTTGAAAAAATAAATTTTACATCGAGGAGCTTACCTATAATCAAGGGAGCACCCACATAGAGCCGAGCGTGGGAGGCCGCCTACACTGAAATTTAAAAATATTATCTTTCAGTAATAAGAAACAGGTTTATCGTGACAAATATATTATAAACTAATATATAACAAGAAAAATAATTAAGCTAAAGTTGCTTTCTTGGCATGGTTGGTAGATTGTCTTCTTAGTATTTTAGAGGTCTAGGGTTCAATTCCTACCGGCAACAATTTTTTGTATAAACAAGGTTGCTATGTTATTGTTTAAATATTTTTTTTATAAACAAACTCTTTAATCTTTATTATGTTGTTATTTAAAATAATATTAAAATTAGTTTGTTGTTATATTGATGTTTAATTTTTTGTTATAAACAAATTCATTGTTATATTTTTACCAAAACATTTTATAAATAAATTTATTGTTACGGTATTTTTTATATTTTATTTATAAATAAGATTTTTATTATGTTGTTGCTTATTGTTTTTTTAAACAAGTTCGTTATTATATTATTGTTTATTAGGGTTTGTAAACAAATTAGTTGTTTAAAGTTTTTTTTATATAAACAAGTTTCTTATTATGTTATTGTGTGAAACATGTAAAATATTTAAAATTGATGATGATATTCAAATAATCCATAAAGAACGATGAATTGAGGTAAATGATACCGTTTTCCCCAAACTGATCAACTATTTTAAATAATTGTGATATTAATGTAATATAGACAATATATTAATGTAATATATACATATTTAAAAGGGAGACCGAGTTGATTTATTTTATCAAATAATTTTATACTCCATCCTGTTAGGTGTTGTGAGAGTCTAGTCACTAGCTTGACATGTTAAACGAGGGAGGGGTAGACCAATAAAGACTTGGAATGAAACTATAAGGAAAGACACGATGTACTTAGGCATTAGTGAGATTATGACATAAGAGAGGGAACAATGGCGACAAAGGATCCATATAGCCGACCCCACTATAGTGGGATAAAGGCTTGAGTGTTGTTCTTTTATACTCTGCCCACATAGAATATAATTCCTGCATCTGCCACTGTCTATAATTTATGATATAAACTATGTATATTTTATTGTATGTCTTTAAAAAAGTATTATCTGAACAAGCAAATACATTCGTCTCACCAAGACTGTACAACTCATATTCGTCGAGGGTGGGCCCGTTCAGGCCACGTCAACGAAAGTTAAGGTCAACCAGGGGAGGTGATCATCATTTGTACTCAGGTCACCTAACAGGCGAGGTATCATCTCAAGTCGCCTATCAGGCGAGGTATCATCTCCAGTCGCCTAGCAGGCGAGGTATCATCTCAAGTCACCTAGCAGGCGAGGTATCATCTTAAGTCGCCTAGCAGGCGAGGTATCATCTCAAGTCCTATAGGCTATAGCAGGCGAGGTATCATCTCAAGTTGCTTAGCAGGCGAGGTATCATCTCAAGTCCCCTTGCAGGCGATGTACCACCTCATATTGCCTAGTAGGTGAGATTTTTTCGCAAGTCGCACGATAGTATGTCGTAGGGGGAGGTCATTCTCATAATAGTGACCCCCCTCAGGATTTGTCTATAAATAAGACCCCCAGGGGTACCAGGAATAACACCTTGAAATCTTAACTCCCCCCCATAAGTCTTATACTCTTTAAGCGGTGCCTTCCTCGTACCTCACTTAACCTTCATTTGGTTGTGGGGGGAAAGTTTTTTCTAAACTTTTGAATACGTGGTGGAACCATCCTGCTGTAGCTCCTGAGGTGTGTTTATAGGAAAATTTTCCTTTCTCTAGTGCTCTTCCCATCTTGTCTCGTAGAGTCAAACTGCAAAACTGGTAACCTTAGGTTGCCCCTTGGTCTGAAAATTTGGATTTATGATTTTCCTGGCTTCAATACTTTGGTGTGGTGAGCGTGGACCGCAGTTAGAGGAGGAAAATTTTATGAGGAGGCGACATGGTGCAAAAAGGCGAGCATGAGGTGATACTCGGCAACTCACCGGTCGAGGGAGAGTATGTGACAAGGGCAGACTTCAATGACTTTACTCGGAGGATTGAGAGCACTTTGCGACTAGTACTCGTTCCTCATGTCGAGGTCACGATAACCTCGCCTCATCGTGTCACTCCATCGAAGGACGGAGAGTCTTCCAGGCGAGCAGGAAAGGAGTCGGCATCTGAAGAACCAAAGCGACTTGTGCAGTCGCTCTACCCCTCAGCGAATTCCAAGGGGATCTGATTCTGAGAAGCGGAAAATTTTGCGAGCTACCATAAAACTCGCATGGGCGAATTAGCTCCAACTCTCCATTTGTCAACTCGCCGTTCTGGAGGGAGGAGCCCATTCTGTGACGAGGTTCTATTAGCGCCGATTCCTGAAGGGTTTAGGGAACAACCCGAGTTACTATACAGGGAAAGACGACCCAATACAGCACCTGCAATAGTTTGAGGATGTGGTGTCCATACACAATATGACTGATTCATTTAAGTGCAGGTTTTTTGCGATTACTTTCAAGGGGAAGACGAGAGATTGGTTACATCAGCTACCAGGATGGTCAACCTACTGTTTCGAGGACTTGCGTCAAGGGCTGACGTTGCGTTTTGCCACCTCGAAGAAGAGGAAGGATCCAACCGTCCTTTTTCTCCTCAAGCAAGGAGTCAAATAGACCCTTGGTAGCTATGTCGATCGCTTCTAGGAGGAGTTCCTCAACATCCAGGAGATGGATAGATTCACGTTGTAGTTAGCCCTCACCTTTGACTTACGAGAGGGTATTTTCAAGTTGAAGGTCAGCCGAGATTCGTCGGTCTCCTTCGAGGGCCTGACAGATTGAGCAAGCCGGTTCATCCAATGGGAGACGACGGATAGCAGCTTCGTGGCCAAGTTGACTATGCTTACGAGGGAGCAGGAAGAGGAGACCTCGAAAGAGAAGAGGAAGGTGGAGCAGAGGAAGTAGGAGGTAAGAAGACAGGGAGAGACCAAGAGGAAAGAAGAGCCAAGAAGGCAGGAGATGAGGAAACCCTATATGACCCCCGAAAATGAGGGCAAAAAAGGAGGTTCCTGACCCCTTTAAATCGCTCGCTATGGAGGCCGGCAGGAAGACCCCAACATATGGGTCCAACAAGAAGACTCTATCGAGAGGAGAAACTTCTACAACCGGCCAAAAGGCCAATCTGGGAGGACATAGGGAGGCATGCCTCACGTGCTGCTGTGTTTTAGCTGCAGTTCTCGTCGACATGATCAACCTGACGTTTGCTTCTGATCGAACTGCTGACATCCTCATCGATATCAGCGTTCCGACCTCCTCTTCAGCCCTCGTCGACAGACGCACACTAGCCTGCATTGACAAAGTCCGCCCCGCTTTCGTCGTCCCGTTCGATTCAAACCACTCGCACCGCGACCTTCCGTCTTCCATATCTCCGTAGCCTCCGATGCCCAGCTTGCTTCTATCCATTCCAGACAATGCCCGCCTGATCCACTGCAGCTTCCTTCATCGTCTTTCCACTCCTCCCCTCATCTTACTGCCAACTAGCATATCTCTGCCTACTCTGGCACTCTCCTGCGAACGCCCAACTCTTATGAACTCTACTTCATATGCCAAAAGCCCGGATGGAATCCCGCGTGGATGCCCTCGAACACACCCTCACCACCATCAAATCTCATCTTGAGACCCAAAGTCGAGCAATTCACGCCAATTATGGCCATGCTCCACAAATTGCAACTTGCTGGCTCTACCTTAGGATCCCTCAGCACATTGGCCCCCGAAGATCCCGCATTGACGGGGTTTCCTCTGCAGCTCCCACGCCTTGACATCCCCACATTCAACAGGACTGACCCCCTTGGTGGATTGCAAGTGCCGAACAAAATTTTGACATTCACCAGACTCCTCGGACGCAGTAGGTCTCCACAACAATAATAGGCATGAAAGGGTCCGCTGACTCCGCCAGTCCTATCCCGGCTTCACCTAGACAGTTCTCACGGAGGCCCTCATTCAGCGGTATGATCACCACTACTCCGGCTCCATGATTGGGCGACTTTGCGGAGCCCGTTAGACCGGCTCCATTGATTTATACGTTGATGTATTTATTGAGTTGGTCACCCTTGTTCTAGGTCTTCCACCCGACCATTACTTCGTCTACTTCATGCACGACTTAAAACCCCACATTCGAGCCCACCTCTGCACCCTACAACCGCTAACTGTCAACCAAGCCATTTACCTCTCCCCACTATTAGAAGCTAAATTCATTGCGTCGTTCGAGGACCCTCCTTTCCCATCACCTCCTTCCAATCCTCCCTACCAACCATATTTTCCTCTCTAATCTAAACCTCCAATACCGCCATCCCACCTACCTCGTCCCATCATTATGGGCCCACGCAACAACCGTCATATTCCTATTCACCGCCTTTCCAACCAAGAGCACAATGACTTGTGGAGCATGAGTCTGTGCTACCGTTGAAAGCAACCATACTCGCCTATTCATAATTGTCTTGACAAGGAGTTCCGGTCCCTCATTGGGGATGACTTGGACGAAATTGACATGGCTGACTTCGACTTCCTTATGATCACAGATGTATCGCCGAACAGAGCTCTGCCCAGATACATCATTACTAAATGGCAGGCGGCACTTCGACTTTGGGGTCAAGGTCGATTTTCTGGCGGGATGGATTGTTCCGCATGCGTGTATTATTATTATTTTTGTTTTCCTATTTTAAATTGTGTGCTTTAGGGTTTTGACATGCGAGCCCCCTCCCCCCTCCCTGTATAAGGAGATTGCTTGGGAGTTGGGTTTATCTTTTGATCATTTGGTTTGAGATCTCTCATTTGGAGAGGGGATCCTAGGAGGAACCAGTCTCCTGGAGTTGGGCATAAGCATACCTCGTGATTGTATCCAATTATTTTGTTTAGTGCAAGTGTTTTCTCTTACAGGTAATACTGACCCACCAGGTGTGCTCTCTGATACAAATCTGCCCCTTGCTTTAAGGAAGTTAAACGCCCTTGCATACTGATGCAGGACGGCGCTTAGGGTTTGCGCGCCTGTCGGCTTTTCCTAGAAATCCCTAATGCATGCAATATTCGATGAACTTTGCGCAACGAAATTTGAGCGAAATTTGCACGAAATTTGAGCGAAATTTGCACAAAATTTAAGAAATGAAGCAACTAGATTTTTATAAAGCACAAAAACGCTATTTTGTTTAAAAATTAAAATTCCTTTAAAATGGTTCAATTTTAAATCCGGGGAAGGAAGTTCGTGACTTTCGTTTCGTTCCCCTTATCGTAGCACAACGAAATTGTGAACTCCAAATACGCTTACGTTTGGAGTTTTCGACGTAGCGTTTGCTGACAAAACTCGGGCGAAAACCCAACAATGAGTCTATTATCTACGAGAAAATATATAGACACACAAAGGGAAAGATAGAAATAATTACCCATGGAAGAGGCGTCTTCCGTATTTGAAGCCGATGGCGATCACGCGAGGAACTCCTCGTCACCTTCGATCTCCCGCTCCGAGGTCGGCCGCTATCGCAAACATGCACTAAGGAGAAATTTCGCTCACTCTCTCACGAAAGTGGTTTCGCGCAATCACTCAATCACTCAACGGAGAAAGGAAGCCACAAACTAAACAACCTAAGTTTCACTCGCTCTCACACTCTAGGTGGTTCCATGAAATCTCAAACACTCAAGGTGGCTTCACGAAATCTCTAAGCACTAGGAGTAATTTAACTTCTCTCAACGAAGCAATCTACCCTTCTAAATCACTCTATTTATCTAATTACTAACTTCCTCAATTAAGATAGTATGCAACCCTAAAATCAATCCTAAGTCTCCTACTGTAATCGGACTACTGCACAGTAATGTTAAAGTTACTGTTCATCATCTCTTTCGATTGACAACACAAGAAATCAACAACAACTATCAATAAATCCATTACAACTACCTTTGGAAACAAAGAAACAAAAATCACTGGTCAAGCACGGTGAAATTAATTTTACTATTCACGTAAAATCAATAACTAATGCATTCCACTGTTCATCTCCTAAACTCTACGGCAACATTGGAAGCTGTGAAGCTTTTCTTCTACCACTACCTACAACAATCGCACAGGAGCAGCAACCTCTAACTCTAGCATATAACGCATCAATCAATAATTTCATCAACACCCTAATCACTATTCATTATCCCTAACTGAAATCACAGTAAGCACACACCGACTTACTGTTCATCGTCTTCTCCAAGGTTAACAGAACACTCTAATTAACATTCCTAGAGAATCAACTCACACAGGAGAATACATACAACATCAATACATTCATCAAATCTTCACCAAACAAAAATACAAAACACATCCCTTTTTATAGGGTTTCAAACAGAGAAGAAAAAAAAGGTACCGGCCATGGCGGTGGAGGCGTGGAGCAGCAACCGCCGGGTATGGGCGTCGTGGCTGCGGAACGAGATTTGGCGCCGTGCGGCGTGGGTGCGGCGGAAGACGCGGCTTCATCCTGGTGTCGCTCCATTGACGGGGATTTGTCTTGACCGAGCCCTAATCGTGCGGCTTTGCACTTTCTCTGGCCGAACGGGAAGGCAAACAGGGTGGACCGGCTGTAGATTGAAACTGAACCGGAGGGGGAAGACTTTAACAAAACCAAATATATGTATATATATACATTTTATGCATTGTATATATAAGTATGTATATTTTAACAGATAATTATATATATATATATATTTATGTACTATATATATATATATATATGTAAAGAGAGGCCTCAAACCTTGTATATACTTCTTGAATCAACAGTTACAAGTATGAATACATTTATATAGGAAAAAAGGAAGGAGAGAAATCTCAATTCAAGATGTGGGACTAATACAAAGAGAGAGAAAAGAGAGAAAAATGGGCCCCTAGATGGGCCCTTAATTAGGCTTTTCTAACACTCTCTCGCAAGCTGGAGCGTACAAGTCGTAGGCACCAAACTTGGATAAAAACTGGTACTATAGCGGTCGGGAGAGAGCTTTAGTCAGGATGTCAGCAATTTGGTTTGTAGCAGGAACATGCTCCAAATCTATTTTCGTTGACTATACCTTTTTTCGGATAAAGTGACAGTCAACTTCAATATGTTTTGTGCGTTCGTGAAAGACCGGATTCTTGGCAATATTTATTGTTGCTTGGCTGTCACAAAATAGGGTTGTCGGTAATGAGAGACGAACACCCAAGTCTCCCAGAAGGCTCTCAAGCCAGGTTAACTCAGAAACAACAACAGCCATATCCCGGTACTCGGCTTCAGCAGAAGAGCGAGCAACCACAGTCTGTTTCTTGCTACGCCAGGTTATGAGATGTCCACCGAAGTAGGTACAGAAACCAGTTATGGAACGCCTATCATCAATGGATCCTGCATAGTCAACGTCAGAGTACGCGACAAGAGATAAAGATGTGGATGGCTTGTACACAAGCTCTTGTCCTGGAGCTATCTTGAGATATCGAAGAATGCGCTCGACAGCTTGAAGATGAGATGTCCGAGGAGCATACATAAAACGACTCACGATTCCCATGACAAAAGAGATGTCTGGTCGAGTAACCGTAAGATAGATCAGCTTCCCAACCAAGCGTCTATAGTATTCCAGATTTGTAAGCAGCTTGTCGGAGTCAGAACTATGGGCCGAGAGCTTGTGTTTGGCGTCCATAGGAGTATCCACAGGTTTGCATCCAGAATAGCCGACATCATGAAGGAGGTCCATACAATACTTGTTTTGGGATAACACAAGACCATCAGGGTGTCGTGCAACCTAAAGCCCAAGAAAATACCGAAGGTTGCCAAGATCTTTGGTCTGAAAGGTGGAGTTTAACTGTTGCTTGATATGTTGTATCCCTGTAGTATCGTCGCCAGTAATGAGGATATCATCAACATAGACAAGTAGGATCACAGTTCCGGTTGACCGGTGTCGGGTGAAGAGAGAAAAGTCAGCCGAGCTCCGAATGAAGCCAGTATCACATGCAACCTTGCTGAATTTTTCAAACCAAGCGCGCGGGGACTGTTTGAGACCATAAATAGATTTTCGAAGATGACAGACCCGAGACTCCCCCGTGGTCTCAAACCCGGGAGGTTGGTGCATATAAACAGTCTCCTGCAGATCGCCGTTGAGGAAGACGTTCTTAATATCCAGCTGATAAAGAGGCCAATGACGATAGAAACCAAGGAGAGAAGAACGCAGACCGTGTTCAATTTGGCCACCGAAGAGAAGGTTTCCTCATAATCAAGGTCATGTTGCTGAGTAAAACCCCGGGCCACGAGGCGGGCCTTTAGATGCTCAACGGTGCCATCCGCCGCATGTTTAATAACAAAGACCCACTTGCAGCTAACACAGGGTTGTCCTGCAGGAAGAGGAACCAGATCCCAAGTCCGGTTAGCCCAGAGAGCCCGCATTTCATGGCCGCCCGCCGCCCCGGGTGTTGAAGTGCCTCCTGCACAGTGTTAGGAATAGAAATAGAGGAAAGAGAGGTGGTAAAGGCGTAGAGAGGTGGATTCAGCCGATGGAGAGAAACGTAGTTGGCCAAGGGATGAGTTGAAGAGGCGTGAGCTGGATCTGCCGTTGCCGGGGTGTCGCTGGGAGCAGGGAGCTGGTGCAGGGAACCATCCTTGGAGAGACGACGAGTGTAGACACGGAGAAGAGGCGGAGGAACCCGAGGGGGGCAGGGAGAGAGGAGGAAGGAGATGGCAGGGAAGAGGGCGTTAAAGGTACGGCAGGCCGGGGAAGAGGAGGAGAGGAAGACGGGGTGAGGGAAGGTAAGTGGAAGGGCTGGTCTTCGCAGAAGGTGACATCCGCCGAGACCAATGTTGTGAAGATCGAGATCTTAACTAAGATCGGGAGGCATCCCTAAGATTGTAAAACGTAGGATCGACACGGATCGCAAGATCATATTTTAATAAAAACTAAATAAAAAACATGAGAAATATGTAACAATCTACATACCATCAAATAAAAATATAATATTTCATACCAATGCAATGATTCAATAGTCTTTCTTGCACTGATTCAACGGTCTTTCTTGCAAACCAACTAGGATATCCCATAATTCCTTTTTCACTTCGTCTGACACAGCTCTACAAGCTCCAACATCCTTTTGCGTACACGTCAAATGATGTTTTAACCGATATATTCCTCCGGTCATCACTTTCTGACAAAATTTGCATTGTATTTTCCTTATATCTCCCTCTACTGGAATGTCATACTTCCATCCAACATCACTTTTAGCTCCTGCAGCAGTCTTTTGCGTTCTAGATCCAATACGAGCATCAACAATATTGCTCCCAGATGCACTATTTGAACCACTACTTGACGCCATTATTAACACAATACAACACTACAGTGCACCTATTGTTTTGTACAAATTAAAGAAGTTGTAAGAACAAATTAACATTTAACACAAGAGATCAAAATATGGACACACACTAAAATTAACACACACTCACACA
Organism: Platanthera zijinensis; assembly: GCA_039513925.1. Classification (NCBI taxonomy): domain Eukaryota; kingdom Viridiplantae; phylum Streptophyta; class Magnoliopsida; order Asparagales; family Orchidaceae; genus Platanthera; species Platanthera zijinensis. Next base: position 158,747,546 of record CM077091.1, read on the forward strand.
GTAACACACACTGAAATTAACACAAATCTGGACAAATTTTTTGTCCAGATTAGTGTGAAAATCTGGACAGAAATTCTGTCCAAATTAGTATGAAATATGGACATAAACCTAATGATATAAGCATTAAACATAATAGTATAAACCTGTTAGAAAGTGAATGAGGGAGGAAAATTAAAATTTTATTCCATATAGCATGGGGTATATATAGCCCTCTCATACAATATTAATATCGTTACAAAATAACACATGATAACAAATAATTCAACACCCCCCTCAAGTTGGGCGTGTGATGTCAGCCATGCCAAACTTTCCGATAAGATGAGTAAACATATTGAAGCTCAAACCCTTCGTGAGAATGTTAGCCGACTGTTGATCGGACGGTACGAATGGGGTAACTACCATCCCCCTATCAATATTCTCCTTGATGAAATGTCTGTCTATCTCAATGTGCTTAGTGCGATCATGCTGTACTGGATTGTGAGCGATAGAGATAGCCGCTTTGTTATCGCAATACAACCTGACCGGCTCATTTCTCTTTAACCCAAGTTCCCCCAGGATGGTTGAGATCCATACACCTTCACAGATGCTATGAGCCATGCCCTAAACTCAGCTTTAGCACTCGATCTAGCAACAACATGTTGCTTCTTGCTTCTCCAGCTAACCAAATTTCCCCCGACCATGGAACAATATCCAGATGTGGACCGTCTATCTGATGGCGATCCAGCCCAGTCCGCATCCGTATAGACTTCAATAGTCAATTCTTCATTTGGGGAAAATAGGATGCCTTTCCCTGGTGAGGATTTGAGGTATCAGAGGACACGATGTGCAGCGTCAACATGCCGGGTCTTTGGAGAGTGCATGAACTGACTGAGGACTCCCATTGCATAAGAAATATCAGGTCGGGTGTGCGATAAATAGATCAATTTCCCAACAAGCTTTTGGAAACCCGTGATATCTCTAACCGGCTCGCCATCATCCCTGCCTAGCTTATGGTTTGCCTTAATTGGGGTATCGGCTGGTCGACAACCACTCATCCCGGTAGTATCAAGGAGGTCGAGCGTATATTCCCTTTGAGATAAGAAAATGCCGTGTTTTGACTTCGCAACTTCAATACCAAGGAAGTATTTGAGGTTCCTCAAATCTTTCACATCGAATTCTTTAGCTAATTTTCCCTTAAGGGCCTGAATCTCCACATTGTCATCTCCAGTGATTATAATGTCGTCCACATAAACTATCAGGACGGCCAACTTCCCTTCGCTGATTCTAAAGAACAGAGTGTGGTCGGCATTGCTCTGGGTGTACCCAAACCCACGCATGGCTTTGTGGAATCTTCCAAACCATGCTCTGGCTGATTGTTTCAGGCCATATAGTGGCCTCCTCAACTTACACACTTTCCCTGTGGATCCACGTGGGGTGAGCCCCGGAGGAAGGGTCATGTACACCTCTTCTTCTAGATCGCCATGAAGGTAGGCATTCTTCACGTCTAATTGGCAAAGTTTCCACCCTTTGCAAGCAACACGGGACATTAGGATCCTGATCGAGTTCATCTTGGCCACAGGAGCAAAAGTCTCCTGATAATCAATGCCCTCCGTCTGAGAGTAGCCTCTCGCCACCAGTCTTGCCTTGTATCGTTCCACCACCCTCGAGGGGTTCTGTTTGATCGCAAACACCCATTTGGATCCGACCACCTTCCTTCCAGGAGGTAATTGAACCAGGTCCCATGTGTTGTTCTTCTCCAGGGCATTCATTTCTTCGATCATGGCTAATTTCCACCTGTCGTCGGAAATAGCTGTCTGCCACGAAGTTGGGATAGAAACATGAAAGTGAGGGGATAAGATGTAAACTACTCTAGAGGGGGGGTGAATAGAGTATTCAAATTTTATGAACAACTAGTCAGCTCCCTTGGAGTTTATTTGCGGAATAAATAATCTGATACTTGAACCCTAAGAGCCTAACACAGTGAAGTGCACAAGTGAGAGAGCTAACTGAAATTTCAGTTTAACTATAAGCCTATCACAACAACTAGCAATCCTAGGTAGTTCTATCACAGCCACAGAATAAGCAATTAAACAAAATAGCCAGAGGGACACAGGATATATAGTGGTTCCCTCTTAATAGGTACTCCACTCTTCTACCACACCCTGGTAGGAATCCACTGCAGGTTTTTGCTAAGGTGCCCTGCCACCAATGATCTGATTCAGGTAGACCAAACAAGACCCTTTGAGCTTTTGATAAGGATGCTCAACCACAGGTTGTTGATAAGGTGCCCTGTCACCAATGTTCACTTTTGAAGAGGTGTGAAAACTCTTTTACAAAGGGGTTGAGAGGGTTAGATTGTCTTCTCTGTTATTGATAACAGATTAGAGAAGACTTGTGGATTCTCTAAAGAATCAAAGTCTCCCCCTGGCTCAGTGGAAGTCCAGGGAAAGCCTTTGCTTCGGGATGAAGGAGTTTCAGATATACTGAAACTAAATCCTCAGAGATCTGTAGACTGATTTTTATCAGGTCTTCAGATTCTGGAACACTTGAAGCAGAACTGAAGCTGGTCTTTCTGAAGTCTTGAAAAATCTAAGCAGATGCTCAGGAGACTTGAGAAAGAAGATGATTGCTCTGAGCTGCTCTGATGAGGCTTGAGCGAATGAAGCCTTGAGAAGAAAATCTCTGTGTGTCTGTAACTTGCTGTCTCTGCTGAGAGAAAAATCTCTTTTAAATACGTCTTCTCTTTTTCCCTTGAAACGGCTCTATTGATTTGAATATCTCGAGCCCTGCAACAGGTTATCTCAATATAGAATATAGCAATAGGAATAGAATGAGCTATTAACTCTCTGTCAGTCCCAATAAGGAAACAAAATGAATGGGAAAATATCTCAGCATAAAGACTTAACATACTTGGAAATAGCATACAGCGCCAACGGCTAGAATACAGCCTGGAAAGATAAAATCAACATATTTTGTATAATAGGACAAAATACTTTATCAAATACGGAATCCCGTAATTTATGCTTAACATATTTGGTAATTAATTCATTTGAATTTAAGCCATAAATTAGCAAAAACAACTTCAGAAAATCTTTCTAACCACAAGCTAAAACACTTGGAAATAAACCAAGGAATAGAATGAATACAAACTGTTAAAGACAGACAATAATCGTCGAACAGGGGTTCGATGATCGTCGACCTAGCCAACAGATCGTCGACTAAGGCAGAAATCGTCTGGGACAGAAATCGTGAAGCAAGACTGCGATCGTTGAACTGCTGATGGCAGATCGTCGACCAATCCTTCAGAGCATAATAAACTTGCTCTGAGATCGTCGACCATTGGTCGACGATAATTGTCTTGACTTCAACTATTCTATAGCCCTGCTATCATCGACCAATGGTCGACGATCGCGAGGCCTCGTTCGACGATGGTCGAACGGAAAATGCCTTAACCATATATTCATTCTACAACTTCTAACCTAAGCTCTAGGTCAATTATAAACTGCCCTAGGGAGACTAAACAAAGTCTAAACATGATCATATATAGTTATATGGATCAAGAGGGGCTGGAAAGGGATTACATAAGCCAAATCACACCTAGGGTACCAACAAAACAGAAGACAAGGAAGAAAGAAAAACTCCATGGGAGGCCGTTAGAGAAGAGTAAGATACAAATTGAGATATAGGATGCTGAGTAGAAGTATCTTCCGCAGGGATGATGGATCCTGACGACGGATCCGGTGGGTGGTCGGATATCCAGATGGCGGGCCGCGTGTTCGAACCCTTTGGGCGACGAGAGTACACCTGTAAAGGTTTAGGGACCTGAGTCTCTACAGGTGGGGCACGCGGAGTAGTTGGATTAGCGGGAGCTGGCAGAGTGAGGTGATATGCCGGAGGTATAGGAAGAGGGATGGTGTCAAGCGATGATAGGGGACTCACTTCCGATGTAGTAGGAGACCCCCCCCTAAAGTGGGGACCCGTAATAGCTCTTAGATTCACGGAAAGTGGGGACCATGGTGATGAAGACCTTTTTGATGATAGGGTCATAACATTTATACCCTTTCTGAGTAGGAGAATATCTGATGAACACACATTTGTGCGCACGAGCATCAAGTTTCGAGCGGTGGTAGATGTGGAAAAAGCAAACACATCCAAATACACGAGGTTGAAGCGTAGTAGGTGGTACGCCAAGCGTGGTGAGAGGAGTTTTGAAATCCAGGACACGGGAAGGCATACGGTTGATAAGATACGCCGCGGTGAGCACATCATCACCCCAATAATACTTGGGGAGATGCATGTGAAGGAGAAGACACCGGGCAACTTCCAAGAGGTGGCGATTTTTCCGTTCAGCCACCCCATTTTGAGCAGGGGAATAAACACAGGATGTTTGATGGATAATCCCGTGATCAGCCAAGTATTGCTCGAAAGCAGAATCCATGAATTCCCGACCATTATCGGTGCGGAGAATTTTGATAGGGGTTGCAAATTGTGTGGAGACCATTCTGTGAAAACGGCGGAACAAAGGGAACACTTCACTTTTTGCTTTCATCAGGTAAACCCACGTGGTACGCAAAAAGCAGTCAATAAATGTCACAAACCCACAACCTGAAATAGACGCAACTTGGCACGGACCCCAAACATCACTATGTATCAAATGAAATGGTGCAGTACTGGGAGAAGAAACATGCTGAAACGAAGTGCGATGATGTTTACCACGATCACAAGCATCACAACGAAATTTATCAAGTACAACAGATGAGAAAACAGGAAATAAACGTTTCATATAAAGGGTAGATGGATGTCCCAGCCGACAGTGCCAGGACTCCAAAGTAGCAGCCTGATCCGCATGAAGGGCCTGTGGAGGAGAGATCGGAGTGGAGTAATCGAACACGTAGAGCCCATCCACCAGTTTACCAGTTCCAATCACCGTTCCCGTCTTCAGGTCTTGAAAGATACAAGAAGAAGGAAAAAATGTTACGGAACAGTTCATAGAATTAGTTAAATGACTAATGGAAAGTAGATTTTGGGTGAAGTTTGGAACGTGAAGAACTGAGGAAAGAGTAAGGGAGGACCACGGGATGGAACCCTTTCCGGCAATTGGAGATAGGGACCCATCTGCGATGCTCACCTTGTCCCGACCAGACAACGAAAAGTAGGACACAAAACCTGATGAGGTGCCGGTCATATGATCCGTCGCTCCAGAGTCGATGATCCAATGAGTAGGGGGACGAGTGGAAGCATCATGAGCACCTGGAGGCCCTTGATGGGCATAGGAGGATGAGGATGCAGGAGGCTCTGGCGACTGTCCTTGCATCAGGTGACGGAATGCAAGAACTTCATCGGCTGATAGGGTCAATGTAGGAGCAGACACGACTGGTGGAGGCTGTGGCTCATCGAAACCATCGGATAGATGCGCTGAGCGATGCTGAGTAGAACGCCCTGAAGTGCGACCAAAACCACGACCTCCACGAGAGGGATATCCACCACGGGGTGTCGGAAACCCATGAAGACGAAAACACACGTCTCCCGTGTATGACAGGTCTTCCCGCAGTAGTCACAGAGCAGATGATCCTTATCACTGGGCTTTGGTCTGGAATCACGGAGGCCCCGAGGCCCAACTTGGGCAGCCAAGGCAGAGCTGTCAGGAGAAGGATCAGGAGTCCAAGCTTGTCGTCGATCAAATTCCTGCTGAACTAGACTGAACACTTCGGGAAGAGAGGGCAAAGGGGAGCGGCCAAGAATCTGCACACTGATTTGGTCGAAGTCCCGATGCAGTCCATGTAGGAACTCAAAAACTCTGTTTCGATCCTCCTGCGCGCGGACAAGGATCTCATCCTCAGGTGACACCAAAGTGAGCGAGTCGAAGTGATCGTACTCCTGATATAACTGAGTGAACTCGAGGTAGTAGGCCTACGGGGGACGATCTCCTTGACGTAGAAGGAAGATCTTTCGGCGTAGCTGAAATATCTGGGCCGCATTGCCCCGGCAAGAATAAGTAGTCTCGGCTCTCCACCAAATATCAGCAGCAGTATCAAGAAACAAGTAGTTGCGGGCGATGGAGTCAATCATGGAGTTCGTCAGCCATGACATGACGAGGGAGTTCTCCGACTCCCATTGCACCCAATCTGGAGAAGCTGAAGTAGGAGTAGGAGTGGTACCCATGACATACCCAAACAGCCTCCGGCTCTTCAAAGCAAGGGTGATGGCCCTAGACCATGAGAGATAATTTGTACCATCTATGCGAATCGTCGTAATCTGAGGAGTGTTGTGATCATGTCCAGGACGGGAGAAGCCACTGGGTGTCACAGGGGCCGGGGAAGCACCGGTAGTGGAAGAGACGGTAGGGGATCCATCAGTCCCGGTCATATTGATCAAGAATATAAATCGAGATCACCGGGAAACTAGGGCTTCCTCATATAAAGAGGTAGGAGAACAAAAACACAGCCTAGATAGAAACTAGGGTTGCCTCATATAAAGAGGAAGGAGATGAAGAAATGGATAAACACCGAAAATGTCATCAAATGGAGTATTGCATCTCCGGTGTCAAGAGACTAGCCAAAGAAGGAAGGAGGACTCCCCCTAGGCGGCCGACTGGGCAAGAAAGGGGAAAAAAACGAGCTGGAAGCGGGCTGTCGACCGACTGTGCCGACAGCCGACCGAACCAAAACCACGCGGGAGAAGTTCCGCGCAGTCGCCTGGGAGGAGGAGTTCCCGGCGGTAGGGAGTCGCCGGAAGAGGGCCTAGCGGGAGCGGATCGGGAACGGGAGACCGATCCGGCGGCGGATAGAGCGAGTGAGCACGGGCGGAAGCGGGTCGGCTGCGGAAGGGTATCAGGAAGCCCTAACCCTCTAATACCATGTTAGAAAGTGAATGAGGGAGGAAAATTAAAATTTTATTCCATATAGCATGGGGTATATATAGCCCTCTCATACAATATTAATATCGTTACAAAAGAACACATGATAACAAATAATTCAACAAAACCCAATGAAGACACAATAGTATAAGGCACAATAGCATAAGCATTAGAGTATGCAGAGGAAGATGGAAGATGAATACCTCGGTTTCAGTCACAACTCACAAACTTGATAACAACCGTCTGAATGTAGGTTCCCCAAATATGTCCTCCAGCTGAATGTACATAAGAAAGAAACACAAATAAGAAGAAGTAGAAGAAGGCACGGGAGAGGAAGAAGAAGAAGGCACGGGAGAGGGAGAATAAGAAGAAGAAGACCTGTTGTGTGCACGGGAGAGGAGAAGCCGTCGAGGAGAAGCCGTCGATAGGGTTTCGAAAATCTGGGAACGTCGTCGGGGTGAAAGGGTTTTAATTAGGTTTAAATCGTGTCCGTGCAAGATCGTGCGATCCTAACGATCTTACGATCTTGCACTACGATCCTAACGATCCTAACAGGACGACGATTTTAAGGAAACCGTGGATCGTTACCTTGCGCAAGATCGTAAGATCGTGCGATCTTACGATCTTGCACGCGATCTTAACAACATTGGCCGAGACGACCAGCTTGCCATCAGAAAGAGAGTAGCAAACATACCCCTTTTGTGTACCGGAGTAGCCAACAAACATATATTTGGCCGCCCGAGGAGCAAGTTTGTCGGAAGGGGGGTCAAGAAGATGAACATAACAAACACACCCGAAGACCCGCGGGGTGAGAGAGGCGGGGTTGGTGGAAGGATAGAGGAGTTGGATAGGTGAGGCAAAGTCAAGAACAGACGAGGGTAGGCGGTTGATGAGATGACAGGTTGTGGAGATGGCAAAATTCCAATATTCGATCGGAACCTGCATTTGAAACATGAGGGACCGAGCAACATCAAGAAGATGTTGATTCTTCCGTTCGGCCACCCCGTTTTGCTGAGGGGTATACGCACACGAAGTATGATGGATGACGCCAAATTCGGTGCAGAGATTGGAGAAGGTGTGACCAGTATACTCGCGAGCATTATCAGTGCGGATGACTTTGAGGGAGGTGACGAACTGCGTACGCATCTCAGTTAAAAAAGCACGAAACACAGAGGTAAGTTCAGTACGATCATGCAGTAAATATAACCACGTAATACGCTAGTAATCATCAATAAAGGTGGCAAAATAGCGAAATCCAAAGATACTGGGGACTTTATAAGGACCTCATATATCAGAATGAACTAAAGATAAAGGAGTACTACTCCTGGTACAGGCAGGGGGGAAGGAAGAACGATGTTGTTTGTCGTAGATACAAGAGAACTCCCGTAAAGAAACATCAGGAAGAGCCCGCTTGAGAATCAAAAGGGGAGCATGCCCAAGGAGGCGATGCAATCGACAGTGGAGACGGCGGAGACAAGAGTGGGTTGGCTATCCAAGTTGTATAGACCATTCAACAACTGCCCCTTACCAATGATACTCCGGGTGCGGCGATCCTGCATAAGAAAAGAATAAGGAGAAAAGGTTATGCAACAGTCAAGTTCGTGCGTCAGGCGACTAACAAAAAGTAAATTGAAAGGAGACCCTGAAACGTGAAGAACCGAGGAAAGAGAAAGGGCCGGGGTACGCTGGAGAGCAGCGACGCCAGAGACCGGTAGGGTGTCACCATTGGCCACAGTGATACACGGAGGATGAGCCGTCTGGAGATACTGGGGGGCTTCTGGGAGGTAATATGGTGAGTAGCGTCGGAATCGACGATCCAGCAGGGGCTATGAGAGAGACAGGTTATACCTTTCACTGAGAAAGACGCAACCAAACCGGAGGAGCAGCTAAGGGCACCCTGTAGCTGGTGGAGTTGGGTGCGAAGCTTATTTATATCTTGGCAGGTAGTGGACGTCAGATCCCTGGCAGAAGCCCAGTGGGAGCAGGAGCAACAGAGTAAGTAGTAGCAAGGTTGGGATGTAAACCATGTTTGCGGTAACAGGTAGCCTCAAGATGACCATCCCGACCACAATATGTGCATTTCATAGAAAAACGACCACCACGTCCTCGTCCCCGAGACGGAGGTCGGCCCCCTTGGGTGGAAGATCCACGAGCAGGAGGGGTCGGAAGGAGAGGCTGTTGAAGAAGAGCCGGTGCAAATCCGGGAGGAGCCTCGGTAGGAGGCATAACTTTAAGCAACATCGAGCAGACATCAGACAATGAAGTAGTCGTCATGGAAGAGAGGATCTGGGCCCGAACACTATGCAAGTGGGGAGGAACATGGGACATCATCATTGCGATGGTGACAGCCTCTTTCTGGGCTCGTTGAGTAGCTAGATCAGTAGTTGGAGGCTGATGTTGAATCCAAGCCTCGACCAGGGTCTTGGCCTTGGCAACGAAAGAGATCATATCGTCGGGAGCACCAGGAGCAAGGTTCTGAAGTTCGGAGAGAATATCATATAAGTGCTAAAGACTGTTGTGTCCAGAGTAAAAGGAGTGGAGCTCCTCTCACATGTTCTTGGTCGTGTCATGATACATGGCCATCCTTTAGGGCTCGGTCTCCATAAAGTTGAGGAGTCGGGACTGGACCCGACCATCATCGCGAAGCCAGTCATCGGAGGGAGCATCGAGGGTGGCTCGGGTCAAGTGGTGAAGAAGACCCTTTGTCTGCAGAACTCGACGAACAGAGTGAACTCATTCGACGAAATTCTGTTTCCCGATAAGAGAAATGGTAGTAATCCGTAGCTCATCACGAAGTTCGGGAGCCGCAGCAGGCGCGCGAGCAGGAGGAGGAGAGGTAGCAGCGGAATGTTCGGAAGCCATGCGTCTAGCAAAAGAGGTCGGGCGGCTAGCAAAGGAAGTCGGGCGGTTAAGCAGAGAGAGAGGTCGGGCGGCTAGAGAAGGAGGTCGGGCGGCTAAGCAGAGGAGGCCGGGCGGTTAGATAAGGAGGCCGGGCGGCTAGAGAGGAAGACCGGGCGGTTAGGCAGAGAGGCCGGGCGGCGAGAGAGAAAGAGGCCGAAGAGAGAGAGGCCGGTCGGGCGGCTAGCAAAAGAAGCCCGGGCGGCTAAGCAGAGAAAGTAGGCGCACGGTCTCGGCGGACACACCAGCGACCAAGAAATGTCGCGACCAGGATGCTGCTAAGAAAGGGGGAAGCACCACGGCTAGATAGAAGGCGAAGCCGGCAGCGGAGAGAAGAAGGAAACCACACAGTCACAGTGGGGCACACCAGCGACAAGAGAGGTCGCGACCAAAGATGCAGAGCCCGAAGAGAGGAAAGAGGCCGCGACGATCACAAAGGCAGACCGCGCGGCTAGCAAGCTGCGGTTAAGGAAACAAACCGGGCGGGAAAGGACAAACCACGACAAGTAAGGCCGCGGTTTAGGAGAGCAGACCGCACAAACCGCGGCGAGCAGAACCAAACCGGGGCCCACGGTGGCGAGAGGGGAAGGCTATAATAGGAGAGGAGGAGGTGAGGAGGGTAGAGCCACGTAGCGAGATGCTGGTAGGGAGAGAGAGACCGCGGAAAGGCCGTGAGTAGGACGGGAGACCGCCAGAGGGGAGCTTGGGGCGGTTAGAAAACAGAGACCGTTTATACCCAAGGAGAAGACCGGTGCCTCTGATACCATGTAAAGAGAGGCCTCAAACCTTGTATATACTTCTTTGAAACTTGTTGCATCTTTGGATACTCTTTCTACTCCTAACTCGATTGCAGATTTCTTTGCTCACCCTGATTGGCAAGCTACTATGGCCGAGGAGTTAAAGGCACTGATCTTAAATCAGACGTAGACTTTGGTTCCCTTACCCCATAACCAGTGAATTTTTGGTTGTAAATGAGTATTCGCCATTAAATAAAATGTTGATGGTACTGTCTCTCGGCTCAAAGCTCATCTCGCCGCCAAAACTTTTACTCAGTAATTTGCGACTGATTATATGAATACATTTTCACTGGTTGCTAAATTATCCATTGTGCGTGATCTCCTGTTAACCGCAATTTCTAAAGAATGGTCTTTTCATCAACTTGATGTGAAAAATACATTTCTTCATGGTGAGCTTTTTGAAATTATTTATATGCAACAACCTCTTAGCTTTAAGCAATCAAGGGAGTTCCTACTATGTCCATTAAAAAAAATCTAAACAATCACTGGGTGCATGATTTAACAAATTTAGTACCTTGCTACACCAAATTAATTTTATCAGAAGTGGCTCAGACACATCCCTTTTCACTCATAAAAGAACCTCAAGGTATTGGCAACTGACTTGTTTACATGGATGATATCATCCTCGCCGGTGACAATACTACAAGCATTTCAAAGGTCAAAACACATGTTCATCACACTTCCATACAAAGGACCTTGGATATCTCCACTATTTTTTATCCATTGAAGTACTTAGAAACCATGAACAATTAAAATTATCTCAGTGAAAGTATACTCTTGATCTTTTAGTCAAAACATGTCATTTTGAGTGCAAACTTGTTGATACTCAAATATATTCTAACCTCAAGATTTCCCGACTAGAATCTTCTTCTGACCAACCTCTATCTGATCCAGGTCAGCACAAACAATTAGTTGGCAAACTAATTTATCTCACTTTTATTGTCATTTGCAGTTTGCAAACTCTTTTGGTCTCTCACATGAATGTTGTAAGCAAATTCCTACATTACCCGAAAGAAATTTCTAGATAAGGACTTCGCTACAGATCATCATTAAAATTGCCACTCACAGCCTTTGCTAATACGGACTTTGTTGGATCGATTGATGATCGAAGATCTATGAGTGGCAACATGATATTCTTGAGGGATAATCTAGTGGCATGACGTAACAAGTAACAAAATATTGTAGCTTGCTCCTCCTTTGAAGCTAAATATAGAGCCATGACACAAACCGTCTCTGAGTTGGCATGGCTCAACTCACTCCTTATAGAACAGGGAATTCAGGCAACTCAAACGACTCTCTACTGTGACAACAAGGCTGCAGTTCACCTTACTGAAAGAACAAAACATATTGAAATTGATTGTCACTTCACTTGGGACAAAGTAAAAAAAAAGGTTCTTCCAACATGTACCATCTACAAAACAGATCGTTGACATTCTTACAGAGCCTCTTCCCTGAATTCCCTTCATATACTTTACATCCAAGCTAGGCATGATCAATTTCTATGCTCCAGCTTGCGAGGGAGTGTTGGAACTCAATGAAGATAGCTCATCATGAAGGCTCATTATTGCTTTAATCTTGTACATAGTTTTGTTCTACATTGTCTAGGTTGGTTTATACTTCCTTCATGTATCTATAAGTGTACATGTACTCTCCTTGATAGGATAGGTATTACCGTTTTTTCGGAATCCCCATTTTTTTTGCCTCAACTTGATCGGCGACCTCTTTGCAGGGAGTAAATATGTTGCAAAGGATACACAAATTTAGTGTCAGAGCTAAGCAAACTCAGCCATTTGAAGGATGTACTTGAGGTGTGCGGTGATGAATGGTCCCGTGGAGCCATCATGCACCATGGACTAACATGGGATTGATCTACTATTTTATTCACAACACTTTAGTTAGTACATTTTATAATCCATCATTTCACCTCTCAAATACCACCAGAGGACCCCTTGTTCTTCCTTAGGTCTTCGATCGAGTCCCCGATGACAAGCTCTGTTGTGGTCGATGGCGTCATCTGCACTCCATACGCTCTTGAACTGCCCTTGTCAATGGTTTTGATCTCAAGTGATGGATAGTGAAGGCCAGAGAGTTATGAAATCCAACACATAAGGGTGCCAAAAAATGTCTCGATCATTCTTCTACAAACGGAAAGATCCACCCTCCACTAGGTCCAGTGATTTCCTAGATGACCCAAAGATTTACGATGTCATGTCTAAATTAATCCACAATTAAGTGTCATGATCACCGTTACTTTGACAATGCGGTGGAATGTATTCGTGAGATTCTACATTCTACTTCCATGAACAACTACATTAGCGAGTTCATCAAATTCATCAATCACATTCCTGGTCTTCCTCAGATCACCACTTGCGCAGCTTCATGCAAAAGCTCTAGCTGCATAATCTCTCTACTTCCGTACCACCATCATGTTGCCTAAAGTATTCCAAGTTTGATTGCATTTGGTGAACCAGTTATCAAAATTTGAGTGCTTCATTTCCTTCTAACATCCTTTCACCACTCCATTTGTGTACGACACCTTCACCTTCATCCATGGGGTCGTTTGCCTACATTTGTGTTCTCTCAGTCTGTCATTAGTGACAAGAACTCCATCTTCATGAGTAATTTCTTGCACGAGTTGCTCAATCTCCAAGGGACATCTCAGCTCATGATCACGATCTACCACACATTGACGGGACGGTAATCAGAGGTCCTAATCCGATGCTTAGAGACAACCTCTCATTTCTTCTCCGAACAACTCCACCGTTGGTGTAAATGGCTCTATTTGGCAGAATACTAATAAAACATTTCTTTCCACTATGCAATGGGAACAACTTTGCAAGAGCAAGGTGGACTCAATACTTGGAGGTGACTGAGGCGTGCGTCGATGACGGGTCCAACGGAACCACCGCGCACACAAGGAATATCATGAGATCGATCTACTTATTTTCCATACTTTTGTTCATGCGTTTTATTTCAGTTGTTATATTTATAATTTTGACCGTGGATTAGGGTTTAAGTATGGAAATGTACTGATGGACCCTTTTACCATTGGAGCCATAATTCTGGAGCATATAGCTGACAAAGGAGTCCTCCTTGGAGTTTTCTTCTATTGCCTACCTTATTCCTTCTCCCCACCGGTCACAGGTGCTGGCAGCCCCATGATACCCCCAGTGATACGAAAATGTCTCTTCCACAATCTGCAATAACAAGCAACATTCTTTGCGTTCAAACACTTACAAGGATAAGCTCCAAACAGAGGGAGAACAATATAACCTAGTAGGATACGTTGATTTTTCAAAGTGGTATTGAATAGTCGATCCATTACACAAAAATTCACAATAAGTAAAGATATTATAATTGAAGAAAATAACAGTTTGAAATGGTCTCAATCTCAGGATCAGAATCAGGCAGAGCCCGCTGAGGTTGCAGGAGTTAACAATGAGGCTAATCAGCCTTCTTCACCATCCACTCAAAGAAAGTTTCCTAATGTAAGTATCTCTTCTCCCATTACTGTAAATTCTAGTGATTCATCATCTCCTTGAGGTTGTTGGACACTGGGAGACCTGCATCAAAACTACAACTTGACACTTATTGTGAGAGAACGACAAAATTACGAAGATGTAAAAGAAGATCTCTGTAAAAAGGCCATGAACACAGAAATTTCCATGATTCAGAAGAACAATACTTGGGATTTAGTTCCAAGGCCTCTTGTAAAAGAAGTCATTGGCCTTAAATTGGTCTACAATACTAAAGAAAATGAGAAAGCACCATTCAAATGCACAATGAAATCTTGTTGCTAAACGGTATTCCCAAAAACTAAAAAGGGTCTAAACTGAAATTATTATCTGGTCGCAAGAACAATTCGAGTTCTGCTTGAAATTGCATCTCATAAATGCATAATCATTTATCAGCTTGACGTGAAATCAACCTTCTCTAAGGTAGGGCTGATATCGAGTCGAGTTCGAGCGATTTTGGCTCGGCTCGAAACTGAAATTTTCGACTCGAACTCGGCTCGAAATCGACTCGAAATCGAAATTGATTTCGAGTCGAGTCGACTCGACTCGAAATGGCTCGATTCCGAGTCGGCTCGAAATCGAATCGAGCCGGCTCGAAATCGAATTGAGTCAGCTCAAAATCGAATCGAGTCGGCTCGAAATCGAATCAAGTCGGCTCGAAATTTAGCATTTTTTCGGTTTATTCATAGTTTGGGCAAAATAAAATTGGGCAACGTATAAATTTAGCAAATAAAACACTTAAAGCCTTCATTCTTTTTATTTATGTTTAAATTTTGTTATTTTTAATTTTAAAATAAGAATATATTAGTAAATACATAATTTTTTAAATTAATTCGAGTTGATTCGAATCATATTTCGAGCGATTCAGGACTGGCTCGAAATCGACTCGAAATCAGATTCGAGTCAAATTGAATCGACTCAAATTGAGTCGAATCAATTTTAACCGATTCCGATTCGGCTCAATTTTCGAACGATTTTCGAGCGATTTTCGAGTTTCGAATATTATGCTCAGCCCTACTCTAAGGGAGACCTCCAAGAAGGAGTAACTAGAAGGATATTAAAAAATCAACAAGATAAAATGCACAAGTTAAAGAAATTACTATATGGTTTGAAATAGGCTCCTAGAGCGGGGAATTGCTAAATAAATCAGTACTTTTTTCAAGAATGGCTTCACGAAATCCCAAAATGAGGCTTCATTATATATCAAACAACGTCTAAACATAATTCCATATTCGTATGTGTTGAAGGAGGTCAAAACTTGTATGTATTGCTTGTGTATTCAAATACAAAGAGAGAATACATATATATAGGAGAGAGAAGGAGAGAAGATATCTTATACATGATGTGGGACTAAAAGAAGAGAAGAAAGAAAACAATAAATAATGGGCCCAATAATGGGCTAATTACATGGGCTTTTCTAACACTCCCCCGCAAGCTGGAGCGTACAAATCGTACGCACCAAGCTTGGACAAGCACTGATAGAAGAGTGAACTGGGAAGAGCCTTAGTGAGCACATCCGCAACCTGTTCTGTTCCGGGAACATGTTTTAGGTCGATCTTCTTCATTTGGACTTTTTCTCGGATGAAATGACAGTCAACTTCAATATGTTTAGTCCTCTCATGGAATACCGGGTTCTTGGCAATATGTATAGCCACTTGACTATCACAGAAGAGGAGAGCGGGAGAATGGAGTCTTACACCAAGATCGGTAAGAAGACTTTCCAGCCAAGTTAGTTCAGACACAACTGAAGCCATTGCCCGATATTCGGCCTCTGCAGATGATCTAGCAATCACTGCTTGTTTCTTGCTCCGCCAGGTAATCAAATGTCCTCCAAAATATGTGCAGAAACCACTTGTTGACCGACGATCATCAAGAGATCCAGCGTAATCAGCATCTGAGTAGGCAACCAAAGTAGGAGCTGTAGGTGATGGTTTGTAAAATAAACCTTGACCGGGAGCCGTTTTGAGATATCTTAGAATGCGTTCCACGGCGTAAAGATGAGATTTTCTCGGGGAATGCATATACCGGCTAACTATACCAACCACGAAAGAGATGTCCGGTCTTGTTACCGTGAGGTAGATCAATTTGCCAACTAGACGACGATAGTACTCAGGATTCTCGAGTAAGAGATCTGAATCAGGGGCCTGAGTGCATAATTTGTGATTCACATCCATTGGAGTATTGATCGGCTTACACCCAGAGTAACCTGCGTCATGAAGGAGGTCGAGACAATACTCCCGCTGTGAGAGGATGAGACCATCTGGCCGTCTAGCAACCTCTAGACCCAAAAAGTACCGGAGGGGCCCCAGATCCTTTGTTTGAAATACTGTACCAAGATGTTGTTTGACCTCCTGTATTCCTTTCGAATCATCTCCCGTGATTATGATGTCATCAACATACACCAACAACAGTACCGTCCCAGCAGTGCGGTGGCGACTGAACATAGAGAAGTCTGCTGTACTGCGAGTAAAACCAACCTCCCGAAGAGCCTTACTGAATCGGTCAAACCATGCCCGTGGTGACTGTTTGAGGTCATACAGAGCTTTCTTAAGGCGACACACCCGAGACTCCCCCGTGGTCTCAAACCCGGGAGGTTGCTGCATATAAACCGTTTCCTGTAGGTCGCCATTTAAGAAGACATTTTTAATATCGAGTTGTAGAAGGGGCCATCGGCGATGGACAGCGACAGAGATCAGAACCCGAACAGTGTTGAGTTTGTCAACGGGAGAGAAGGTTTCCTCATAGTCCAGCCCTTGTTGTTGGGTGAAGCCCCTGGCGACCAATCTAGCTTTCAGACGGTCAATAGTCCCATCAGCTGCATGTTTGACGACGAAAACCCATTTGCACCCAACCGGAGACTGTCCGAGAGGAAGAGGGACAAGAGTCCAGGTCTGGTTGGCCCAGAGAGCCGTCATTTCCTCCTCCATGGCAGCCTTCCAGCCAGGATGTTGAAGCGCCTCCTGCACAGAGTTAGGAACCGAAATGGAGGAAATAGAAGTTGCAAGAGTATGCAATTGGGGAGAGAGGCGATGCAGAGAGACATAGTTCGCCAGAGGATGAGCGGTGGAGGGAGATACCTGATCGGCCAAGCGCGGTGTATCCAAGGATGAGGCCGACTGCAGAGGGGTAGCGGAGCGAGGAGGATGTCGGCGGGTATAAACTTGGATAACTGGAGGTTTGGAGGGAGCAGGGGCTGAGGTAGAGGGAGCAGGGGCTGAGGTAGAGGGAGCCGGGGGTGAGGTAGAGGGAGGTAGGAGAATCGGCAGAGTAGTGGGTATGACGGGTCGAGGCAGTGGTGGAGAGAGTGTTGGTGACGCGGTAGGTAAAGTGGAGCAGAAGAACGGTTTATCCTCCCAAAAGGTAACATCGGCGGAGATGGTGACCTTCCGGGTTACCGGAGAGTAGCAAAGGTAGCCCTTCTGAGTACGTGAATAACCGACGAAGATAGTTTTAGCCGCCCTGGGATCCAATTTGTCCACGGATGGACCCAGGAGGTGAACGAAGCAAGTGCACCCAAAGACCCTTGGGGTGAGTGGGTAGGCCGGAGTGGAGGGGAATAGGAGGCTAAAAGGAGTGGCATAGTTAAGGACCGAGGAAGGAAGACGGTTAATTAAAAAACAAGCCGTGGAGACCGCAAAATTCCAGAAAGTCTTTGGAACATGCATCTGAAGCATGAGGGAGCGGGCAACGTCAAGAAGGTGACGGTTCTTTCGCTCGGCAACTCCATTTTGTTGTGGGGTGTAGACACATGAGGTTTGATGAATGATGCCAAAGTCGGCGCAAATATTTGCAAATTCGCGGCCGGTGTATTCACGAGTGTTGTCGGTACGTAAGGTTTTGATGGTTGTGGGGAATTGTGTTTGAGTTTCCTGTATAAAAGCACGAAATAGGCGCGGAATCTCAGAACGATCATGAAGTAAGTACAACCATGTCGTGCGGGAAAAATCATCAATGAAAGTCATAAAATATCGATAGCCAGAGATACTAGTAATTTTAAACGGACCCCAAACATCGGAGTGTATCAAATTAAACGGAGCAGAGCTCCTAGTATAATGGGCAGGAAAAGAAGTACGCGGCTGTTTGCCATAAATACATGACTCACACTGAAAAGCATGAAAAGATACATCAGGTAGAGCCTTTTGAAGGATGGGTAGGGGAGCATGCCCAAGACGGCGATGCCAGTCAGCAGAGGAGACAGAGGATAGGATTGTTGATGAGGCGTCGAGGAGGTAGAGCCCGTTCTGCAGGAGACCCTTACCAATGGTACTCCGCGTCCGTCGATCCTGTATAACAAAAGTAGAGGTAATAAATGTTACTGAGCAATCCATATCATGAGTGAGGCGGCCAACAGATAGCAAATTAAACAGAGAGCCCGGAACATAAAGAGCCGAGCGAAGAGAGATGGAAGGATCAAGCGTGATGTCGGCGCAGCCGGAGACAGGAACGATCGCACCATTAGCCACGGTGATAGACTTCGGATGAGGAGCATCCGAGTACTGTTGTGGCCGCAGCGAGGTGATGTGATGAGTTGCACCTGAGTCCAAGATCCAACGCGGACCAGAGGAAAGACAAGTAATACCTGCAGGAGAGATGGAGGCAACAGACGCCGACGGTGGGCTAAGAAGCCCCTGGAGGTGTTGTAGTTGGAGGTGAACGGCCTCAAGGTCGGTACCAGTGGAGGAGGAGCCATCAGTGGCAGCAGCAGCAGCTGGACGAGGAGGGTAACCGTGTTTCTTGTAGCAGACCGCATCTGTGTGGCCGTCCCGGCCGCAGTATGAACACCTGCCACGGCCCCGACCCCCACGACCCCGTCCACGGAAGCCAGAACGGCCGCCACGAGTAGAGGGCGGTGTGGACAGTAAGGGAAGAAGGGTCTGCTGGAGAAGGGCCGGAGAGGAGGGAACAGGAGACTCCAGGGGGGGTGGCACACGAAGGACCATAGAACACACATCTGAGAGGGAAGGAGTGGTCGCGGAAGCAAGGACATGAGTCCGGATACCCTGAAGATGCGGTGGGACTCGAGCCAGCATCATAGCTATGCAAACGGCTTCCTTCTGTGCCCGTTGGACTGCATGATCAGAAGTAGAGGGCTGATGCTGGATCCAGGACTCCGCAAGAGTCTTAACCCGAGCAACAAACGAGGTCATGTCCGTAGCCCCGCCAGCATCGAGAGTTTGAAGTTCTGTAATAACATCATAAAGGTGCTGAAGGCTATCCTTGCCGGAGTATAAGGAGTGCAGTTCCTTCCACATATCCTGGGCCGTCTCCTGGTACATGACCATTTGGTAAGGCTCACCCTCCAGGGAATTGAGGAGCCAAGTCTGAACTCTACCGTCATTATGAAGCCACTCGTCGGTAAGAGGAGATGGCGGGCCCTGAGTCAAATGATGAACAAGGTCTTTGGCCTGAAGAACGCGGCGGACAGAGTGCACCCACGGAATGAAGTTTCGTTTGCCGGAGAGGGAAATAGTGGTGATCCGAAGTTCATCTCGAAGTTCTGGAAGAGAGGGCGGCGGTCATCAGAGGCAGTAGCCGGCTGGCCGGTTGAATCGACTGAAGAGCCCATGATAACCGCGCGGGTAGAAAAGGAGACCGCCGGAGAGGAGAACAGGAGAGAAGGGGCATCAGGCACACAACCCGCACGGGTAGAGGAGGAGACCGCAGCGGAGAGGCAGACCGCGGCGAGAGGGAAATAGGCCGCTGCAAGAGGGGGGCACGCAGATCGCACAGCGAGAAGAGGAGCCGGGCGAGAGATAAGCCAAGCCGGGCGAGAAGAAGAGCAATCCGCAAGGAGAGCTCGAGCGGATAGCAGGAGACCGCGACAGGAAGAGAGATAAGCCTTGGCGGATAGACGCGGAAAGAAGTGGCGAGCAGGAGATCGCAGCGAGAAGGGAGATCGCTGCGATTAAAGAGGAGAGACCGCAAGCGGAGAGGCACGCGGGCTACTGCGAGAAGAGGAAAGCCGCGCGAAAACAAAGAGGCCGCGAGTAGGAATACTCGAGCGGCAAGGAGATGCAGACTGCGCGGCGAGAAGAGAGAGGGCAGCGGGTAGCGCGGGTAGAGAGGGGGGGGCACGGGAGAGGAGAAGAGAAAGGCTATAAATATATGGAGGAAGGGTGGATCCACGAGAGGAGGAGACGGGAGGGCAAGCCGCGGTTAACACACACAGTAACCGTAAGGGAAAAAGCGAACTCGCTACCCGGAGCGAGTAGAGGGAGAGGCCGCAAGGGGGGAAGCGGACAAGGGGGGAAACAGGCCGGGCGGTTAGAAAAGGGGAGACCGCATGGCCCGAACAGTTGCCTCTGATACCATGTTGAATGAGGTCAAAACTTGTATGTATTGCTTGTGTATTCAAATACAAAGAGAGAATACATATATATAGGAGAGAGAAGGAGAGAAGATATCCTATACATGATGTGGGACTAAAAGAAGAGAAGAAAGAAAACAATAAATAATGGGCCCAATAATGGGCTAATTACATGGGCTTTTCTAACAGTATGCATCTATGTTGATGATCTTGTCTATACACACTCATAATTTAAAAGCATTGAAGAATTCAAAGAACACATGAAAGAAGAATTTGAAATTGTAGAAGAATGCAAAATTAGGAATTTGAGAAATATGTTTGAATTTTATTTCTCATAAAAACTTAAATACATACATGTATTTGTACAATTTTATAGGAAGAGAGGAACGAGAAAGTCTCATTCTAAGATGTGAGACTAAAACAAAAGGAGAAAATGGGCCTAAGTTGGGCCTTACAATGGACTTTTATTTTTACATATTTTCTTCAACATTCCCCCGCAAGTTGGAGCATACAAATTATAGGCACCAAGCTTGGATAAAATTGATGATATAACGGTCGTGGTAATGCCTCTATAAGAATATCAGCAACTTGTCCAACAGTTGGAACAGGTTTCAAGTCCAGTTTCTTCAGTTGAACCTTCTCCCGAATGAAATGACAATCAACTTCAATATATTTGGTACTTTCATGAAAAACAGGATTCTTGGCAATATATATAGCAACTTGTCTGTCACAATAGAATGGCTGGTGAGGGAAGTTTAAAACCAAGGTCACTTAGAAGACCTTCCAACCAGGTGAGCTCAGATACAGCAGAGGTCATTGACCGACTATGAAGCACCGACACTCTTGGAGGGTCAATGTGTATGTGTCGGACTCTCTGACACGCCTGTCGACATGGGGACACGTGTCGAGACCGACACGCTGCTGTTTGCGGGACTCGCGTGTCCCGCTCAATCAGACACACGAGCCCCGTTGATTTATAAAAAAAATCTAAATTGACTATTCGCTGTGCTCGCTCGACTCTCTAACCTGAGCCCTAGCTTTCCTCGCTGACAATTCATCAAGCTCGAGCGCTCCTCGCCGGAACTTCCCCAGCCACCAGCTTTACTCGCCGGCAATTCTCCAGGCTCCAGCTCCTCGCCGGCGTGCAAAAGATCTGATTTTCATACACAACAATCTACGTCTACTTTTAAGAAAAAAATCCACAATATACAAAACGAGAAACAAAAATGTGGGATATTAGCAGAGATGCTTTTGATACATTCGAAGATGTTGGTATGCTGGAAATTGCAAATCTCTCACTGGATGAGCCGGACATGGAATCAGTTATCTTTTTAGATGATATATAATATGTATGTATGAGTATTACATTTTTATATGTTATGTTCATTTCTTTTCTATTTATTAATATTTTACAATTTCTATAATTATAAAATATGAATTTAACAAATGTGGACGAACGTGTCGAATATTAGTAGTTTAAGAGAATGGACGAGTCACGTGTCGTGTCGCGTGTCGGTGCAATATAGTTGACCAATACTCAACTTTGACAGATGAGCGAGCAACTACCGACTGCTTCTTGCTGCGCCAGATGATAAGATATCCACCGAAGTAAGTACGTTATCCGCTTGTGGAATGACGATCATCTAATGAACCAACATAATCAGCGTCAGAATATGTAATAAAAAACAAGGGAGACGAAGAAGACTTGTATACAAGTTATTGTCTAGGAGCAGTCTTCAAGTATCGAATGATACGTTCAACTGGTTGGAGATGAGAGATTCGTGGTTTATGTGTGAATTGACTGACAATTTCAACAACAAATGATATATTAAGTTTCGTAATAGTGAGATATATTAATTTTCCCACAAGACGATGATAGTACTCTCGGTTTGGAAGGAGAAGATCAGAGTCTGAGGCATGAGCGCATAGCTTGTAATGTATATCCATGAGAGTGTCAGTAGGCTTGCATCCAGAGTAGCCAGCATCATGAAGCAAGTCAAGATAATACTTTCGTTGATATAAAACATGTCCATCAGGACGCCGACCCACCTCGAGACCAAAAAATATCAAAGATTTTTCAGGTCCTTAGTTTGAAACACAGAAGCTAGATGTTGTTTGAACATGTGTATTCCTGTGAGATCATCTCCCGTAATCAAACTATCATTAACATACACCAAGAGAATCACTATGCTTGTTGAACGATGACGAGTGAATAAAGAGAAGTCAGCTGAACTTCGAGTGAACCCAACAACACAAACAGTCTGACTATATTTGTCAAACCATGTCCGAGGAGACTGTTTGAGACCATAAAGAGATTTCTTCAGACGACATACAAGAGACTCCCTCGTGGTCTCAAACCCAGGAGTTTGTTGCATATAGACATTCTCCTGCAAATCGACATTGAGAAAACATTTTTGACATCCAATTGATGCAACATCCAGTGTCGATGAACAGCGAGGGAGATCAAAACGCGAACAATATTGAGTTTGACGACCGGAGAGGTCTCATCATAATCTAGACTTTGTTGTTGAGTAAAGCCGCGAGTCACAAGGCGAGCCTTCAGACGTTGAATTGCCCCATCTGGACCATGTTTGATGACAAATACCCACATACAACACACACAGCTCTGGTCGTGAGGAAGAGGGACAAGATCCCAAGTTTGGTTTGTCCAAAGAGCAGACATTTCCTCATCCATGGCCGCCCGCCACCCTGGATGTTGGAGAGCCTCCTGCCTAGAATTAGGGGTGGAAATGGAGGATAAAGATGTTTTGAATTGCCGGAGCTTCGGAGAGAGGCGGTGTAAAGAGACATAATTAGTCATCGGGTGGGCAGTAGAGACAGTTGCCGGATCTGCAGGCCGTAAAATATCATTAGTAGAGGGCACCTCTTGTAGAGCAGCAGACGGGGGAGTACGGCGAGTATACACACGTCGCAGAGGTGGTTTTGGTTGTAATGTTGGGATTGGAGTGGGCAAGAGAGGTGGTAGATTAGAACTAATAGTAACAGTAGGACGCGGGAGTGGAGGCGGTAGTGAAGGTTCACTGGGCTGTAATAATAAGACTGGTCTTCGAGAAAGGTGACATCGGCCGAGGTAACAACCTTATGATCTTTGGGAAAATAGCAAACATAGCCTTTCTAGGTGCGTGAGTACCCAACAAACATATATTTTGTAGCACGTGGAGCAAGCTTTTCTGTGGATGTACCAAGATTATGAACATAACAAACACAGCCGAAGACACTAGGTGTGACTTGAAAGAGGGATTTGGAGGAAAAAAGAAGGTTGAAGGGAGCCACAAAGTTGAGAATGAAGGATGACATGCAGGTAATACGGTAGCAGGATGTAGATACCGCGAAGTTCCAATAAAGTTTGGGTACATTCTTTTGGAACATAATGGTGCGTATGACTTCAAGAAGATGACAAACTGATGATTCTTGCGTTCGGCAACATTATTTTGTTGAGGGGTATACACACAAGAGGTTTGATGGATGATCCAACACACAAGTCTGAAAGCACATGACTTGTGTATTCACAGGCATTGTCGGTTCAAATGTTTTTAATGGTAGTAGACAATTGGTTGCGAGTCTCAATAATAAAAACGCGAAACACACGAGTTAGTTCAAAGCGTCACGAAGTAAATATAATAATATCATACGAGAGTAATCTTCCATAAAGGTGATGAGCAGCAACAGCAAACCGGGACAGGCAGAGACTTCTGAAGGTTGTCAGGATCGCAATCTGGATCATAGGATCTTACGATCCTACGATCCAGATGTTGTAAATCGATCCTGATTTTGTAAAGCGATCATCGATCCGAACCTACTATCTGATCTGATCCTACCTCAAAATGATCTCATCTAGGATCTCGATCCTGACAACCTTAGCGAAGAGAGCACCTAGCAAGAAGAAGAAATGACGGCCTGGTGATCAAATACGACAACAAGGAGAAGACCGGTAGCGAGCAAGCCACGCGGCTAGGATAACAAGACCTGTATCGAGCAACTCGCGCGACAAAGCAGAGAATCTGGTAGCTTGGCTAGGAGCACATGCGACAAGGCGAGCAAAAAACCAGGAAGAAGAGCTCGCAATCACTCGATTGGCAGTTGGTAGTCACTGCGAGCTCGATGAGGACTCGATTGGCAGCAAACAGGCGCAACAGGAAGACCCAGGGAACAATTGCTAGAAAAGAGACCGCCGAGGCCGCTGAAAGTGCTAGACAAGCGGGGCCCAGGGATGGGGAAAGGCTATAAAAGCAGAGGGAGTTGGCAGCAAAGAACAGAATGGGAATCAACAACAACAGAGGAAGTTGCGGCTAAAAACAAACTTAACCGCAAATAGAGGATGTGCGATTAGAAAATTTCTAACTGCCCAGGGAGCGCTAGCAAGCAAGAGCACGACTATAAAAAAAATTAGGATCGTCAGCTCTGATACCATGTAGAAGAATGCAAAAATAGGAATTTAAGAAATATTCTTGAATTTTATTTCTCATAAAACTTAAATACATACATGTATTTGGACAATTATATAGGAAAAGAGGATGGAGAGAAAGATCCATTATAAGATGAGAGACTAAAACTAAAGGAGAAAAATGGGCCTAAGCTGGGCCTTACAATGGACTTTTATTTTTACATATTTTCTTCAACAGAAATGAATGAGCTTGGACCCATGAATTATTTTCTTGGGATTTCTAAGAAACCTGCACTTCCATCCCAAAACACCGAAGTGATAGGAGTGGGACATGACTTATAAGCACATGTGGGTGAGGCGTGGTAGGCGATGTGGGACTAATCAGCAAACAGGCCACCAGGGATAATCCAATTGGGGATAATCTACACGTAGGCGGTCCCACACGGCGCAGACCCGCTGGAATTAGGTCAACCAGCACGCCCTCGTAGCGGGTCAAACCAGCGCTCTTATACCATGTAAGAAACCCGCATTTCCATCCCAAAGCTCCAAAGTGATAGGACAAGTGGGTGTAGGACTAATCAACAGACTAGCCACCGGGGATAATCCGCACATAGTCGATTCAACGCAACGCGGTCCCACACAACGCGGACCAGCTAGATTCAGGTCATCCAACACGCCCCCTCCCCCCTCCCCACGCACACACATCGGGGCAAACCAACGCTCTGATGGCATATAAGAAACTCGTACTTCTATCGCAAAACTCTGAAGTGATAGAAGGAGTGGGATGGGGCTTATAAGCAAAGGAAGGTGATGCACGGTAGGCGATGTAGGACTAATCAACAGATGGAAAACCATGGATAATCCATACATAGGCGGCCTTACACGACACGGTCCCACAAATGCTGACATGCTGGAATCAGGTCAACCAACACGCCCTCGACGTGGGTCAAACCAGTGCTCTAATACCATGTAAGAAACCAGTACTTCAATCCCAAAACTCACGTGATAAGAGTGGGACGAGGCTTATAAGCACATACGGGTGATACGCGGTAGGTGATGCGGGACTAATCATCAGACGAGACCAAGGATAATCTAATCGGAGATAATCCGCACATAGGCTGTCCCACACGACGCTGATTTGCTGGAACCGGATCAGCCAATAACAAAAAACACAAGAAGAGATTTGAGGCACCCCACAGTCCCATCAGGATGATGCTACACAGTGAAGACTCATTTACATCCGACATGGTATTGATCCGGAGGAGGAGGAGCAAGGTCCAAGGTCTGATTTGCCCACAAGTCCCAAAGCCGGGTCCTATGTTTATATCACAAGAAAGATACACCATCGACCTCTTTGAAAGGTTTGGAATGGCTGATTGAAAGCCATGTGAAACTCCCATGCAACTTGAGGGAAACTAATAGAGAGAGATGGAGAAGAAAGAGTAGATGCAGAGCACTATCGAAGTCTCATCGGCTCCCTAATTTCTTTAACACACACAAGGCCTAACATTGAATATGCAACAAGCAATCGCTTCAAGATGCATGCATGAATCGATCAAAGCCCGATTGATGTAAAAGGAACACTACAATTCGGCCTCTCATGGTCAACAGAAGAAGACAACCATTTAATAGCTTTACCTAGATAGTTATTGGAGGTTGCGTCGATGAACAAAAGAGTACTAGTGGGCAGATTCTGCTACTAGGTGCTAAGACTATCTCCTGGCGCTTGAGAACGTAGAAAATTACGACATTATCATCAACAAAAACCGAGTGTGTAGCCAGCTGAGAAGCTGTGGATGGATTGCTAGTTTGGAAGAGTAGCGGGATATATATATATATATATATATATAATGTTAAGAAGGAGGGGAAGCCCCAACCTTTCGGACTGCATTCCCAACATAGCCACCTCCAACCAGATCTCCCAGGGGTGTGAGCAGCCGGACTGTGAATCCCCATGGGTAGGTTGTTGAGGGGGATTCGATCCCCCGACCTCCTTTATAAGAGGGCTTTAGGCCAAACTTTTATACCCAACTGTGCTGCAAAGGAGGTCAGGGGATCGAATCCCCCCTCAACAACCTACCCACGAGGATTCACACTCCAACTGCTCACACCCCCCCCCCCCCCCCGGGAGATCTGGTTGGAGGTGGTTAAGTCTGAACTGCAGTCCAGAAGACTGGGACTTCCCCTCCTTATCAAAAGGTGATCCTTTTGTTAAACCATTGACAACATTGCTAAACCATTGACAACATTGCTTTAAAAAGGGATGTTTGATTGGGAAAGGGATGCAGAGTTAGCATTCCAAGCATTCTTCTCTACCATTCCAATTATTTATTAAAGAAGCTAAATAAAATTATTCGAAGAGAATTTGCATTGTTCTCTTGATAGATTTCCTCCAAGTTGCGCTTGGATTAGGAAGATGATGAAGTAGAGCTTGAGGCGGAATTAGATGAAAAAGGATCAGAGGAAATTGCATTAACTGGTTCAGGATTGGCATGGACAATCTTGGACTTGAGATCAGTTGGTCTTCTGATTCCCATGGCCACACAGCTTATTGATCAAAGATAGCATTTCTTGTAACAACTAGTTTTCTTGTTGTTTGGATTGAAAATTTTGTAGGCTTTAGATTGAACACTGTGTCCTACAAAAATGCATATTTCTCCTTTACTATCAAGAATGGGATCTCGCATTGTTCTCTACCATTCCAATTAATTATAGAGAAGCTAAATAAAACTATTCGAATTCGCGATTTAAAACCACACGTGTGTGTGTGTGTTGAAATTTGAAATTTCTAATTTGGGGAAATAATTAATAAAATGTAAAATGTGGACAGGTATTGGAGCATCTCAATGAGCAGCAGCAGCTTGGCCCGAAGAGATTATGCTTGAGGAGGACGCAGACGGGTCGCTGGTAATGGCTTTTGTGAGAAGAGGCTGATATAAAAAAAAAAGTCAAATGGCTGCCGGTGATCGACGACGACAGCAGCAGCCCCTGTACATAGAAGAAGCGCTCCGGAGAGCGACGTTAACTTCCCGTCCATTCCTTCTTCTTCGTTACCTCTTTTTTGGTCGTTGTTGTTGTTTTCTGGCTCCTGATTCCAATTCTAACGGAGCAATAAACGCCGCTCGGTGCTCGTACTTTTTATTGCCATTATCCCCACTCAGCGGCTTTGGTGGTTGTATCTCGTCTTCTGTTCCTATATTTGATTTTTTTTTAATTACAATAATATGTAAATTGGATTATTAGTTTTTTACGCGTGTATAAGTTAGAAGTGACTTATAATTAGTCATCCAAAGTCAGCTTATAACGGTCGTTTACTTTTCCAACGTTTGGAAGGACTTTATGATAAACGGAAAACCTTATTTTGTTTTCTTGGGATTTATAAAGCATACATCATTATCTAGATTATAATTTTCAGCGGATATTGTTTATTGTATGAGACTGTGATACATTTGGGACCTCCATGCAGACTCTGTTCGAGTCTTCTTTCTGCCTCCATTTTGCTCTAATCAGGCCGGAGGAGTGTTTGAAGAGCTCAGATCCCTTTTAAAATACCTGATCTGAAAGGGTGGAAAATGGCCTTTTTTCAGGCTGACAAATTGAGCACACCAGCACACTTCTGCTCTTTTTTGTTCCACTTATCTTCCTTGCTCGGGGGTTTCTCCATGGTTGTTGTGCACATTTGCAGAGTTCGATTGAAACGAAACTAAAAATTTGCTTAAATTTTCCCAATGCTTCAAAGCCCAAGCTGTTAACCGCCGACTTGCCCCACCTACACCTAGCAACCTGTTCACGCCACGCCACTAGGGCGCATCAATTTGAGAAGTTTATAAAGCATGGAGCACGTCTTACAACTTACAAGCAGTTCACTCTGAATCAGCAACAAAATCGTTTGTATGGTGTGGGCAGTTGGGCACGAGCCAACGAATTGCTTCCATAACTTAGCAAGGTCCCATAAATTTAATTAAAAAATTGATTGTTCAAAGAATATATTCCAACTTCCCGAATACATTCAAATCAAAATTAGGATCAGACTTCGGTTTGAGGAGTATGTATTGACATGGTCGTGCAAATTTTATATATTTTAAATAGATGGTCTCACATTTATTACTAGTGTATACTTGTATATTGCTTTATATATATAAGACATATCATAAAGAATAAAAATATATATGACATAAGGGAAAATGAAAATAAATGCTTGAGCTCACATCATTTTCATTTCCCTTAACATTATAAATATAAATAATGAATATAGGTTATGGAAGAACAAATAGGTCATTTATATACGAGTTTAAGGGGCACAAAAGTATAGTAATGGACAGCTAAAATTTATGTACAATCAAATTCAGCTATGTATTCAACAATTATAAAGAAGGAGACTATTTCAACATTCAAATAGCCATAACCAAAAAAGAACATTCATTGATAATCCAAACACAAGCATGTCAATTATTGAAACAAGAACATACATTGGTAATCCAAACACAAGCATGTCAATTATCATAACTTAAACATGAGCACTTCAAAAAACATATATATATATATACTTTCAACAAAATGCTAACTACTACTTTTCTGTTTGAGTCAATGGTCATGAGATCTCAATCTCCTCGCATTGAGATTAGGCCTTTCCCAATCAAACCAAGTATAATAAGAGGAAGAAGAGATGTTCAGATACAAAAAACCTGTTTGCAAAATCCGGTACAAAAATACAAGCACAACTATAATAAATGCAAGTAACAAGAGCACACAATAGCCACACAAATATATAATCAACAATATAAATGCAAAAGAATATAAATTCAAGTGAAGAAATGACCATCTGGCAAATACGCCGAAGATAGATCAGACATGCACGATCCGCGACCAGGGGCAGATCCAGAGGGGGCCCAAGGGACACTGCCCCCCCCCCCCCCCCCCCCCCCCCTCCCTCTCCATTATTTTTCAAAATAGTTAGTGGATTTGGATTCTTCTCGTTGAAGCAATGAATTTTGATTGCTTATGTGACAAAAAAGGTGCCCAGATGAGAGAGAAATAACTGATAAGATGAAAAAGTTTACATTTTTTTGTTAGAGCATGTTAATGTCAAGCCCCTATTGTTAAAATTTCTAGAATCTAATGACGTATTCCTATGGTGAGGGACGGACATAGAAAAAAAAATATTGTGCACTAGATGCACATGAACTGAGTGCATCGAGCGCATTTCAGGTCTGGAGAGAAAAAACACAATGATCTCATTTTGAGTTTGGATTCTCATCGGCGTCGAGTAAGGGGTCACCTTTCAGATTTCACGAAGGGGGTTGAGAATCGTCGGCAAGAGCTTCTGTATATGCTCTCTCCCTGATCAAGAAGCCAGATCTGGGCGATGGTCTTCAGATATGGAAACAACAACAGTCAAATCTTGGTCTGAGATAATTTTAGGTATTCTGTTCACATTATTATCTGATTTACACTACAATAGTATTTCAATGATTTTCCAAAAAAGTGTTCATTCAATTTAAAAATATATAATAAATATTTGTGCTATTTCATTTAAAAAAAATTGAGCACTCTCATTATCAATTTCCTGGATTTGTCACTGCCCGCAACAAAATATATGAATCTGGATTGCATTTTTCCTAGCGGATGCACAAGGTTCACCGAAACTTTAAACGTCGAATTTCAACATTCAACCACCCCACCACCGTAGACTACGCTGCCACCAAAGTTGGAATCCAAGACGAATCTAATCATGTTTCTCCTCTCCACGACCAATCTCCTTCGCTCCATGCTCTCCACCAACGTAGGCGGCAATCTCCTTCAAGACCGACGACAACACTCTCCTCCAATGTCGGCGTCTATCTCCTCCAAGACCGACGACGACCCTCTCTACCAACGCCGACGGCTATTTCCTCCATACAAGACTGGCGCAACACTTCTCTCCAAGACTAGCGACAAGGCCGATAGTTTCTCCGAGCACGAGAGAGATGGAAATAGAGAGAGATAAAGAGAGAGAAATTGGTAGAGAGAGATAGAGGGAGGGCTGGAGACCAAGGCATGGGAGGAGTGACTCCTATTTTTATTTCCCACGGTAGTGAGGATGAATAGGAAACCTAAAAATAAGCAACCTAAAAATAGTAAATCCAATTTACGGATCTCAGACCAAATATAATAATCACCGCCGGGGTTTGGGATCAGGAGCCACCGCAAGCATGAAGCACCATCTGCACTAGGCAACACTGCACGTAGCGCGATCTACACGAAGCCCCAGTCTGCACAAAGCACCATCTCAAGAGTGAGGTGTCAGCCATCCTGCTCCAGACAACTCATCTCTGCTCTAGCTCAACTTCTGAATGTCAAAGCAACTGGATCGCTAAATCTGAATCATCTAATCAAACTACTAGAAAGGGTGATTCCCTGCACTATCTCGACCATCAACTCTGTCGGTCGTAGAAATCATGGGCACATCACCTCACATCGTGGTCCCTATTAATCAATATAGTATACCACATTGCATAGCTTGCATGAGCAAGGTGCGCCCTCACATCACCGTCAGAACTCCATCTCTCATCACAAAACTGCATCCTCTGGAGTCCAATCTGCCCAAGGATATCAAATTCATATGTTGCTTGGGTACCAGGTGTAACAGCTCAAGCCTATGCACTGCTTCATCATGCGTCTCGATGTCCACCGTCCCTGTCCACGTAACCTCACATACTGAGTTATCACCCAAAATGATTGACTCAATTATCACCTCAAATGAACTGAACATCTCTGTATTTGGGCCAATATGTTGTGAAGCACCAAAATCCAATACATAGTTATCAGAGTCACCTAAAATCTCAGTGATGATGATAGATACATCACTACCATCTGTCGTGGCTACCGTCGTCTTGCTTGTACCCTGGACATCTCCAAAACTCTGCGCACACTACGGGCAAAGTCTCATGATATGACCACTCTATCTGCAGTGGTAGCACATCACTGCCTTTCTCGAAGCAGATTTGGCCCGTGCATTCCCATATCACTTCCTATGATGCCTCCCCCATTCATCTATTATAAATGCTTGCTCTCCCTCAAGAGTGGGGTCTAACAATATATGGTTGGACAATAACACAGTAATGATATGCTCTATGTCTACTATTTCCTTCCTATACATCAAAGTGGTATGCATATGCTTGTACTATTTCATTGAGCACGTTGAAGTGTTCCTGCAGATTACAGCCCTTTTGCATCTTTAGGTCGTACAGTCACTGCTTTAATAACAGTCTCATGGTCAACAACTTGCTCATATACATTCCCTCAAGCTTCTCCCACAGCTTGACTGCGGAATCTTCAACACCGATGTTGAACAACACCTTGTCATCGACGCACATCCTAATAGTGCATGTGACGCGCTCATCCATCACAGCTCACTCTGAATCTTTCATCAAAGTTGGAAAAGAATCACGCCCCCGCATGACTTGGATCAACTCCTGCTCAACTAGCATGTTCTTGACTAGAATCTGCCATAGGTGGAAGTTCCCACTACCGTCAAATTTTTTCACAGAATTTCTGGCCAACACCGTGTTCTTCGCTGGCATAGCTGCCCGCAGTACCTCCAGGCAATCCGATTAATTCACGAATCATATCTGGGAAGATAGGGACTAGACCAATGTTGTCACATACCGTTGATCCAAACCTAAAATCAGAACGTTCAATCAGTCACCTACACAGAATCTAGCTCTATATCACTTGTTGTAAAATCCGATACACAAATGCAGACACAACTATAACAAATGCAGGTAATAAGAGCACACAATAGCCACACAAATATATAATCAATATTATAAATGCAAACATATACAAAATCAAGGGAAAAAATGACCGTCCGGCAAATACGTCGTGATGCTCCAGACACGCACAATCTGCGACGAAATATATGAATCTGTACTGTAATCCGTCTAACGAACGCATAAGATTCATCAAAACCTTCAACGTCGAATTTCGACGTTCACCACACCGCCACCACGGCATGTCCATAACAATAAGGAGAGAAAATATAAAACAGCAGTATCATAACAATAACGAGAATGGTCTGTACAACCCCATATTCGCTAGGCAGGACCCAGAAGACCAGGACTTCAGGGGTCGGGGTTAAGCTAGTCAGGGTTGGGCTAGTCCCGAGTTAGCCCAAGGGCAGACCGGCAGAGTTCTCGCCTTTAGAGAGCTCCCGCCAACCAGTGGGCGGGATCGTTCGCGCCAGGACTCGGGTCTTCAGGCCGACCGTAGGCTTCGGGGCAGCAGGGCTCCCGCCTGGAAGGAACTCTCCCTGGGGGCAAGCGAGAGGGCGTTGAGAGAGCTCCACTCACTCAGCGCCGTGTTCGGCAGAGGAGGGCGTTGAGAGAGCTCCACTCACTCAGCTCCGTGTTCGGCAGAGGAAGGCATTGAGTGAGCTCCACTCACTCAACGCCGTGGTTAGCAGTCAGGGCAGCGGCGTCAAGAGCGTCAGGAGCGAGAACCCTCTCGGCGGGAGATCTCGCCAAGGCAAGCCAAGCTGGGGCTCGGCTCAGCGAGAGCCTTCTCGCCCAGGGTTCTCGCCAACCAGATCTAGGAGGTGGGGCCCAGCCCCCAGAAAAAGATTATTTTAATATTATTATCCCCGGGTAAAATTACCCAAATGCCCTTGGGATGACAGCGGGATTTGGCTATTGGCAGACCCCTCAGGGGTATTTCAGTATTTTCAGGTCAGGGGAAGATTATAAATAGACCCATAAGGGCTCTTTGGAAAGCAGACTTTTTCATTATCCTCCAACTCTAGTGCTTTCTGAAGAGCTCCCAGCCCGGCATTTGGCTTTGGAGGGGAAGCTCTCAGAGATCTTCCGGGTGTGTGGTGGGACCTCCCAGCCGAGGCTTTAGGTCAGTTTCGGGACTTTTGCCGCCAGTCAGGGGACGAGATTTGGGACCAGTAGGCGTTGGCTACACTTTGGTTCGTGAACTTTCGTTGGGGTCAATTTTGGCTTCAACAGTTCTGGTGCGGTGAGCGTGGAAGTAGTTGGCGCAAGAAAAGCTTGAGTTAAGTCCCATGGCAGGAGGTGAAGGTGAAGGATCTGGCGCAGGAGGATCCCCCACCCGGGTGGACGAGGCGACGAGGAAGATGTTTGAAGACTTCAGGCGAGAGGTCATGCAGACGATCAGCTTGGCCTTCTCGGCGAGGAACGAGTGGGAGACGCCGCAAGTTCCTGTGGAGGGGGTTCCGCTGTTAGGCGAGAACGCCCCAGGGCAGCGTCCCGGGAAGGAGGTTCCGGCAGAGGCAGACGAGAGGGATGTGGCCGCGCGAGAGCTTTTCCCAGGCCAGCGTCCCGAGAGGGAGCTTCCGGCGGATCTGGGCGAGAAGGAGGCGATAGGGCGGGAGCTCTTCCCCGGGCATGGTCTCGCGGATCGGTCCAGTCAGCCGAGGTCGCGAGACGTGCCTTCTCGCCAGGCGGGAGGCGAGACCCCATTTAGCGAGCTCATCGTCTCGGCTCCAGTGCCGGAGGGGTTCCGGGAGCCAGACATGACCTATTACACCGGGAAGGATGACCCGGTTCAGCATGTACAGTAGTTCGAAGACGTTGTGTCGATCAGGCAAATGTCTGATGCTTTTAAGTGTAGGCTCTTTGCCATCACCTTGAAGGAAAAGGCCAGGGATTGGTTCCACCAATTGCCGGCAAGCTCCATCTACAGTTTTGAAGATCTGCGCAGAGGTTTCTTGTTGAGGTTCTCGACTTCGAAGAAGCGGAAGAAGGAGGCTGAATGCCTATTTGCAGTGAGGCAGGGGCCGGAGGAGACGTTGGGCCACTATGTCGACCGGTTCCAAGAGGAGGTTCTCCTGGTCCAGGAGGTCCCGGGGTATGCACTGATGCTTGCCTTCACCCTAGGGCTGAGGCCGGGGTTCTTCAGCATGGAGTTGAAGAGAGTGCCCCCTCTCTCTTTTGAGGAGCTCATGGAGAGGGCGGCTAAGGAGATAGACTTTGAGAGGGCAAACCCGGCGTTTGCAAGAAAGTTGGCCAGGTTGGCCGAGGATGATGCGAAGGAGCCGGCGGCAGGAAGGCAGAGGGAGCAAAGAGAGGATAGGAGGAGAGAAGAGCCCCGAGGGCAGGGGCAGCAGCATGGGGGGGCCAGGGAGCCCAACAACCGATTGGGTTGGAGGCCACAGGAAGGTCGCCCCCAGGGCCAAGGAGGCCCTCCAAGAAGAGACATTTACCGGGAACCGAGAAGGTTGGAGCAAGGAGGATGGAGGCAGGGTCCGAGGGGTCACTTCCCACCTCCACAAGAAGCCATGGAGGTGGGAAGAGGGAGAGGAAGAGGAATTCGGGGAGCCGGAAGAAGGGGAGGAGGAGTAGGAAGAGGGGGCAGGGTGACGTTGCCCTATTGTGACTTCCATCAGGAGGAAGGCCACGCAACTGCCACCTGTCCGGAGTTTCTGGAGATGAGGGAGGCCAGAGGTGCTGGGAGGCAGGATCTGCTCGCAAGGATCGTGGAGGTACAACGAGAAGAGGTGGAGGACAGATGTGAAGACAGGGTCGACGTGGGGACCCGAGGGGGAATCGGAGTGATCCATGGGGGAGTAGGGATCGAGGCAACCCGCAAGGGGAGCCTGCAAACCATGTTCCGTAGAGGGGTTGCCTCGACCTCCTTAGCTCCCCCCCCCAGAAGAAAGATCATCTTCTCATCCGCAGACATGCCAGACTACGAGGATCCGTTCTGTGACGCGTTGGTGATCCAGACAGCGGTGGAGAACTTCACCGTCTCCCGGATACTGGTGGACAATGGGAGCTCGGTGAACGTGATCTTCAAGAAGGCCTTTGACGAGATGGGGGTGGAAGGAAAAAGGGTCCTAGCTTCCGATGGACCGCTTTTCGGCTTCTCTGGGGAGAGAAAAGAAGTAGAAGGAGGAGTAGGCCTACACGTAAGGCTTGGGGGCGTCTCGCGGAACTGCAGGTTCGTGATCGTGGACGCTCCAAACAGTTACAATGCCATCTTCGGATGTCCCCTCATCAGCGCCTTTCGCTGCGTACCCTCCTCGTTTCATCAATGCCTCAAGTTCAACAATGGAGGGGTGCAAGTTAAGATCAGGGGGGATCCAAAGGTGGCAAGGCAGTGCTACGTGACGGCGGTCAACACCGTGTCGTGGATGGCAGAAGCGGAAGAGCTGGAGAAGGAGATGGCTGAGCAGGAAGGAGGTGTCGGAGAAGGGGAGACAAGCCTGGAGGAGGCGAAGGAAGTCGTCGAAAAGCAAGCGGAAGAGGTGCAGGAGACGAGCCTGCAGGAAGCGGAGGAGTTGGAAGCAGAGGAGATGGAGGTAGGGGAAATTGGCCTGGAAGAAACAAGAGGGGCGGCAGAAGAAGGAGAGCAGAGGCGAGAGGAGAGCTTGGAGGAGGCAATGGAGGTCGATGAGCTTGGAGGAGAAGAGCTTGAGCCAGAGGAGACAAGGGCAGGTTGGGAACGGACGGGACTGGAGCCGGCCGAAGAGGTGATAGAGATGGAAGTGCTCACCAGGGCGGGGCAGGTACAAAGGGTGCGGGTCAGCAGAGGCTTAAGCCTCGGGGAACAGGAGCGGATGCGAGCCTGCATCCAAAGCAACATCGACGTCTTCGCTTGGAGCGTGGCAGACAAGCCGGGCATCGACGCAGACGTGGCTTGCCATCGCCTGAACCTGGACCCCAGGACTCGTCCCATACGCCAGAAGATGAGGGCCATCGCCACCAAGTTGGAGGAGCCGATCCGGGAAGAGGTCAAGAAGCTCTTGGAGGCGGGCTTCATCTCAGAGATCCAATATCCAGGCTGGATCTCCAATGTGGTAATGGTGAAAAAGGGGGGAGGAAAATGGCGCATGTGTATTGACTTTTCCTTATTAAATAAATCATGTCCTAAGGATTGCTACCCCCTGCCTCGGATCGACGCGCTGGTTGACTCAGCCGTCGGTTTTTCTTTCATGAGTTTTTTAGATGCTTTTTCAGGTTACCATCAGATTCGGATGCACCCTCCTGATGTCAAGGATGTTTCCTTCATCACAAGAGAGGGATGCTTCAGCTACAAGATGATGCCCTTCGGGTTGAAGAACGCAGGGGCAACGTACCAACGTATGATGGATCGAGTCTTTCGGGATCAAAAAGGGAAGAATCTAGAGGTCTACGTCGACGATCTGATGGTGAAAAGCAAATGTCTGGAGTCCCATCTGCGGGACTTGGAAGAGACGTTCACCACCCTGCGGAGATTCAAGATGAGGTTGAATCCCTTGAAATGTGTCTTCGGGGCCAGTCGCGGGAAATTTCTTGGACACCTCCTGACCCCGGCAGGGATAGAACCTAACCCAGACAAGGTAAAGGCCGTCTTGGACTTGGAATCCCCTCGCAATGCCAAGGAGGTCCAGCGCTTAACCGGAAAGTTGGCCGGACTGAGCAGGTTCCTCTCTAGGTCCGGGGACAAGTGCTCCTCCTTTTTCAAGGTGCTTCGTGGTAGTCAAGTGTTCGAATGGACGATTGAATGCGAAGAGGCTTTTCAAGGACTGAAGAGGCAACTCTCCCGGGCTCCGCTACTTCAAAGCCCCAAGGAGGGGGAAGACCTGACCTTATATCTCAGGGTGGGGGAAGAAGCTGTAAGCTCAGTCTTGGTCAGGGAAGAAGG
Source organism: Platanthera zijinensis (assembly GCA_039513925.1). NCBI lineage: Eukaryota > Viridiplantae > Streptophyta > Magnoliopsida > Asparagales > Orchidaceae > Platanthera > Platanthera zijinensis. The sequence continues at coordinate 158,784,930 of CM077091.1, forward strand.
GAAGAAGCAGCTACCCGTCTACTATGTGAGCCGAATCTTGAAAAAGGCGGAGCTCCGCTACCCCATCCTGGAGAAACTGGCTTATGCCTTGGTCGTCTCGGCAAGGAAGCTCCGTCCGTATTTCCAAGCACATTCGATCAAGGTGGTGATCGATCATCCTCTTCGCAAGGTCCTTGAGGGGGTGGAGCATTCGGGAAGGTTGGCAAAGTGGTCCATCGAGCTTAGCGAGTTCGATATTTCCTTTGTCCCAAGGCTCTCCATCAAATCCCAGTCCGTGGCAGACTTTTTGGCAGATTATGTCACCGAGGCCGATGAAGAAGAGCCGAAGTCGCAGGAAGCATGGAGAATGATCGTCGACGGGGCTTCGGGGAGGCACTCCCTGGGGGGAGGTGTGGTGTTGGTAAGCCCTCAAGGGGTCACCATAGAGCAGGCAGTAGCCTTCCACTTCCCTGTAACCAATAATCAAGCGGAATATGAGGCCGTGATAGCCGGCCTTCGGTTGGCCAAGGAGCTAGAAATTCGGGATGTGGAGGCCTTCACCGACTCGATGGTAGTTGCGTCACAAATCCGTGGGGAGTTTGAGGCCCGGGAGCCCACCCTCGCAAGATACTTATCCAAGGTAAGGACCATCATCGGAGGTTTCTGTTCCTTTTCTATTCAACATATTCCCAGGGAGGAAAGCATGACAGCTGACCGGTTAGCAAAGTTCGGACCTCGGGGTGGGGGTACCCTAACCAAACTATTTCGACCAGCCATTTAAGTGGGGGAGTTGATGGAGGTATGTCGGCGGTCCTCGTGGATAGATCCGTTGGCGACCTTCTTGACCACAGGAGAGCTGTCGGAGGAAGTCAAAAATGCAAAAAGCTTCAGGCACAAGGCGGCTCACTATCTGATGCTGGAAGGGAGACTGTATCGTAAGATGTTGTCAGGACTCCTCGCGAGATGTGTAGCTGAGGAGGAAGTCCCCAAGATCCTGGAGGAGGTGCATTCTGGAGAGTGTGGCAGTCACTCAGGGGGAAGGACGTTGGAGGCAAGGGTGATAAGTCAAGGATACTTTTGGCAGACCTTGAGGAAGGATACAGCTGAGTTTGCAAAGAGATGTCTGAAGTGTCAGATACATGCTCCCCTCCAGCTCTCGCCCGCCCAGAGGCTTCGAAGTATCACGGCGCCGTGGCCTTTCGCCATCCGGGGGATGGATCTAGTCGGCCCCTTTTCTCCAGCTAGCGGGCAAAGGAGGTTCCTCCTCGTCATGATTGATTACTTCTCGAAGTGGCTGGAGGTCAAAGCTCTAGCCAAGGTTACCTCTCAGGTCATCAGGAACTTCGTTTGGGGAGAAATCATATGCAGGCATGGGTTACCCCAAGCAATAGTGACGGACAATGGTCCCCAGTTCGCCAGCGAAGAATTCATCAGTTTCTGCGCCCAGTCAGGGATTGACCTCAGGTTCGCCTCTGTCCATCATCCTCGGAGCAATGGCCAGGTGGAAGCGCCAAACAAGATCATTGTCAACTTGCTCAAAAAGAAGGTGGAGAACCTGAAGGGTAACTGGGTGGAGCAACTCCCTTCCGTCCTGTGGGCCCTGCGAACAACTCCGAACACGGCCACAGGGGAGACCCCCTTCAAGCTCTCTCATGGGTGCGAGGCAGTCCTCCCGGTGGAGTTCGAGGTTTGGTCCCCGCGGGTCGCGGTTGCCGGCGAAGGAAGCGAAGCTTGGAGGCAGGAGAACGAGGAGGGGTTGCGTCTCTCACTGGACATGGCGGAAGAGCTACGGGACGTCGCTGCCATCAGGCAAGAAGAGATAAAGCGGCGGATGGCCAAGTACTTCGATAAGCACATTCGGGTCAAGCAATTCGTCAAAGGGGACCTTGTACTGAAGAAGGTCGACGCGGCAGGGAGATCGGCCCCTGTTGGCAAGCTCAACCCTAGCTGGGAAGGACCATACATAATAGAGAAGGCTCTGGTTAATGGAGGTTACTACCTCAAGGATATGGAAGGAAAGACCTTGAGCCATACTTGGAGCGGTGACGACCTAAAGCGCTTCTACCCATGAGGGGAAGGAAGGATTGTAACGTTGTAAATAACTATTGCCCTTCCAATAAATTTATTTCAGAATATTGATTCCCTAAGTATGCAATCGCAATGCCTTTTGTTTTAACCGGCCATGCCTTCTCATCTTTGTGATAGATTAGGTCTGGCTGACGGAATCTTCATCAATACCCCGAGCTCGGCTCGGCCCCAGGTAGACCCGCTGCGCAGGCTCCCATCTAGCTGGCAGGTCTGAAGGCTCGCCTGTGGGGGAGAGGTTTGGAAATCTTCATCGATACCCCGAGCTCGGCTCGGCCCCAGGTAGACCCGCTGCGTAGGCTCCCATCTAGCTGGCAGGTCCGAAGGCTCGCCTGTGGGGGAGAGGTTTGGAAATCTTCATCGATACCCCGAGCTCGGCTCGGCCCCAGGTAGACCCGCTGCGCAGGCTCCCATCTAGCTGGCAGGTCCGAAGGCTCGCCTGTGGGGGAGAGGTTTGGAAATCTTCATCAATACCCCGAGCTCGGCTCGGCCCCAGGTAGACCCGCTGCGCAGGCTCCCATCTAGCTGGCAGGTCCGAAGGCTCGCCTGTGAGGGAGAGGTTTGGAAATCTTCATCGATACCCCGAGCTCGGCTCGGCCCCAGGTAGACCCGCTGCGCAGGCTCCCATCTAGCTGGCAGGTCCGAAGGCTCGCCTGTGGGGGAGAGGTTTGGAAATCTTCATCAATACCCCGAGCTCGGCTCGGCCCCAGGTAGACCCGCTGCGCAGGCTCCCATCTAGCTGGCAGGTCCGAAGGCTCGCCTGTGGGGGAGAGGTTTGGAAATCTTCATCGATACCCCGAGCTCGGCTCGGCCCCAGGTAGACCCGCTGCGCAGGCTCCCATCTAGCTGGCAAGTCCGAAGGCTCGCCTGTGGGGGAGAGGTTTGGAAATCTTCATCAATACCCCGAGCTCGGCTCGGCCCCAGGTAGACCCGCTGTGCAGGCTCCCATCTAGCTGGCAGGTCTGAAGGCTCGCCTGTGGGGGAGAGGTTTGGAAATCTTCATCGATACCCCGAACTCGGCTCGGCCCCAGATAGACCCGCTGCGCAGGCTCCCATCTAGCTGGCAGGTCCGAAGGCTCGCCTGTGGGGGAGAGGTTTGGAAATCTTCATCAATACCCCGAGCTCGGCTCGGCCCCAGGTAGACCCGCTGCGCAGGCTCCCATCTAGCTGGCAGGTCCGAAGGCTCGCCTGTGGGGGAGAGGTTTGGAAATCTTCATCGATACCCCGAGCTCGGCTCGGCCCCCAGGTAGACCCGCTGCGCAGGCTCCCATCTAGCTGGCAGGTCCGAAGGCTCGCCTGTGGGGGAGAGGTTTGGAAATCTTCATCAATACCCCGAGCTCGGCTCGGCCCCAGGTAGACCCGCTGCGCAGGCTCCCATCTAGCTGGCAGGTCCGAAGGCTCACCTATGGGGAAGAGGTCGGGTTGGCTTCATCTAGATGGTGGAAATATATACGGGCAAGACTCTGGCCCGGACCGGAGGCAAGGCCCCAAAGATCTCGGTCCAAAAGGGTCTCGGCCTAGAAGGGTCTCGGCTGAAAGAAGTCTCGACTCGAAGGTCTCGGCTAGGGGGGTTCTCGCAAAAGAGGGCTCCCTGGCAGACCTAGGCAAGATAACCGAATCGATAGCGCAGGGCTCCCGCCCGGTCGATCCCCAAGGAAAGTTATCTTAAAGAGGCTAAGGGTCCCGGCGGAGGCACGCGCGGAAGCCACTCGGCTGACTAATCTACTCGCTCGAACACACACCGGCAATAAAAATAAAACAATGCATTATAATCAACGATTACAGGGGTTTAGAGCTTCTCGCTCGTTACAAAAGAATATCAAAAACAAAAAGGCGCTTCACGGGGATGCGCTGTAATCTCCACTGGTGCTCTCGCCAGAGTCCTCGCCAGAACTCGCTTCGGACGTCTCGCCGGCTTCGGTGGAAGACTTCGGAACGTCTGAGGGAGGAGAGTCCGGCGCGCCCGGGGGCTTCGGCACTGGGTCGAACAGCCAGGGGAGGAGTTGGCGAGCGTTGATGGTTGCGCCATCCTCCCGAAGCAGCTTCGCGTCTCGCAACGTCTCGACGGTCAGCTTGACAGTGGCTTGAGCATTCGCCTGCAACAGCTTGTCGATGTCGTACACCGAGAACTGGCGGCTCTTCAGTCTTTCGTCAAGCGTCAAAGGTGGGCCTTTCGCCGCTTCCGCACGCTGGAGTTGGTCCCTCAGCAAGACGTTCGCGTGCCGAGCATCAGCCAACTCCGCGCGAAGCGCCGCGGCTTGGGCGGAATCCTGTGAATAAGAGATCAGTTCAGTAAATATCGCGCAAACCAGACTTCGAGAAGCGAGAGCGGGGGGGGGGGGGCGAGAAGACCTCGCTTACCTCGACGGCGGGACGCAGAGACAACGCCTCCAGGGCTTTCGCCAACTCCTGGTGAGCATTCGCAAGCTCTGCCTCTGATGCGCGTGCTCGAGCCACCGCCTCTTCCCTCGCCTTGTACATGTCGGAGAAGTTCTTGTCGATGTTGATGCTTCGACGCGCGCACATATGCGCAAGCTCGAACCCGCGCAGTAGGTCCCGGATAGAATCGAAAGCCAGGAGCCGGGTGGGCATCTGGTCGAAGATGCTGGCGTCCTCCCGGCTGTAGAGGCCATAGCCAAGCGCGAAGGCTTCGCCAGTAACCTCCTCCCGCTCCACCCAACTGGGAAGGAGCATTGAAACCTTGACCAGGTTGGCCTCGGGGTCCCATTGGAGCAGGGGCTTCCCCTCGGCGTCGAGATGCTTCACGCCGAAGCCGTAATTTTTGTGCCCTTTTGGCACTTCCTTGGGCGGGGTCCGGGCGGAGGTCTCGACGATCGCTCCCTCTCCTTCCGCCGCGTCAGCGGCCGGTGGGTTCTCGCCGGCCTCGGGGCGCCTCCTGGCGGCAGCGCCCATCTCGCTGGCTATCCGGAGCAGTCCTTCGAAGGACTCGCCCGGGGCGGGAGGCCGGACAGGCGAGACGGCCAAGCCCTTACCCTTGTCCGCAGCAGATGGCTTCGGCCTCTTCATCGGTCGCGGGGCGGGAGCGGGGCCCTTCCGCTTCTTTGCTCCGGTCGGCAGGGTCAGAGCAGGCTCATCTCGACAGGCGGCAGCACTAGCCTCCGCGAGAGCGAGAGGACCTCTCGCGGCCAGACCCTCGGCACCTCGGGCTTCAGCGAAGGGTTGGTGCAGGGGGACCTCTCGCTCTCCTGCAAAGTTAAAATACTTCAGCACACGAAGATCATTGGCAAGAGATTGAATCAGGGGCGAGACCGTACCTTCGCCCGGGTGGACGGGTGGAAGGGAGTCGACGTCTCGCCTGAGGAAGAGAACGTCGAACTCCTTGGTCCCAAAGAATTCTAGGATTGTGCTCTCGCGCGATCCCAGGGTAGGCGGTTTGTAGGCGGCGTTCTCATATTGTACAGGCTGGAGCGGGACGTTGCCGAAGTCCCCGCTGACATAAACAAACTTCTCGCCCCAGTGGTGTTGCTTGTTGGCGAGGCCGGTGGTCTTGAGCAGCTGCCCGGAGAAGAAGACCACCCCTCCCTTGGCGCGGAAGTTGAACAGCTTCCGGAAGATCGCCAAACTGAACTCGATCCTCTCGGATCGCATGTAGCATATGAATGCTATAAGGATCGTGACTGAGTTCGGGTTCAGTTGGGCGGGAACCACCCCAAAGTAGCGGAGAGCAAGCCGAACCTCCGGCCAAAGGGGAAGGCGGAAGCCCACCTCGAAATGCTCGAGGGGGATGGCGAGCTCTCCCGCCTCCGGAGTATTCACCTTATCGTGATTACCCGGGTTCCGCGCCGAGAAGCCAGCGGGAACGTAGCGGCTGACGATCAGATTATATTCATCTAGGGTGAGCATGCAGGAAGGGAAGAGGTGTTTTCGGAAGGCTTCCGCGCAGTGGGCGCGACCCTCGTTCTCGCCAGGCATGGTGGGTTTGCGAGCGAGAGCGAGAGCTGAAGAAGGGTGAAAGCGGAAGCAGGAACGCGAGAGCAAGAAAAGGGGGGGGGGTTGAGATTCCGGATCGGAGAAATAAATGCGGTTGGCAGGCATCCCTATTTATAGGGAACCCTGATCATGGTGGCTCCGTCCGATAGAGAGAGAAAATGACGGCGGAGCGCAGCTGTCACGATCTGAACTGGCGACGCCTCGGTTTTCCCCCTCAGATTGACAGCAGTCGACGATCGTCTCTCATAGGCGCGAACCTCTTGGTTCTGGCGCAAGCTTCTTAGCTTCGACGCAAGCGACCTAATTCTAGCACGTCCTTAAAATTCACAGCGTAAAAAGGAGAGAGATAAGTAATAGCGCGCTCTCGCGGCAGAAAGCTGCCGAAAGCTGGACAAAGTTAACAATAGCAGTTATTACATTCATTAAGGGTACATGAAGAAAGGGAAGGCCAAGGGGGAAGAAGGGGCGAGACCTAGAAGAACTAGTACGGCTCCCAGCGCCATCGCCCTCGTTCTCGCCGCCTGGTTCGCGGAGGGGCCAGCGGGTTGAAGTAAGAGGACAGCGTGGTACACCCCAGGTTGATCCGCCTAGCGTGATCCCGGATCTGCGCGATGCACCTCCCTGGCGAAGACTGGGCGGAAGGTCCTCCCGGCTGATCAGCCTCGCCCAAGAAGAAATCCCGTTCCAGGGCCTCCAGCCTTTGTTCCACAGACTCGCGGAACGCTCTCGCCGCGGCAGCATGGGCGCGGTCTCGCCGGACGAGCTTGGCCAAAATGGCCAAGGTCTTCTTCCTCTGCTCCTTCGCATTCCCGGCGCCGTTCAAGGCTTCCTCTATCTCGCCAGACGAAGGAGGAAGGGAATCGTCTTCCTCTTCTTCTTCTTCTTCTTCTTCTTCTTCTCCGTCCTCGTCAGCTCTCGGCCGAGAGCTGGGGTCCCCTGCGAAGAGTGCACTCAAGGTCATGATTAAGGCTTAAACAATCAGTCGACAAAGGTATCTCGCATACCTGTAGCCGGGCGAGAGCCATCGGCTGGCAACAGATGAGAAGGCCCGACCCCTCCGTCGGTGCCATAAAGAAGGTGGAGAGGCTTACCCCGCCCTGGGCGAAAAGGTTTACTCACAGGGGTCCCGGCCAGGCCGGAAGCGTGGAGAGGGTTGTCCTCTCCCGAGGGATGATCGGCATCCTTAGGGATAGTGAAGGGCTCGAGGGCCACCCCTCCCGCCAGCAGGGCGGGATTTGCCGCAGAAGAAAGCGCCGCACCGGTTCTCGCTCCATCTTCCCGGGTGGCGAAACCCGGGAGAGCGGAAGCTGGTTCTGCGAGAAGGCGGTTCAGAAAGGGAAAAGGCATAATTGAATTAGCGAGAAGTAGCGGAAAGCGTACCTATCACCTGGGTCACGGCCAGAGGAATTTCCCCCGAGACCCTCGTTAGATCCTCGGGAGGGGGAGCAGACAAATCGGGGGGAATCGGGGAGGACCCGGCGTCGTCGTTAGGAAGGGATTCCTGCGAGAGGCCACGTTAGCTGTCGGGCCTGTAGCATAAGCATCTCGGTAAGCTGGGCCGGAAGGCATACCTTCTGCGGGGAGGGGGCCTCCGCGGGGTTGGGAGTAAGAGAAGGTGGGTCCCGGTTCTCGCAAGAAAGGTCTCGCCGGACCACCTTCGCTTTTCGTTTTCCCTTTTTCTTTTTTTTCGGTTCCGAAGGACCGGCGTTTGGAGATTTCCTCGATAGCCAGGGCGCCACGCCAGCACAGTTAGCCAAGGCTCGCGCTTGAGCCGCGACCAGACGATCTTGAATGCCCTGCGGAAGTGGCTTGTCGGCGCGCTTAGCATACATCTTGGTCTCGCACGGAAGGCTCCAGGCGAGAGCTCAGTGAAGGAGCAGTGGATCGGAGGCAAAACTTATGACCACCCGACGGCGTGTATTTATAGCCGCAGTGGAGCCCGCCAAAAGATTCTCTTGGCAATCAGGCACGTGTCCAGCGAATATTTTGGGGTTGGACTTGTCTTGTCGAGCGCAGAGCTAGCTCGAAAAGAGCGGGGATTGTGTACAACCCCATATTCGCTAGGCAGGACCCAGAAGACCAGGACTTCAGGGGTCGGGGTTAGGCTAGTCAGGGTTGGGCTAGTCCCGAGTTAGCCCAAGGGCAGACCGGCAGAGTTCTCGCCTTTAGAGAGCTCCCGTCAACCAGTGGGCGGGATCGTTCGCGCCAGGACTCAGGTCTTCAGGCCGACCGTAGGCTTAGGGGCAGCAGGGCTCCCGCCTGGAAGGAACTCTCCCTGGGGGCAAGCGAGAGGGCGTTGAGAGAGCTCCACTCACTCAGCGCCGTGTTCGGCAGAGGAGGGCGTTGAGAGAGCTCCACTCACTCAGCGCCGTGTTCGGCAGAGAAAGGCGTTGAGTGAGCTCCACTCACTCAACGTCGTGGTTAGCAGTCAGGGCAGCGGCGTCAAGAGCGTCAGGAGCGAGAACCCTCTCGGCGGGAGATCTCGCCAAGGCAAGCCAAGCTGGGGCTCGGCTCAGCGAGAGCCTTCTCGCCCAGGGTTCTCGCCAAGCAGATCTAGGAGGTGGGGCCCAGCCCCCAGAAAAAGATTATTTTAATATTATTATCCCCGGGTAAAATTACCCAAATGCCCTTGGGATGACAGCGGGATTTGGCTATTGGCAGACCCCTCAGGGGTATTTCAGTATTTTCAGGTCAGGGGAAGACTATAAATAGACCCATAAGGGCTCTTTGGAAAGCAGGCTTTTTCATTATCCTCCAACTCTAGTGCTTTCTGAAGAGCTCCCAGCCCGGCATTTGGCTTTGCAGGGGAAGCTCTCAGAGATCTTCCGGGTGTGAGGTGGGACCTCCCAGCCGAGGCTTTAGGTCAGTTTCGGGACTTTTGCCGCCAGTCAGGGGACGAGATTTGGGACCAGTAGGCGTTGGCTACACTTTGGTTCGTGAACTTTCGTTGGGGTCAATTTTGGCTTCAACATGGTCGGTCTGGGTTGCACATAGCAATAAGGAGAGATCAAAAATATAAAATAAGCTTTTAACATTTTAAAAGTCATATAATTCACGGTATGTCCAAAACAAGAGTTGGGCTTCGTTTGGGGGGATTTATTTTCAGCGGTCAAGCGGTTACGACCGCATGTATCAAATCTTAATTTAGCTCTGATACATGCCGTCGTACGCACTTGACCGCTGAAAATAAGTCCTCGCAAATGAAGCCTTGGTGTGCCCATAACACCACTCCAGTTTGAAGCCTTGGGAGCGTGTATGAAACGGCAGAATCTAATACGCGTTCTGCCGTTGACTAGTACGAATGATTCGAACGTGCGGATGAATATCCAGCGGAATTAGAAATCAAAAATATCCTCCCCATAAATTCCGTCGTCGCCATCAAATTCCACCCAAAACCATACCCATCTGGGACCCACACGGCAGCCTACCTTGGTTGTCGACAACGTGACACGTGTAAAATACGAACCACTCGATTTCCGCATGCTCCGCATGCTTTAAGGAAGCTTCTTAAATTTTCACAGGAAAGAAACGGTCGCTGTTTCTAGAAGCCATCGAAGAAAATGGAAAAGAAACAACAACTCATAATAAAGAAAAGCATTCTATCTTCTCCTTCTCCCATCCCCACCATTAATAAAAAGGGTCGCAAAGATCTTCTTCCTTTTCTTCTGGTGGAGCGCCATTGATTTATACTTCAGTTTGGCCTTTTTGTGCTGAATTGTGGCCATGGGGATGGCGGCGATGAGGCAACAGAAGCAGCGGGAGGGGAGCGGGCTGGGTTCGGGGGCGCCGCCGTTTCTGGTGAAGACGCACGAGATGGTTGAAGAACGGGCGACGGACGAGGTGATATCATGGGGGGAGAAGGGTGTCTCCTTCGTCGTCTGGAAGCCGGTTGAGTTCGCGCGTGATCTCCTGCCCTTCCACTTCAAGCACAACAACTTCTCATCCTTTGTTCGGCAGCTTAACACCTATGTAAGCTCTCTCTCTCTCTCCTCTCTGCGAGTATTTCAACCCATCATCTTTTAGGCTCCGTTTGAAGGGAATTATTTTCACCGGTAAAGCGGTTGCAATCGCATGAATCGGACGTTAATTATGATCTGATTCATGCGGTCGTAATCGCTTGACCGGTGAAAATAAATCCCCTCAAACGGAGCCTTAATCTGCTAATCAAATAGAGTTGTTTCATTGGCTCTTTCGCGCAGTTCTTGTAAAGCATTGTGGCGTCGCTCCCCAAAATCAAGCAGTACGTTAGGGGAGTAGTGGCTACCCCGCTTATACACCCAAAATCAAATAGCTAGCACGATAGGTGGCGTGAGACTAAACCATCCTTTTTAACGAGTCGTGACACACACTTGAACATCACCGTCCATTCCACGTGTCACACTCAGCAGTCCTCTATAGCGTGTCATGGGTTGTTGTGTGTGCGGCCCTCAAAACGTGATTTCTAGCACCCATCATGACTTCCATGCACGTTCTCAAAAGACGCTTAAAACAGCGTTGTGGTTTTCGAACCGTTTAGAGGACAGAGCATAGAGACTAGCTTTCTTTATTATTTTAATTCAGGTTAACTGATTTTCATTTTTGTTGTGTTACACAATTTGAGCGTTATGTCACGTTGTAATTTCACCTCAGCAAAATGAAGGAGAAAACACTCCCCAAAAAGAGTGAAAAAGAAAGACATTTCATTCCACACTCTCTTGCATATATATTCCACTCGTCCAAACACAATCCCCTTCATTTGGAATAAAATAGATTGTATTCATTTCACGGTTCAGATCTATTTCTGGCTAATCCCACGGATTTAATAATCTTATTTATATTTTTTCCTTTTAATTAAAAAATTCTACAACATTAGATCAGCTGAGAATTCATCCATACCACGAAATGAGCTTTCATTTGAGATCCCAAATAAAGAGAATCCTCAACCTCATTTATATATAGTGCTAAACCTTTTATATGGATATTTATTGGAGGTGGTAAAACTGCGGCAGTGCTGACAGGATTTCGGACAGAGACCCAGCCAACAAGATCACGGAGTGGTGGGACTTGGTGAAAATTGTCGACGTGCCGTTCGGGCCGCTGCTCCGCGTTCCGTCGAACTTCCGTCGCATGACCCCAAGCAAGGCTTTGTTCCGACGGTGCTTGGATAATATCTATTTCACAGTCCAAAACTTCTTGTGATTTATCTGACGGGTTCACTAATCTCATCATTTTTTATCTTTATTCAAAAAAATTCTAGATCATTGTATAACCCCTATTTGTCAAGTATCAGCGGTCAACGATCAGCAATCAAAAAGTCAACAAGCAACATCAGTAAATGAATATCGATCATTATTCAATGGTCAGCAGGGGAGGCAAAAGGACCTTTAGACACAAGCGAGAATCATTCTCGCCAGGGAGCGCGACCACCCAGCAGCGTGGGAGAGCTTCAAAGACATTTTAGTACTGGAGAGCTCCAAACAGTACTAGTGGCGAGCAACAGCAAAACTCGCCTAGTAGGCGACTTCTGACCAACACCACAAATAATCGTTAGCCAATACTCGTCAGTAACCGAGCCAGGCCGGCTGAAGGCATGCAGTAGCCGATGATTGTAGAATTGGTTCTTCTCGCCTAGAGACCCCTCCCCCCCAGGTTTTTGCCTATAAGTAGGACCTCAGAGGTACAAGAATATGGATTTTAAAATCTTGAAAAAGATCTTGATCACCTATTTCCTTGAACTTTTAGCCGAGCCTTTAGACCATTTCTCCGAAGAGTCAAGTTCACGGCTAGTGTCCCCTTGTACACTGCTCGGGTCATCTTTGGCTGTGGAGGGGAAGATTCTTCTAAACATCCGGGTACGTGGGGCCGGGACTTCCCTGCCGCAGCACCCGGGTCCATTTTGTTGTCCCCCTATTTCTACATTTTAGTCTGTTTAGCCGTCGAGCCCGACCTCTAGACCAGTAACCTTAGACTATACTAATCCGAAATTTGAATTAGGAATTTTCCCGACTTCAACAATCATGAAATGAAATGTACCTCCATTTGAAATCCCAAATAAAGAGAATCCACGAACATTTTTCAAAGACACTTCATTCTAGCTAATAAAAAATCCTAGCTATTTCATTAGTATATATATTTATTTCAATTGTTTTCACGATATCTTCTTGCATTGAATATTTCCGATTTCTGATTAATGCAGGGATTTCACAAGGTGGTCCCCGACAGGTGGGAGTTCGCCAACGACAACTTCCGGCGAGGTTACCCGACGCTCCTGTCGGAGATCCGCCGTAGAAAAGCGCGTCCTTCGACGGCGCCACTTCCACGGCCTGCAGCCGTCCCTTCCAACCTCGACCCTCCTCCCACGTACTCCGCCGAAGTCCACAGCTCTTCCATAACTTCCTCGCCTCCACCGCCGCCTCGCCTCCACCTCCTCTCAAGTGAAAACAAGAAGCTTCGGAGGGACAACCAAGCGCTAAGCTTGGAGCTGGTAAACGCTAAGCGCCACTACGATGAGCTCCTCGGCCTCCTATCCAACTACGTCGAAGTTCGCCGGCTCGACGTCAGCTGTTTAATGCGCGGCGTAAAAGGAGAAGAAAACGCGGTGGCCGGAGAAGAGAGTGATGAGGAGGAGGAGGAGGGGGAGAAGAACGGGGCTTCTATGAAACTGTTTGGTGTTCTTATGAAGGAAAACCGTGCCGACGGTCGGAAAAGAAAGAGGCGACGTTGCGACGGCGGCGGCGGGATGACGACGGTGGGAGGTTCGTGGTTCGGCGATTCTTCTCCGGTAGGAGAAAGCTGTACGTAGGCGGGAATTAGAAGCCCGAAGATACCGGCCTGTTGACGTGCTTTGCTTCTGTTTGTTTAATTCTCCGGCGCAGAAAGCGGCGGTGGGGTGACTGACGGCGGTTGTTAGTTTTAGGCTTTAGAATAAAACACAGTCGGCGTTAGTCTTTGGGAATTGTGCATTTTCTCTTCAAAGGGAGAGAGAGAGGCATCAAATTGTTAATTCGAAAATCTTTTTTTAAGTCATAAGCTATAATTGTCTATAAATCTCCCTGTTATACAAGGTTTTAAGAACGGAATTGGTGAGAACAAAGGTTCAAGGTCCGATCGGTTGAACCGATCGGATCGGGATTGAACCGTAATATTATAATAAATAATAAAAATAAATAAAAATTAATTATAATTATATAAGAATACCAAGTTGTTTAATTTTTATACGTATTAGTATTGTTATAAATTAATTTATATTTATTATTTTATAATCGAGAAATGTTAAATATATATATATATATATATATATATATATATATATATATATCTACTATTATGCAAAAATTATTCTTTGGTGAAACATTACATGATCTTCCTATATTGCCCTTATAGTTGTATTCATAATTACACAATTATACCAAACTTTATATTATTATATTATAAAGACAATACCCTTTTAGGTAATTACACAACTTTGCAATATTTAAATACAAAAAATAAAAATACTAGGTATCCTAAACCTATGGCCTATAGCTAGAAATGACAAAAGAAAGATTAATGTTTTAACGTTAAAATATAATTTGTTTTACAAAATAAAAATTATATTCTTAATTTATATTTTTTACGGTTATTTTGAGTACTCATATGCATATGTTGCGGAGCGGGCGGGTATTGTCGCGCGAGCCCATAGGGGCGGGTACTGTCCACGACAAATGTTGCCGCCCACGATAAATGTCGCCGCCCGACAAATGTCGCCGCCCACGACAAATGTCGCCGCCCACGACAAATGTCGCCGCCCACGACAAATGTCGTCCCCACGACAAATGTCGTCCCCACGACAAATGTCGCACCACTGACGAATGTCGCCGCCCACGATAAATGGCGTCCCCACGACAAATGTCGCACCACCGACGAATGTCACATCCCGGCGAATGTCGCATCCCGCCAATTGTCGCACCCTCGCCGAATGCCCCCAGGGCCGAAGGCCCGTGCCTGTCACTTGTATATATATATGTATAAGTAAAATAACTTGAGATATGAAAACACAGCTGGTTGCTTGGTTATCTGGTTAAAAGAATTCCCTTTCATGTTTGAGGTTGCAGGATCGAATCCACCCGCCACATTTATATTCTATAATTTTAAAATAATAATTTTAAAATTATTAATGGAACCGGGCGGGCTTCCAAAACCCGCTCCGGTTCCCCCGGTTCCGCGATCAGCCCGCCCGGTTCCGCGGTTCCCAAGCGGGCCGCCCATTAACCGATTTCATAACCTGGATCGGACCGGCTGCCTGTCCGGTTCGACCGGTCAGACCGGCCAGACGGGCCGGTCCGGTCCGGTTTTCAAAAGCTTGGTGTTATATATATATATATATATATATATATATATATATATATATATATATATATATATATATATCTTTATACTATAAAGAAGGAGCTATGTTACACCATGTGTAACATTTTAATCCCGTTTTGTCCTCATAAAATCAACTTTTGTGAGTTAATTGGGGGGTATATTGGTCATTTGTCGGGATCAAAGCTTAATTAATAGAAACCGACGATGTTCATCTGCCTCAAATTCCCGATACCCCCCTCTTCTTCTTCTGCGCAGCTAGGGCAGCCCGCCATCATCCCTCTCCCTATCTCTACATTTCACCTCTTCCAATGTGACTCAGAACTCCACCCGCCAACTACCAACAGCAAGAAACTCCTCTCCACATCCTTTCTCATGGTCGACCCCCTCCAAGAGCTTCTCCTCCGGGAAAGGTGAGATTCAGTCAGCCCTAGCTTTTCCTCCATACCTGAGCTCCTCCCACTCTTCCTCCAAGCTTCGATGACGACATCCTCCAGATCTGGCTGAGATCCACCTCCTCCAGTTCTGGCCGAGATCCACCTCCTCCTCCATGGCCGGCCATCTCTCCAAGTTCCGGCGAGCCTCCATGAAGAAGGTCTTCTTCCCTGTTTTTTCTTCTTCTGTCCTTTTTTTTATTTCATATAACTTGCATTTGTATAAAATCTTAATTGTTTAAAGTTTCATTTAATTTTTCATGTTTGTTTATGGATTATTTGATCTGCTATTTCTTGATTAGGGTTTGCGCAAATCAAGGGGTGGATGTGATTTTGCTTTGAGGATTTTGTATGTCTGATTGTGTTTTTTCAACTTCCTCGTAATTCTGAAGTCTGTTCTTTTCTGATCATGCTTTAATTTAGGTAGGGAGATGGTGAACCAACTGATAATGCTGCTAGGTTTTATAAATGGTTCACAGAGGTGCCGTTAAATTTTATATATATATATATATATATATATATATATATATATATATATATATATATATATATCTTTATATTATAAGGAAGAGCTCAGACCCCATTGTGTAACATTTTATTCTCAAAATACCCTCATGAAATAAACTGTATGATTCTTCAACTTTGGTTTTGTAGTCTTTTGAACACAATTTTGAATTATTCAGCAAATTTATTTATCTTTATACTTCTCTGCCTCCAGACAATGTCTCCGCCTCCGATCAATGTCTCCGCCCCCGACCAATGTCTTCCCCACGACCAATGTCACCCCCACGATCAATGTCGCCCCCACGATCAATGTCGTCCCCACGACAAATGTTGCCCGCACGGGGTCTCCCGTGCACGACTGCTTGTAATATTATAAAGAAATATCGTGGGCATGAGTTCGAAATTAGGGGTAAATTAGGTGGCCGCCGGATTTCAGAGTTTTGATCATGAACCGTTGGATCAAACAAACCCTCTCTCCCCACTTTTTTGTAGGTCTCCTAAACCTACTCTAGGACAGTTCTAAACCTACTCTAGGACAGCAAAAAAGCTGACGGACCCGCAAGCCGGCATGCTCGCAAAAACCTGCAAGTCAGCTAGCCCGCCAAACAGAATTCCGGAAGCCCGCCCGCAAGCCTGCCAACCCACACTGCTTCAAACAATAAGAGCGGAATATTCAATATATATCAAAAATTTCACAATGAACGGGCGGTGTGGGACGACAAAAACAGGCGGGTGCACTGTTCACCCGCCTGTTTTAACCCCACACTGCCCATTCAGAGCGCAATTTTTGGTACATATTGAAAATTTCGAAAATATTATCTAAATTAATGTGGGATGGCAGGCTTGCGGGCGGGCTTGCAGAATTTATGATTGGCGGGCGGGCTGGCGTGCAGGTTTTTCGGGTCCGCCGATTTTAATATTTATATAAAAATTTTTATTATATATTATCTATATATACTTATATATTTATCAAATGTTTTATTATTTTTTAATGTTTTATTTTTTAATATTTTATTTTTACGGGTCCGCTTTTTAATGTTTTATTTTTTAATTAATTGTTTTATTTTAAACTTAATTATTAATTATAAAAAACAGGTGGTTCGCTACTGTGGCGAACCCGCCTGCTTTGTACTGTGGCGCGTAGTCATCGGGGGCGGTCGGGCGAAGCCCGACGGAGGCGGGCGAAGCCTGATGGGAGCGGGCGAAGCCCGCCATCGCGAGCCGGGTACTGTAGCGCGTAGCCATCGGGCCGGAGGCCCATGCCTGTCACTCGTGTGTATGTGTGTGTGTGTATATATATATATATATATATATATATATATATATATATATATATATATAATTGATCATGAACCGTTGGATCAAACCAACCCTCTCTCTTAACATTTTACTAGGGGTCCTAAACCTACTACTAGGGGATCTTAAAGTTAGGTAGATAATTTCAAAAAGTTCTTAAGAAACAACACTCGCTAAAAGCTTTGATTTAAAATCAGTCCGCAAACCCGCCTGTTCATGGAATTAAAGATAAGCCCGGCAGCCCGCAAGCCCGTCTAATTTCAAACATTTATTATGGAATTCTATATTTAAACCCAAAAGATTCAAACCTACCGGCAGTATGAGACTATAAAAGCTCTGATTTTATATTATATATTTATAAACTATATTATAATATAACTATAATTTAAATGGCAGGCGGGTGAACAGTGATCATGCCACTGTTCACCGGCCTGTTATATTATGATTATATATTTATATAATTATAATATAATTATAATATATTATAATTAAAGAAATGTTTTATAATTAAAATAAAAGCAATGAAATGTTTTTTTAAGCCCGCTCTAAGAAACAACACTCGCTAAAAGCTCTGATTTTGAGGCGGTGGTGGAACGGGAACGTCTATGGCTTGAATTGACGTGACGTTGGCCGGTTCGCCGTGAATGTGCCCTGTGTGCACGAGGTGTGTGGCCGTGCGAGCCTACGCCTGTGATGATGTGTGTTCACACTAATATATTGCCTATACTAATAAAGTGCAGGGAAAGAGCATCGCCGCCCCGTTTTTGGGGGCGGGATCGTTATAATTTGGTCAGCATAGCTGACCGTTGCTTTTGTTTGCCACCGGGCGGTGGTTTGTGCTTGCAGGTGCTGCGGAGCCGAACGGAAAATAGCGGGCTAAAGCCCATGTTGCGGTGCTGGTCCTCGAAGGCCTAACCCTTTTATGCTTTCCGTTTATTTCATGTATGGCCGGCTGCGAGCCGAAGTATGTAAGACATGTTTTGTTAAGCAAACCTTGTAAGACCATAACGCCGGTACTTTTGTATTTTTCATTCCTATTGTTATTTCTGTAGTGGACATTCTTGCTTGACAGGGTTCTTGTCTTTGTGCAACTTAATAAATTGCTTCCGCTAGAATGACTCTGTGTAGGACGTTGGTGATTGGTTGTATGGTTTCAACGCGTAACCAACCGGTCTGTCCGTAGTATATGGCGTCGGGCCCCGGCCGGACCTACTGCTATATGCTATACGACGGATAGGGGTGTTACAACCTATGGCGTGAGGAGGCGAGATCTCCTGGAGGTATATCCTTGATCCCTAAATCCAAACCGGCTGGACATGTCGAATGCTTCAGTTCTGTGCGTAATTAGTATTGGTTTCGATTTTGATTAGGGTGGGCTATGTCTTCGAAGAAGAAGGGGAAAGGGAAGGAAGTCGCTCGCCCCAGGGCCAGGTTTCTGAATGAGCAGGCCCACCTTCGTTTCCAAGCAATCTAGTCCGTCCCATTAATCTGTGAGCGTGGATTCTTGATGGAGAAGCGTGCGTGGAGCCTGTCCTATGCTGAGCAAATTAAGAGTCTAGATTGGGAGGCCTTCTGTCACCCACGCACTGAAGCAATCTACACTTGGGTCTATGAATTCTACGCCAATGCAGCGCACGTGGAGGGAGACACAGTTTTGGTTCGAGGAAAGATGGTAGATTATTCCTCCTCGGCCATCAACAACCTATTTAACCTGGATGATACAGCAGACTGCAACTTTAAGTGGTTCCAAACGTTTGTTTCACTCAGTGATCTAGCTGCAGCAGTGTGTTGCGTCCCCCAACCGGAGTGGTCGCGTCGATCCCAGAACGTTTTGAGGTCCACTAGCCTATCGAGGGAGGCCAAGGCGTGGTTATTATTCGTCAATGCTAGTATTCTACCCACTCGCCACTTGAACTATGTTTCCTTCGATCGCATCACACTGATCTACAACATCATAAAAGGGCTAGGGATCAATGTTGGGAAACTCATCTACGATCAATTAACACAAAAAATTAAAGAAGAGAATGTGCGGCATCTTTGGTTCCCCACCACCATTACGGAGCTTTGTCGCATGGCCAGGGTAAAACAAGGGGACGGTGATCTTATTAGCAAAGTCGGAAGACATCTGACGGAAAGAGTTGTAGAGGTTAACATTAAGGTGATTGTTGAGACCGGAGAAAAGAAGTCAAAGCTGAGCAGGATGCGGGGTGAGGTACCTGAACCATCTGAGAAACATATGCCAGCCGCCCATATCAAGCTAGTGATTGGACAATCTCGGTTTCAAGGGGAACGCGTCCTAGCAACTGAAAATGCTGAATACATGAAAGCTTACCTCTGATGCCAACATGTGTATTTTGAGTCGAAATTCGAGGAACTCCGTCAGAATAAGAAAAAGCTGATGCAAGCGGCAAGGATCCCGGTGGAGGCACCCTCGTACCCGTTTCAGTCGCAGTTCGACTCGGCAGGATATTTGTTTCAGCACGACGGGTCACGAGCCGACCCTGCCAAAATCGCTGAGACTGCATTCTATTTGGAGGAGGTGACCGAGACCAAAGACGAGGACGATGACAACAACGAGGACAGGGAGGGGTCTGGAGATAGCAAGGCGGATTAGTAGTTCTCTTCTTCCTAGATTACGGATTGGTGTGCCAGTTTATTTTTGACATTTTGCTAGACATGATTTTGTTCTATTAATATTCTGTGATGATATACTATGTCTGATTATAGATATTACTGTCTGATTATAGCACTCCTGATCGATTATGGATATTACTCTGTCTGATTTAGTATTGTTTCACAACTTGTTTGCATTAGTTTACTTCTGCGTGGAAAATTATTATCTTGCACAACTATGATCAGCTGGGTGAGCATTCCTCGCACAATGATTAATGGATATGACAGATACTACTTTAAATGTTAATTTAAATGGTTGTCTAGTTTGTGGTATAAGTTATTCGCAGGTTGCACCACACGGGTACGATATATGGTTTATCATGACGCAAATTTGGACAGCTTGTCAGACAACTGGACTTCATGGGAGTTCTTAGATTTCATTATTTCGTGCTTTTATTACCTGCATTATATTTGACCTTATGCACGTTCTCTTTCAAAAACAAACAACTCACATTTATCGTTATGCGAAGTGAGGTCGCTTTGCTAGGGACTAGCAAAGGGCAAAAGTGTGGAGGTGGGGGTAGTGTGACCCCTACCAATTGGGTGAGGAATGAAAATATAATTATTTTTGATCCTAGTTCTCGAAATAAATAACGAATCATGCAGTCCATGCTAATTTTAATCTAGGGAGATAGCCGACACTAACGGTTCACATCATTTTGACTTGAAGTTAGCAAGATGGGTCACATTTCTTTTAATTTTTCATCTTCTCACATTATCCTTTAAAAAATGTGATCTTCTTAAAAATAGACCCATATGAACTTCTAGAAATAATAATGGAGGGTGAGCAAAAACCGAGTTGGAGATGTAAACCAAGGCATTATCCACCATTTGTATCTCTTTGAGCTTGATCGTTGAACTTTTATTCATGTTTCCCCTAGTCGTCTATTTGATGATTCATAGTATGCTCTTCAATTATGAGTGTTTGTTAAAATAAAAATGTGTGAGTCGTAGTGATATGTGGCCCAAGTGTGTTTACACTCACTTGGAATGATCCCAACTATGAACTCTCTAAAAAAAAGTATATATCTGAAAATGTGTCATAGTGATATGCGGCCTAGGTATGTGCATTCATACCTAGAATGATCTCAACTGTGATTATAAAAAATAAAGAAATGAGTCGTAGTGATATATGGCCAAAGTGTGTGTGCACCGACTTGAAATGATCCCAACTACGGACTACAAAAAAGAGGAAGACAAAATAAACCTCATAGTTTGAAGAGTCGCTAAGAATTTTTCATCTTGGGAGACACCTTCTACCATCCATACACATTTCTAACCATGCCAAAATTCACTCTCACCACTAACCGTCACAATGTCTCTTCATACCTAACTACTAAATTTTGTGGAGGTTAACTCAATGGCTCGGTTATTCTCACTCCTTTTTAGACATTAAGGGAAGTGAACGACTTTAAAGGATAGCACACACCTCACTAGAAATTTTAATTGAGCTTTCTCTTCCATCAAACTAACGAATCCTCAAATGTTTTGAACATTGAATGATCGGCAAATCCTCAAATAGGTTTAATCGATACTCTGGGCTAGACCTTTTTAAGTTATCTTTGAGAAAAGGATCATGTGAGTTCTTTATTTTGTTAACTATCACCTCACCCAATTCGGAGACTAGAATCTTCTTTGATGGGGATTAACAAAGGTTCAAGTGTGGAGGTGTGATAACTTCTCAAAAAAAAGTTATCTAGCCCAAATTTTGGACCTTTTTACTCGTTGATCCGGAAGAAAACCGTTTAGTTAAAATTTAAATGTAAGTAAATTCATTTTTTTATGTCTAAATTGGTCTTTTTCCTAGGTGTTTGTGCAAGAGAAGCCAAAGAGAACGAATTGGAAGAAAGATTTTGCCAAATATGTTGTCCTGCAGAAAAGGTTGCAACCTCCGAAAAAAAGTTGCAACCTCTGGACGAATTTCAAAATTCAAATAAATTGCGCCTTTTGCAAAAATAGAAAGATGCATCCTTTGGGGAAAGGGCTGGACTTTTTTTATGGGAGATTATTCTGAAATTATTCATTCATCATCTTTTGGAGAGACATTGGAGAATTCCATTGGAGAGGGAGAACTAGGGCTTTCCAGAGATTGAAGACGGACGGATTTCGGCCATAATCGAAGAGCGAATCGCTGTAGTTTTTGATTTTCTTCCATAATGTGCTGTAAGATCTACATATTTTTGTGGTTCTCTTCCGTCATCATGAACTAACTTCATAGATCTTGTGTTGTGATGGTACTATGGCTATTGTGATGAATTCTTTTTATAGTTTCTCTTTGTGATTGTGTGATGATGGAACCTTTATTGAGTTTACAATCTATATCTTGAAACCTTTGATCACAGTTTTGTTTCTTTTACTACGCTTCATAAATTGAGAGAGAAGTTGCGTAAGTGCGTTGTAGATTCAATATAATGCTTGAAGGGAGAAAGAGATTTCCTCTTGGTGTTAGCAACTTAGGTTTTCGAGCGTTAACCGGTTTCCTATTTCACCCGAGGGCAGATAGCGGACTAGGGGCCTCCGATATCGAGAGATACGATTGTCTAATCTAAAATCGTTGCAAGACCTTTCACCTCGTATTCTCACAAAGTATCGTTCATAAATTCATTACACTAGTTATAGGAAATCACAACACGAGATTACTTCTCCAACTTGAATTACAAAAAATCTTTTTCCAAGTAATTGTAGTTATTTTATTTAAATTTCAGAATTTCTCATAATCTAGATTAAAATATCACAATCATCTTTGAGTGGTTTGGATTTAGAGAAAAAGTCTAATTAGTATTTGCAAGCACTGAATTCACCACCTCTCTGTGGATACGATCACTACTCACTTTTTATTACTTGACCTGACACGTGTACTTGCGTTCAAAATACGTATACCGTAATCGGCGTATAACTCTGCGGCCTACCTTGCCGAACTCTTCTTCAAACAACTCTCTGACTTCTTCTCTGGTCATTCCCCCTGCTACGTTCTCGGGGGGCCCCTGCCCGCTGGGGGCGACGAAGCGGTCCATTTTTGGCGGCCCTTGCTTGGAGGATGGGGTGCTCTGTACTGGCTTCTTGCGAGGACTCAGAGTCCTCCTCTCCTTCCGCTCTCTGATCGTGAGTTGGTGGCAGGGGTATGTTTTCTGGCGCTTGAACTCCCGGAAGTGCTTGAGTGGCGGTGAGGCCTCTAAGAAGGGCGAGCACTTCTGTGTGGTGCTCCTCCATACGGGTGACTCTTTTTGTGAGGGCGGTATATGGTACGGTGGCGGCCTCTTCTTGTTGTGGTGCGTTGACGAGTGAGTGAGATTGGGCGAGATCATCGCGCTCCCGACGAGCCGACCCTCGAGTCGTTCGGGTGCTCCTTCCGGCCATAGACTTCTTTTTCTGGTGTTGGCGCACAAGGTGTTGTCTCTTCCAAATCGTCCCTGGATTCCAAGGAACATTTTCCCACAGACGACGCCAAACTGTTGCGGCCCGCGACTGCGCTCCAGATAGACCGGGCTAACTAGACCATCTTAGCACTCAGAGCGGTCGGTTACGCAAACAGTCACAGAAATAGATCACAGACGAGACAAGTATTTTTACGTGGAAAACCCTCTGAATAGGGTTAAAAACCACGGTCGGGACTGTGCCGACAGGAACTCCACTAGATCGGATGTGGTTACAATGCTTCTTTGGCAAAACCGAGGGCGACAGTTCGCACCTCATTACAACTTGAAGGGGGGAGAAAGAGACAGTGTTTGATGTGTGGGAGAGCGCTTGCACGCTTCTAGACGATCGCAAGCTGACTAGAGGTTTGGAGCTACAGGTGCTCTGCTGGTGGCACGCTCTGGATTCTGGTGGCTGCGAACGACGAACAAGCAATTTCCTACGAACCCCGATGTGCACAGAGGAGGTTGCGAACGGACTTCGACTTGGAGGCGAGCGCGGGGGCGATGGACCTTTGCTGTAGCGACAAGCATGGTGGTGGTGATTCTTCAAAGAGAGAAAAAAACAAGAGAAAAAAGCTAGAGAGGGAGAGATGTCGTAGAGATCCGACTTTTTCAGTTGGTCATATGAGAAGGATTATGAGTTTATTTATAAACTCGGAGAGGGGAGATCTGCTAATCTCCCTTGATAACCATTGGACGGACAAAAAAGAAGGCTCGAAAATGATCACCCATTTTAGGAAAATGCTGGCCCTACCCATGGGCCTAAAAGAGACCCGCCTGTATCAAGGACGATTCGACGGGCCACGGGGGTGGTTACGGCCGGTAACCACCCCTCACCGTCCACTCCTTTGGCGGTTACAATCGGCAGCCGCCCCCTCCGGGGGCGGCCGACCCTTTGGGGCCAGCCAAAGCCCCCGGCCGGCCAAGGGAGGAGTCCGACTGGCTGGCACTAGGAGGCTGGGCTAACCTTTGGCCACCCAAACGATGGGCGGGCGAAGGGGGAGGCCGGCTCCTTGGGGGTCGTCGCCTCCCAGCCGACCGGGGAGGAAGTTGGCGGCCGCCCCCTTTGGGGGTGGCCCTCCCCGACCAACTCGCCTTAGGAGGCCAGGTAGACATGGGGCGGCCGACCCCTTGGTGGCCGACACCTCCTTGGTCGCCCTTGCAGCAGGGGGCCGAGGAGAAAGGGGCGGCCGACACCTTTGGCGCTGACACCTCCCCGAGCCGGTCGGGGAGACATGGGGCGGCCGACCCCTTGGGGGCCGACGCCTCCTCGGTCGCCCTTGCGGCGGGCGGCCAAGGAGAAAGGGGCGGCCGACCCCTTTTGGGTTGGCGCCTCCCCGGCCGGCCCGCCTTAGGCGACCAGGGAGACAAGGGGCGGCCGGTACCTTGGGAGTCGGTGCCTCCTCGGCCGCCCGCCGTAAGGGCGACCGACCCCTTGGGGGTCGACGCCTTGGGGGTCGACGCCTCCTCGGTCGCCCTCATGGCGGGCGGCCGGTGCGGGATCCCCATCGGCGATTGGCGATCCCGCGCGCACGGGTTAGGATCCTATGCCTGGGAGTTGGGATCCCGCGTGCAGTGGTTACGATTCGGTACAAGGCGGTTGTGGCGTGGATCGGGTGCAGTGCTCGCGCGCGAGGCAATTTGAACCATCCCCACTTCGTTAGTGGGGGAGTAACATTTTTGCTATGCGCAACCCAGTTCTTCTATAAAATTGGTGCGACCCCATCAATTTATTTTATTTTTCACTTTTTTTCTCTCGAAGGTTTTCCTAATCTATTCTAGTTTATATATTTATTCACCTCAAATTTCTGTCAATTTTTTTTTTACATTAAACTAAGGCATCATTTGGCACAGCTTATTTGCTCCAATGAGTATGATTTTAAAAAAATCATTATGATAAAATGTATGTTTGACAAGATAAAGATTATGATTGCTATCAAAAAATATACTAGCTCTAAGCATAAAATGAACGAAGTTTATTAGGTGAGGTCAAGCTTTCACAAACCACGGTTCATGACCACCGCCATCACCACAGCAAACAAAGCCTAAGGCCCCCTTTGGCACTGTAGTGGCATTTATGAACGTGAGAGTTATGTTCAAAACTAGTTTGATTTTTTGGATCTGACATGCTAAATACTCGTTTAATGTCAGTGGCATTTTTGTCCAAACTGTGCCTAATTAAAGACAACGCTATAATTTTGTTTATAGTTGTGAGTACCATCTTAGGAAGAAGGAAATGTAATTAGTTAGAAACTTAGAATTGTAGTTATTATTTTTAATTTAAAATAAATATGGATGCTGGCTGCTGGGTGATGCAGTTAAGGTACCACTCGCACACAATTATCCAACACGCGCGTTAATTTTAGACAAAACTCAAAATCTGACAAGCGAGACCTAACGTCACCGTCCCCGAATTAGAACGAAAGTTATTATAACGCATGCACACTCCAATCCTACGCAAGGGACTTGCGGAGAACGCAATTTTGGAGTGGAGATCCCGAGCCGGTGAATACCAACTCCAACAAGCGGCTAGTCGCCGGCGTTGACCCCTTTCCAATCAAAGGGATTGGGGACGAGCGTCGCACTTTCAACGTTCCGATTTATCCGCTATTTCCGCCACACACGACTCTATCACAACCACAAAATTTCACGAAAGTAAAGACGAATCACACGAGGTGGAGATGAGAAACGCGTTACCCCAATCCGGATGGAATCCGGAGCCAAGAGGGCGGCGAGATCTGACCCAAGCGGAATAGTAGCGGACGACGAAGTGGCCGGTCGGAAACCTTGCCGAGCGTAGCCGGTCGCTCCGGGTCGGACCTAACCGATCAGCTATTGCTAACCGGCGCCGGGCGGAGGGGTCACGGGCGGCCGGAGGGCATGAGGGCGGTCGCCTTGCGGTCGGAGAGGTGGAGAACAGCGGGCTGCACTTCGCCGGAGGGAGGAACGAGAGGCGCGGCCGCCGGCGTCGCACCGGACGGTTCCGATCGGAATCGCTCCGATGGGGAAGGGGGCGGCTCCTGTCACGGGAGAGAGAGGCTGCTATTGTCAAAATAAAATTCAATATCAAGTTAGGTTTTTAGGATGTGGTGGAGAGTATATATACTCCACATGAGGAGCACTCCCAACCACACAAATCCACGATCTCATCCAAGCCATTCAAATGTTTTAGACTCAAAATAAATGCAGTAAATTAAATGAAATCGAATGTCCGTGACTGCCTAACATTTTGGTCGATCGGACTCAAGTGTTGTAGCGGAGCATGTCGCGGTAGGACTTCCTTGTGTTGGGGCGAAGATTGTGCACGGGCGTCGTCGTGTCTTCCAACGGTGGCGGGCCGACGCCATCACTGGGGGGTCATTTCTGCGGCTTAAAACAACCACAACGGTTGCCGCCTTGAAGTGACGATGACCTTTAGAACCCACGAAGAGCCGAAGCTACCGCCCATTCTTCAATATTATTATATATAGATAAACGGGAGAAAGCACCGTTGGCCACCGCTTCCCTGTGCACTCCGGCCATTAATCCCTCAGCCCCTCAACCACAACTATTCTCCGGCGTAAACCATACCATGACATCTTCCTCTGCATCCCTGCAGCAGTTCTTCCAACCGCCGCGGATCAGTTCCCGCCGGATTCGACGCCCGTTAAGTCAGAGCGCAGGCGCTGCGGCGAATTCTCCGACGAGGAAGGCCGTGGAGGATGCCACGGAGAGGCTGGAGCCGAGGGTGGAGGAGAGGGAGGGCGGCTACTGGGTGCTCAAGGAGAAGTTCCGTCCGGGGATAAATCCGCAGGAGAAAGTAAAGCTGGAGAAAGACCCCATGACACTTGCTTTGGAGGACGGACTCCGGCAGCTGGCGGCGACGCCGTTTGAAGAAATAGAAGAGTCCAAGTCCGGCAAGATTGACCTTGACGTACGCCTCAAGTGGCTGGGCCTTTTCCACCGTCGCAAACATCAGTGTATGGTCATCACTCTCTCTAATTTATTTAGGGTGCTGTTGTTAGCACTGTAGTTCTGATTCTAAACACTCAAAAGTTAATATTTTTAAGGATTTTTTCGATTTCCTATTAGCAAGCAAACATGCGTCCTATTCGCGAGCAATATTTAGGTCAGGATCGTGGATGATGCTCATGGTTCTGCACCAATGAGGAGCTTGCAAAGGAGATGGGGCCCACGCAGTTGTGGTTTGTGCCATACACTTTTGCGCGGGGCCCTCATCATTTGTGGTTTCTCATTGGTTGTGTGGACCAAGAGCATTGTCCACGGTCCTGACCTAAAAATTTTCCCCTATTCGCACTTTTAGT
This sequence comes from Platanthera zijinensis, assembly GCA_039513925.1. Classification (NCBI taxonomy): domain Eukaryota; kingdom Viridiplantae; phylum Streptophyta; class Magnoliopsida; order Asparagales; family Orchidaceae; genus Platanthera; species Platanthera zijinensis. Next base: position 158,811,897 of record CM077091.1, read on the forward strand.
ATTCCTGATTCCCCCTCCAGTCGGTGTTTCGTCCTCCCCTGCTTCATTTTTCTAGGGATTTCTCCTCGTCTGCTTCATTTTCTCCGGCGATTTCGGATCGATCGTGGGTTCGCATCCTTCAACTGACTGTTTCACTTCCTCCAGGCGTCCATCTAGTCAGAGATTTCTTCTCTTCCAAGGCCTATTTGATCATCCAAGCGGTTTTGCATCCAGTTTTCTTCCTCCATTTCAGAGTTTCTACCATTCGTTTTAGGTCTGCTACAATTCCTCCTACAGACGGCATTTTATATTGCTTGCGGATATCTTACTACCTTAAGAATGCTTGCTAATATAAGAACGCTTGCGAATAGCCAACATCTAAAAGCAGTGCTTGCAATTCACCAAAGTACAAATAGCCAAAACTATGGTGCCAATATCAGCGCCATTTGTTTATTGCAAAAAATTACCACAAACGCCATCCATGTTAAAGTGACCGAGCACGATCACTCGTGTGTGAAGATGCTCTTGCGCTCGGGAGGTTTGGGAGCGCAGAGCGACCATGTCCGGGTGATTTTTTAATTTTTGACGGAATAATCTCTCCATGTCCGGAGGGGTAATGCTGCGGCTGTATTGCATTCCAAAATGTGATTTAATTAGGTATTATGGAAGAAATAAATTTAAAATTCTAAATGAATGATGCATTTCTTTTTAACTGTCAAAGATGGACGGTTCATGATGCGGCTAAAGCTGCCAAACGGCGTGACGACGAGCGAACAAACCCGTTACCTCGCCGGCGTGATAGAAACCTACGGGACGGAGGGCTGCGCAGACGTCACCACCCGGCAGAACTGGCAAATCCGCGGCATCCGGCTGCCGGAAGTCCCGTCCATCATCAATGGCCTGGCCGCCGTCGGTCTCACCAGCCTCCAGAGCGGCATGGACAACGTCCGCAACCCCGTGGGCAATCCCCTCGCCGGAATCGATCCCTTTGAGATCGTCGACACTCGCCCCTACACCTCTCTTCTCTCAGCCTACGTCACCGCCAATTCAAAGGGGAATCTCTCCGTCACAAACCTGTAAATGAATCTCCCATTACATCTTCATCTTCTCATCGGCATCTCAGATCGTGTGGGTAATCTAACAACGATTGTTGGGATTTCTTGTTGCAGGCCGAGGAAATGGAACGTCTGCGTAGTTGGCTCCCACGAGCTCTACGAGCACCCCCACATCAACGATCTCGCCTACATTCCGGCGAACAAGAACGGCCGATTCGGCTTCAACCTCCTAGTGGGGGGATTCTTCAGCCCCAAGCGCTGCGCCGAGGCGGTGCCGCTTGACGCATGGGTGCCCGCCATCCGCGTCGTCCCCGTCTGTAAGGCCGTGCTGGAAGCCTATCGAGATCTGGGTTCCCGGAGTAACCGGCAGAAGACCCGCATGATGTGGCTAATCGACGAACTCGTAAGCATCATCCCCTGTTTTGCTTTTCGTTGAACATGTTATCTACACGGAAATGATATTTGAACGAACTCAATTTCGACAGGGATTGGAGAAATTTCGCTCGGAGATCGAGATTAGAATGCCACAGGGGAAGTTGGAGAGGGCGTCGCCGGAGGTATTGGTGGTGAAGCAATGGGAGCGTAGGGAATACCTCGGCGTGCACCCTCAGAAGCAGCCGGGGCTCTCGTTTGTTGGCCTCCACGTGCCTGTGGGGCGCCTTCAAGCCGCGGATATGTTCGATTTGGCGCGGATCGCCGATGCGTACGGTTCCGGCGAGATCCGTCTTACAGTGGAGCAGAACATCATCATCCCCAACGTGGAGAACTCAAGGCTGGGGGCATTGCTTGAGGAGCCGCTGCTTAAAGAGCGGTTCTCGCCGGAGCCTTCGATTCTGATGAAAGGGCTGGTGGCGTGCACGGGGAGCCAGTTCTGCGGGCAGGCGATCATTGAAACGAAGGCGCGAGCGCTGCGGGTGACAGAGGAGGTGGAGCAGCGGGTGGCGGTGGGGCGGCCGGTGAGGATGCACTGGACTGGATGCCCTAACAGCTGTGGCCAGATTCAGGTTGCCGACGTTGGATTCATGGGATGCTTGACGCGCAATGCCGAGGGGAAGATCTGCGAAGGCGTGGACGTCTACTTGGGCGGGAGAATCGGCATCGATTCGCATCTCGGCGAGCTGTACATGAAGGCCGTACCGTGCGATGATCTCGTGCCCGTCGTGGCCGAGATATTGATCGAGAAATTTGGGGCTGTTGCTAGGGTTAGGGAAGATGATGACGACGCGTAGGCGGCGGCGGGAAGGCTTGAGTTTTTTTCCACAGTATTTTAAGGATGTGTATGTATATCCGTAGGTCATGGTTTGTAGTCTTTGTACTGTAAATTTTTTGGGTGCTTATACACACGTACTTCTGTCTTTGCGTGAACAAATATGGTCATTCAATCCTTGATTTCAACTGTGGAGATGATACACTAAAATATACGATCGCATTGACCAATGATTGCACTATACTCACACTCAGAAATTCTTGTAATCTTAGTGTCTATTTATGGCAAAATTTGTGGATCCGGACTCCGGACCTAGACTGGGATTAAACTTAAACTGGCACCAGCTCACACTCAGAAATGCGTGATAGAAGTTGCATGATTCACACTGTTGAGATTGTGCCACCTCACCGATCCGTGGGAGTTTTTCATTCCTAGTTTAGGATTATCTCAATATAGGAATATCATTTAGATGAGAATTTATTTTGGGGCTCCTCATTCCTAATCTGGGCAAATCATTTTTGGGCAATCCTAATTTATTTGGGAAGTTATTTGATGGCCGGTTATTCTTCATTCCTATATTAGATTATCTCCTAATTGAGAGGGGTTTTTTGTTGCTATTTATAGGGGAGCTGTCATGACCGATGATGAGAGGAAAAATCCGTGAGATCCAATTTGTGAACAGAGAGCTTCAGGCGGCGCAATTCCGGCGGCTTCGACTTCGTCTCAGGCAGCGGCGGCGGGTTTTGGGCCCGGTGGCAGAGCAGCAACGAGACAGGCATCAGGCGCGGCGGCGAAGGAGCACGGTGGTCTGGAGGGAGTTCCGGCCGAGCTTGACGCGCGCACTTTGGTTGCTCAGGAGGAGCAACGTTCCGGGCGATAGCGCTGTCGGAAATCCGACAGCTCCAGTTTCAGTTTTCTTTGTGTTGTTTTTGTTTCCTTCTCTGTTCGACCCATTGAGGTCTATTGTAATCGGTAACTTTCTGACTTTAGTGGATCTTTCTGGCGCGCTCTCCCCGTTGACGTAGGAGCTCATCTCCGAACCACGTAATCTTTTGTGTCGTCTGTGTATGCTAGAATCTCGTTCCGTATTTTATTTTGCGCGATATTGGTTCTTGCTCATTCGTGAAATTCCGTTGCGCTGCCGCGGCTTAACTCGATCCGATTTCACAACAATTGGTATCAGAGGCAGGTTCCGCGGGGGTGATCGTCTGGACGTTCCGGTTTTCTGATTTGGGTCAACGGTAGGTGACGACATTGGTCCGCTCCCTATCTTCCCAGATCGGCTCCGCGAACATCATCTTGATCGCCCAGTAGCTCTGCGAGCAAGACAATGTCGGCAAAATTCGAGATTTCTATGTACGACGGCAAGATTGATTTTGGCCTTTGGCAGAAGCGCATAAAGGCCGTTCTCGTCCAGCAAGGTCTTCACAAGGCTCTCCTCGGCAAGGAGAAGTCCGGGAAGAAGGACGACGAATGGGAGGAGCTCGATCTGAAGGCCATCAGCACGATTCAGTTGTGTTTGGCCGATGAGGTGATGTACAACGTGGTGGATGCTGATACGACGACGGACTTGTGGAAGAAGCTCGAGGAGCTATATATGTCCAAGTCGCTGACGAATAAGCTGTATGTGAAGAAGCAGCTATACAGCCTGAGAATGTCGGAGGGCTCGCAACTGCTAGATCACATGAACGTGTTCAACAAGCTCGTCTCACAGTTGCGGAGTATGGACGTTAAGGTCGAGGAGGAAGACCAGGCTCTGCTCCTGTTGTCTTCATTGCCGAGGTCCTTCGATCATCTGGTCACCACTATCCTCTACGGGAAGGATACTCTGAAGATGGAAGAAGTGATGACGACGCTGCTCTCGAACGAAACAAGGAGCAAGTCGGGCCCTAGGGCCGACGAAGGCTTATTCGTGAAGAGCAAAGACACATTGAGTGGTAGATCGAGAGGGAAAGGAAAACGGGAAAACCGACCTAGGGAAAAGTCCGTAGGCAGGAACACGTGTCACTACTGTAAAGAGGAAGGGCACTGGAAGGACAAGTGTCCAAAGCTGAAGATCAAGGAGCAGGCGCATGAGCCAGATTTGGCTGCGGTGGCATCTGAGGATGAGAGCAATGCCGACGCTCTTCATGCTGCACCCAGCATTGAGACCACAGGCTCCTGGATCTTGGATACAGGATGCACGTTCCATATGTGCCCGAACAGAGAGTGGTTCTCCAGCTTTAGGCAATATGAGGGTGGTCGAGTTCGGATGGGGAACGTTTCAGAGTGCGAGATATTGGGAGTCGGTAACATCAGGATCAGGATGTTTGACGGAGTGGTTAGGACCCTCACCGACGTTCGGTATGTGCCTGATTTGAGGAAGAGTTTGATTTCGTTAGGCACTCTGGAGGCCGTCGGGTATTCTTTTACCGGTAACGGCGGATATTTGGAGGTCAGAAGAGGCGCGCAGACAGTCTTGAGAGGAGAGCGTTTCGGGTCGCTCTATAGACTGATTGGCACCACGACTGCCAGGGGAGATGCGAGGAGAGATTTCAAACCGTCTCTCGAGCTACAGGGCACAGTAGCATATGCATTTCATGCGATCTCCCCAGATCGCGGTTCCTTCGATAGAGCTATAGAGAGCAGGATCCGCTCTCAGCAGAAAGCTAGGAAGGACCGGCGGAGGAGTAGGGCAGGTTTCGTGGCGAGGGCGTGTGCGCAGAGAGAGGACCTTAATGGAGGTAAATTTTTCGCATCCGTGGGCGGAGAGTCATCTCAGGAGAGCCCAGACGCCGCAAAGGGAGCCATCCGGCTCAAGGGTCCCACCAGGGAACTCATGATCACTCAGGAGAAGGTGGAGTCGCACAGTGAGAGGTTGAGTGCGAGTCGTCTTGCAAAAGACTCGGTCTGTAGGGCAAGGGCGAAGCACGTCGGGGTGCGCCACCGGGAGTTGAGGGAGTTCGGTAGAGGTAGAGGCAGGGAGTTGCGGGAGATATCCTGGAGGGATATTAGTACGGACTTGCGAGGAAGTCCAGTGACTGGAGTCAAGTTCAAGAGCGGTCTTGACTTGACTCATTCTGATGCATGTTAATCGAGGTGGACCCCAGGGAGAGGGGGCTTGTAGTCGCCAGTTAGGGAGATCCAGGTTGGAGGTAGAGTTACGTTCGTTAGGCTTCGAGGTGGAGTTCATCGCGTGAAGTGTCAAGGTGGAGTTTGTTGAGATTGTGCCACCTCACCGATCCGTGGGAGTTTTTCATTCCTAGTTTAGGATTATCTCAATATAGGAATATCATTTAGATGAGAATTTATTTTGGGGCTCCTCATTCCTAATCCGGGCAAATCATTTTTGGGCAATCCTAATTTATTTGGGAAGTTATTTGATGGCCGGTTATTCTTCATTCCTATATTAGATTATCTCCTAATTGAGAGGGGTTTTTTGTTGCTATTTATAGGGAGCTGTCATGACCGATGATGAGAGGAAAAATCCGTGAGATCCAATTTGTGAACAGAGAGCTTCAGGCGGCGCAATTCCGGCGGCTTCGACTTCGTCTCAGGCAGCGGCGACGGGTTTTGGGCCCGGTGGCAGAGCAGCAACGAGACAGGCATCAGGCGCGGCGGCGAAGGAGCACGGTGGTCTGGAGGGAGTTCCGGCCGAGCTTGGCGCGCGCACTTTGGTTGCTCAGGAGGAGCAACGTTCCGGGCGATAGCGCTGTCGGAAATCCGACAGCTCCAGTTTCAGTTTTCTTTGTGTTGTTTTTGTTTCCTTCTCTATTCGACCCATTGAGGTCTATTGTAATCGGTAACTTTCTGACTTTAGTGGATCTTTCTGACGCGCTCTCCCCGTTGACGTAGGAGCTCATCTCCGAACCACGTAATCTTTTGTGTCGTCTGTGTATGCTAGAATCTCGTTCCGTATTTTATTTTGCGCGATATTGGTTCTTGCTCATTCGTGAAATTCCGTTGCGCTGCCGCGGCTTAACTCGATCCGATTTCACAACATCACACATCTCACGGTTCCTTCGCGGCGAAAATGGCATTTGTTAGACATTTGTTGTTGTCCAGACGTGTCTGAAGCCCGAACACAAATTCCCCTTATTGATGGTGGTCATAGTAACAAATTAAGGCTTTGTTTGGCTCGGTGTTTGGAGCTCCCTGTTTTGGGCAAATGCTGCTGCACAGTCGGTAACCAAATGACAAGTGGCGGCATTTATTCCGTTTGCATCCGCTACGCCATGGAAAATGGAGGAAAACGGAGGGATTCTAACCACGACCTCCCTCCTCCGGTTTCAAAAACCCTCCTCCTCTCGCCGCCTGAGTAAAACGCCAAACCAAACGAAGCCTAAATCCATATATGTTTGCTATGAGTAGCTTGTGGTGTCATATCATTATAGATCATGAGTTATGGGAGAATTCAAAGCATTTTAACTTTTATTTTTCATTTTACTCAACTCCATCTTAGAAGTTTCTACAACAAAAAATAATAACACTTAAGCTTTTATCTCATTATAATGGGGTCGGATATATGAATCCTTTGTCGTCATTGTGTCCCATCTTTTATCATAATTTCACTAATGCTTAAGTACATCATCTTAGAAGCTTCTCTCCTACAAAAATAATGTTTACTCTCATTCTCTTACAAAAATAATGTTTACTATAGCAAAAAATAATGTTTACTCATAAGTGATTAGTTTAGAAACAAATTTTGCTTAAAAACTAATATTTATTTATGTGAAGTTTCCATGAGCGTGATGTTTTTGGTAAGCGAACCGCTTTAATCTTGACTTACATATATCACACAGTAGCAGCATAATTAGAATTTTTGTTGAGTTTAGGCACAATAAATTAGAGAAAAATAATTATCAAAACTATTATACAAATTGTTTTCGCTTACATTAATGCAACAAATCTAGACTAGAAGGCGAAATATTCTTATTACCAAGCAATCAATTAAGGCTTGGCGGTCGTAAACGCATGTGTTAAACCGTCATTTGTTAACGGCCATCTAAAAAATTGGATGAACATAAAAGTGGATGAAGTTTCCTGGGCGGACATTAGCAAATGACTGTTTAACCTTCATGTTCATGACCGTCATCGTCATGCCAAACAGAGCGTTTTTTTTTGGGGGGGGGGGGGACTTATTTTCACCGGTCAAGTGATTGCGACCGCATGAACCAGGTCTTAATTAAGATCCGATTCATGCGGTCGCAACTGCTTGACCGGTGAAAATAAATCCCTCCAAACGGAGCCTTAGCCCCCCCCCCCCCCCCCCCCCCCCCCCACCAATCCTTATATTTACAAGCAATTGAAGAATCACAAATCTCTAAAAGCTAAAACTGTGAAAATTATATCAGGTTTTTAACAAACACAAGAGCTAATCAAGCTTAAACTTGGGCAATAGGAAAATGAGATAAGTTGAAATCAAAAGTACAAAAATGATAAGCTATCTATTTTCAAGATTGGAACAATCAAATAGCTGCAAGCGTGCAAAATTAGGATCCAATGCCTCTATGGTTCTGTTTGGGGAGACTTATTTTCACCGGTCAAGCGGTTACGACCGCATGAATCGGACCATATTTTATTCTTCACCCAGCCAAGCCAGATTCAACCTCACTTTTCCTAGAAGAAAAGCTTGGCTTCTCCTTGCATCTCTCACATCTTCTCTTCTCAAATTTATTCTTCACTCTCAATTCATAATCGCCCTTGAAAAGGACGACCCAACACAATGAAGATGCGAATAATGTGACAAGCAAGAGGCAAAGGCTCCAGTGTACTGATTCAGAAATATGGGAGATAGACGAGTTGGGATGAAGAGGAGTCGCAAGCTCTTGAAATCCTCAGTCATGGAGCGCGAGGTTATGCGACCATGACAAGAACTACAACAACAACCTGAATCACCGAAGAGATGGATGCTCGACGTGTGTTTTATGCGCGCACGTGTGTTTTATCCACAACGCAAGCACCAAAGAGAAATCATGATGCTCTCCATTTGGATCTAAAAAGTTAATTTAACACAATACTTATATATTTTTCATATATACAAAAAAAATTTACACTCTAAAATAAATAAAAAGAAAATCTTGACAATCAAATACGTACTATCCACATTTCATACAAAAGGAAAGGTTCTTCGTCCCAAAGCTGAGCACAAAAGTAGTACGTTCAGCTGGGCCAGCTCATAATTGGGCCCAGTGCCGAATCGCTAACCGGTTACTCCGCATGCGAGACTGACCGCATAGAATCAAGTTTAGATGACACGACTAACGACTTCCCAGTTCTATGCGTTATTGTCTCGCGCTCCCTCGGGAGCAAACGGTTCTCGCCATTTTTGAAGCACTGCATGCGCTGCGTGAAAGCTGGAGGTGGAATCAGGCTTGCCCGAACAGAAATGGTAGCACATTTTCCCTCCATTATTCTCTGATTTCCTCTCATTGCCTGATCAACATTTTGTCTCTCTCTCTCTCTTCGATTATGGCCTCTTTCGAAGCATAGAATTGGGGATTTAATGGCGTCTGCAATCTTCGTTAGTTTCTTTGTTTCTTGATATCGCGATATTATTAGGGTTTTTGAATTTGTAATCATTATCTTTTATATGGGCGTCTTCTAGTTGAAGCCGGTGTAGCCATTGGGATTCAGATTCATGAGGATTACCTAACCCTTAATGCAATCGGCCGGGATCTTCCGGGAATCAATTCTAGCTTAGTTTATAGCGCTTCAGAATATTGACTAGCAGCTGGCATTTGATTTGTCGGGGCGAAATTGTTTGAGATTGTAGAATTTCCTGTAATTTGTTTTCCTGATCCTGGCTGGTATGCGTTAGAGAGGAGATGAAAGGGTGGATTCAGGGAATCAAAATGGTGACTGAAATCGTTGATCAAAACGGAAGGATTACAACAATTAATGAAAAGGAAACTAAGCAATCTTTAATGAAACAATTATGCATACTCTCTGAAATCAATGTGTCCTTTGATCTCAACTTCGTGCAGCTGCTTTTGGTTCTCCACTAATCTCGATTTCAGCTTCAATTCATTTATGCTGCTACCAAAATTCTAGTGTAATGTCTTGCTTTTATATGGCCTGGAAACCTCGATTTTTCAAATTAACATGAAAACATCATGCTTGAAAAAAAGCTATACAGTAGAAAAATGGCTAGATAGAAGGAGAGGATGTCTGTATGCACAGTTGTTGTTTTCGTTATATGGAATGATTGGGAATTAAGCAGAAGTATGTGCAGATGAACCTTATTTTCTTGCATTTATGGACTGTGGAGATTCTTTCAATCTTTCAACTCACCCTACTAGAAGATGAGATCTTTGAGATGAGTGTGGCCCGCTGGTCTGCTAATTGATTGGTCGTCGAATTTTGAGCTGTGTGAATGATGCCTCGTGCAATTTTCTCATGAATCCAACTTGGTGTGTGTCGTTCGCAAGTCGATATTAGCTATAATTTGTAAAGAATCTTGATTATAATAGTATAAGGGAGTTGATTGATTGTGTGGAATGTGCAAGTAAACCAAGAGATAAAGAGGCCCTCTATTTCAGTAGACACACACGTCATAATGCTACACTTGAATTCCGCTGAGGCGGGAGATGCAATGCTTTTTTTCTTAGAGAATCATGAGATAGCACTATCAATATGAATGATACAATAGTCAAGTGAACTTGAGAGAGAGAAAATTGATTTCATTCTTTTATATCCCTCATACAAAGGGTCCCCTTGTATAAGACCTCGATGGCATGGGATTGGAGTAAATTCCCAATAAAAGAAAAACACACCACACTAAAATATCTAGACTCAATTGACTCATACCCTCGACTCAATGCCTAAATACTCATAATAATGTAACCGCCTTATAACTGACGGCGTGGGACCCCCAACATTCCACCAGTCCTTCAAATCGAGCTTGCCCTCAAGCTCGAACGGCCTTGGTCCTCTTGGATGACCTGATTCTCGGGCTCTGTGATTTCCTGTCATAACAACTCCTGGCAGCGCATTGCTGCAATGGAGACGACATCAAGCGGTGGGGCATCAGCATCATGTTCCCAGGTGTCACAAATGACTACAAGGAGCTGGCATGATAGATGCACTTGCATAGGGACCGGTAGAACAAGGGATTGGAGCTGAGGCTATGGAAAGGAGACTGGGGGGACTTATGGCGACAACACAAATTGTGGCGGTAGCACCGCGAGGTATGGTGGTGGCGATGTCGACTGTATTAACTGCGGGGAGGGAACAACTGGAGACGATGGTGAACACTTCTTCGGGTGTCGGTGGGAGTGGCGACTACTCTAGTGGGATCGATGGCATGGGGTGAAAGTGGCATAAGAGGTGGCTGACAGGGTTTAAATGTCGTATGGGCCTCAACGTCATAAACAACAGCCTCGGTGGAGCAATTGTAGGCAGTGGTTGGGTAGAGTAAGCTGGGATGGAGGGGCGGCGACATGTATTAGGTTGGCTAACGACCGCACTAGTGGAATTAGTGGCTGCTCCGATTTGGATTGGGACCCCGAAGTGTTGGTCAATGCTGGCGATGAAACGTGAAAGCGCGACATCAAAGGACGTCAATATCTTTGATAGTATGGAACGGAGGGCAGCCTCTTCAGCGACACTTATTTTCATGCCTAAATAATTTATTAATCAATTGCTCTAATTGCGTAATTAAATATTGATGGAGCCATTGTTGTAGGAAGGACAAGACAGACGCGTGCGGCTCGAAGGAAGGTTTGCGTGCACGGCTCGACGAAGAGATCAGGTCAATGGTTCGATATTCTATTGTTGCTTCGTGGTTTCCAGTGCGATGATCGAGAAAAAGGGTGCAGGGATTGTTGGTGAGGTCAAAGGGTGGGAGAAACCAAGAAGTCGTAGGGAGTGGTCGATTGACGTCGAAGGAGGAGTGATCGTTCGCTGGGCTCAACATCGACTAGGATGGCTTGTGTGGCATCGATGAATTAGAAGGAAAAGCAGGGCGGGAACAGAAGGAGCGGGGTTGACTAGAAGGATGTGATTGGGCATTAGCTTGCAAGAGCTCGATACGACAGAGAAGGATTTAGGTATTGAGTCGAGTTCTATCGAGTGTATGTGTCAAGTCATAGTGATATTAAAGAATGAAATCAAATTTCACTTTCTCTCTCAAGTTCTCCCTCTCTCTAGACTCTCTTCTTCCCCATTTCTAAGGTTATGGCCGAGCACGGCTCCCATTCTTCCTCTCCCTTCGCATTATCCGCAGGTTGAGCTCGGTTCACCTTGTATCTCTGCCTCCACGGCCACCTCCGACGAAGTCCCGAAGTAGGACCATATCGTAACTCCAATTGCAAAGCATATGTCAGGAATAGGGTTACAAGCAACCTCCAAAAATAAACTGAAAACTTAAATCCCGATAGAATATAGAATTTATCATCTAATTCAAAATTAAGAAATTAATTAGAATAAAATAATAGTAAATCTCGAATGATTCTGTAGAGAAAAGTTCAAACCTTCTATATACTTCTTGAATACAAAAATACTAGTATAAGTACAAATATATAGGAGAGATGAGAGGAAAACTTAGCTATACAAACAATGTGGGACTAAACACTAACTCTTATATGGGCTTTATTAATGGGCCAATACATCATGTTTTTCTAATATTCTCTAACACTCCCCCGCAAACTGGAGCGTACAAGTCGTATGCGCCAAGCTTGGATAAGAACTGATGGTACATTTGTTATGGTAATGCCTTGGTGAGAATGTCGGCAACCTGCCCAGACGCAGGAACATGCTCCAACTCTAACTTCTTTAATTGAACCTTTTCACGGACGAAATGACAGTCAACCTCGATGTGCTTGGTCCGCTCATGAAACACATGATTCTTCGCGATGTGAATTGCAGCCTGGCTATCGCAAAACAAGGTTGCAGGTGAGGGCAAAGTGACCCCCAAATCATCAAGTAGACCCTCAAGCCAGGTGAGTCCAGATACAACTGCCGTCATTGCCCGATACTCAACTTCAGCGGATGATCTAGCAACAACAGACTGCTTTTTGCTACGCCAAGTAATAAGATTTCCCCCAAAGTAGGTACAGAAGCCTGTAGTAGAGCGCCGATCATCTAGGGACCTCGCATAGTCCGCATCTGAGTATGCAACAAGAGATAGGGAGGAAGATGGCTTATATACCAATCCTTGTCCAGGAGTTGTCTTCAAATATCTGAAGATGCGTTCCATTGCCTGAAGATGAGAAGTACGAGGGGCGTGCATAAATCTGCTAACAACTCCAACAGCAAATGAAATATCAGGTCTTGTGACAGTTAGGTAAATCAATTTTCCCACAAGACGTCGATAATACGCATGGTTTGTAAGCGGGGAATCGGAGTCAGGGCCATGAGCGCATAACTTATGGTTTGCGTCCATCAGAGTTTCTACAGGTTTACACCCAGAATAGCCAGCATCGTGGAGGAGATCAAAATAATACTTTTGTTGTGACAGAACAAGACCATCGGGTCGTCTTGCAACCTCAAGCCCAAGAAAGTACCTCAATCCTCTTAGATCTTTTGTCTGAAAAACGGAGTTCAAGTATTGCTTAATTTTTTGTATCCCTATGTGTCGTCGTCAGTGATCAAGATATCATTCACATATACCAAGAGAATGAAAGTCCTAGTTGATTGATGTCGAGTGAAAAAAGAGAAGTCGACCGAGCTCCGCTTCAATCCAACATCGCGAATAACCTTACTAAACTTTTCAAACCAAGCCCGGGGAGACTGTTTGAGACCATAAATAGATTTCCGAAGAAGACATACACGAGACTCCCCCGTAGTCTCAAACCCGGGCGGTTGAGGCATGTAGACTGTCTCTTGAAAATCGTCATTAAAAAAAGCATTTTTAATGTCAAACTGATGGAGAGGCCAGTGGCGATGTACAACCAAGGAGATCAGAACACGAGCAAAATTAAGCTTAGCAACGGGAGAGAAAGTTTCCTCATAATCAAGTACCTATTGTTGAGTAAACCCACGCGCCACAAGGAGGGCCTTGAGCCTGTCAATCGTCCCATCCGGAGCATGCTTGATAGTAAACACTCACTTGCAACTGACACAGGAATGGCCGGAAGGAGGAACCAGATCCCAAGTCTGGTTGGACCAAAGAACAGTCATTTCCTTGTCCATGGTCGCGCGCCACCCTGGATGTAAAAGAGCCTCCTGCACGGAGTTAGGGATAGATATGGAGGAGAGGGAGAGAGCAAACTTGCATAGAGATGGAGCAAGGCGATGCATAGAGACATAATTCGCCATGGGATGAGCGGTAGATGATGTTGTTGGATCGTCAGTCCACCGGATAACACTGGTACAGGAAGGCTGTTGTAGAGCTCCAGAGACCGGGGTACAGCGAGTGTAGACACGAATAAGGGGTGGCTTGGATGGTGGAGGTGGAACATGTGCTGGAGGAGTTGGAAGTAGCGGTGGTAGAGAAGACGTGACGGGAACAGTCGGTCGAGGAACTGGCGGGGAGAAAAGAGGAGCAATGTCAGACGATGAGTCGTAAAATGGTTGAGACTCCTGAAAGGTGACATCAGCAGAGATAATGACTTTGTCATGAGGCGGTGAATAACACACATAGCCTTTCTGTATCCGAGAGTAACCGAGAAATATACACTTGCGGGCTCGGGGAGCGAACTTATCCGTTATTGGACCAAGATTATGAACATAGCAGGTACACCCGAACACACGAGGCGTAAGAGTAAACGGGGACTGGGAGGGAAACAGAAGGCTAAACGGAGTGGCATGATCGAGCACAGAAGAAGGCATGTGATTGATGAGATGGCATGTCGTAGAGACAGCGAAGTTCCAAAAACGAGTAGGAACATGCATTTGAAGCATTAGGGATCGCGCCACATCAAGAAGATGATGATTCTTCTGCTCTGCCACACCATTTTGTTGAGTCGTATAAGCACATGAGGTTTTATGTATAATTCCGAACTCGGTGCATAAGTTTGCAAATGTACGGCTAGTGTATTCCTTAGCGTTATCCGTATAGATAACCTTTAAAGGAGAGGCGAACTGTGTACGGATTTCATTAAGGAAGGCACGAAATGTAGTGGTAAGTTCAGTACGATCCCGCAGTAAGTACAATCAGGTTAACCGTGAAAAATCATCAATAAATATGACAAAATAACTATAACCAAACATGCTAAGGGTTTTATAAGGGCCCCAAATATCAGAATGTACTAATAAAAATAGAGTATCACTCTGAGTACAATGTGGAGAAAAGGAAACACGATGCTTTTTGTCAAAGATACATGACTCACAAGAGAACTCATGCAGAGAGACATCCAGAAGAGCATTCTTGAGAGTCTGGAGGGGAGCATGCCCGAGACGACGATGTCAGTCGGTAGTAGAAACAGTAGAAAAGGCGGAAGCAAGGATATTGAGGAGGTAGAGCCCATTTGACAGCCGTCCCTTACCAATGCTATTCTGCGTGTTCTGATCCTCCACAATAATGGTAGAGGGTGAAAAAGTAACACAATAATTGAGGTCTTGTGTAAGGCGGCTAACAAAGAGTAAGTTAAATGGGGAACCGGGAACATGAAGAGCAGAGGTTAGAGACAGAGTGGGTGTGAGGAGTATATCAGCAGCACCAGAGACGGGGGTGGTATCACCATTTTCCACAGTTATGAACTTGGGGTGAGCAGTCACGGAGTATTGCGGAGGGCGTTGCGAAGTGATTTGATGTGTGGCTCCCGAGTCCACAATCCAGTGAGAGATTTGTGAGAGACAAGAAATACCTTCATTGAAAATAGAGGCGACAGAGCCAGCCGAGCGATAAATCACCCCTTGCAGGTGTTAAAGTTGAGTGTGTAGAGCATCAATATCTACCCGAGTAAAAGCAGCAAAGTCCGTGGTAGGAGCAGCAGGAGGATCAGCCAGAGCAGCAGCTGCAAGATGTGGTGGCAGGCCGTGCTTACGATAGCACGTGGCCTCATGATGGCCATCTCGGCCGCAATAGGTGCACTTAAACAGAGGTTTTCCAGACCGACCGCATCTCCGAGTCGTGTTACGGCCGCCACGAACGGAGGATCCCTGAGCATGCGGAGCTGGGAAAGAGTATTGTAAGAGTGCTGGGGGGATAGTAATAGGAGTATCCGGGGGCGGGGTGACCTTCAGGAGCATGGAACACACATCAGATAAAGATGGTGTGGTTGTAGAGGAGAGTATCTGGGCCCGAACGATGTGGAGGTGAGAGGTGACCCGAGACATCATCATAGCGATCCCGACAGCCTCTTTCTGGGCTCGCTGAGTGGTCAGATCTATAGTGGGAGGCTGATGCTGGATCCAGGCCTCTACCAGGGTCTTGGCTTTAGCCACAAAGGAGATCATATCACCGGGATCCCCGGGATCTAGATTTTGAAGATCCGAGATAATGTTAAACTGGTGTTGCAAACTGTCCTGGCCCGAGTAAAATGAATGGAGTTCCTCCCACATGGCCTTCGCCGTGTCATGATACATCGTCATCCGATGGGGCTCAGTGTCCATAGAGTTGAGTAGCCAATATTGGACGCGACCATCATCGCGGAGCTACTCATCGTTGGGAGCGGTTGGAGTAACCTTTGTGAGGTCTTGAAGAAGACCTTTTGTCTGCAGGACACGGCGAACCGAGTGAACCCACTCGACGAAATTGTGCTTCCCATTGAGAAAGATAGTAGTAATGTGAAGTTCATCGCGATGCTCGAAACCTGGAGCCGCAACACGATCAGGAAGAACAGAGGAGGCGTTGGAGTTCTCGGAAGCCATGAGACCGCAGCGGTTAGAAAATGGCAAGATTTGGGCGGGCAGCGAGTAGCGAGGGGAGAAGCCGGAAACAGACCGGCACCAAAAGGGAGACCGAGTGGCTAGAGAAAGACCGTGCGGGCAGCAAGTAGAGAGGGAGACCGTGCGGCAAGTAGCAAACCGCAGGAAAAACAAGAACTAGATCGGGCGACAAGGAGCAGACCGCAAGCGAATAGAAACTAGTTCGAGCGGCGAAGAGCAGACCGCACCAAGAAATAACCGCGGCGAATAGGCAGTCTGTGCGGTTAGAAGCAACCTGCACTGGAGCGGAAAAAAACAGTCCGCGCGAATATCAGAGCAATCCGCGAAGCGAGAAGTGGTAAGGCGGTTGCCAAGGAGGAGGGCAAAGAAACCGCAACGAGAAGTAAATCGCGCGGCAAGGAGACCCCAGCGAGAAAAACAGTTTGCAGCGGAAAGGCAGTCCGCAGCGGGTTGAGCGGGAAGCCGGATGATAGAAAGTAACCGCGAGAAGCTACCCGACTAACAAGGGAAGCCGCAACGGGTTGAGGTTACACGGCTAACACGGGAAGCCGCAGCGGATAGAAAGAAACCCATGACGGTTAAGAAGACCAATCCGTACGGGGGGGGGGGGTCCACGTGCCAGAGATAGGGGAGGCTATAAAGGAGCGGAGAAGAGAAGGAGGTGGATCCACGGGATAGTGATGGAGGCGGGTAGAAAACGGAGAAGCCGCAAGGTCAAGCAGTTAGGCAGGAATACGGGCCGCCCGGTTAACTAGAGAGCTGGGTGGTTTGAGAAAAATTAGGCCGGACTGTTTGCTCTTGTTGAAACCAAAAACTAGTCTCTCGTGGAGTTCGGGGTCCCAAAAGAGGGGTGACCTCACACCTACTACACTCGGGGGAACGTCACGGGATGAAGACTTAGGAAACTACGAACAGACCCTCGGCTCTAGCGCGGAGGTCCCACCACACACTCGGAAGGTCACAGGAACCCTTCCCCTCCCTCACCAAAGGGCTAGGCTGGGCGCCTTGGAGAGCTCTCTCTACTCTACCAAGAAGAAGCTAAGGGAGGAGGAGGTAAGGAAATCTCATCCTCTCCAAAGGCACCCAAGGGGGTCTATTTATAGTTTTTCTAAGTCTGGGGTCAAAATGACCAAAATGCCCCTAAGGCAAATAAGCCTCAAGCCAATAGGAAAACACCACATCGGGGGGTAGAGAGGTAATCCCCCCTCAAGGGCACAACGGTAAAAACAGGTCGGGCGAGCTGGCGGTTATGCGAGAAGCGAGGGGCAGCCTGGGCGAACAGGCGGCTTGCGAGACGAGACAGTCTGCGGTCTGCCTGACGAGAGGACCTGCCTGACGAGAGGGCCTGCCTGACGAGAGGGCTTGCCTGACGAGAGGGCCTGCCTGACGAGAGGGCCTACCTGACAAGAGGACCTGCCTGACGAGAGGGCCTGCCTGACGAGAGGTCCTGTCTGACGAGAGGGCCTGTCTGACGAGAGGGCCTGCCTGACGAGAGGTCCTGCCTGACGAGAGGTCCTGCCTGACGAGAGGTCCTGCGTGACGAGAGGTCCTGCCTGACGAGAGGTCCTGCCTGACGAGAGGGCCTGCCTGACGAGAGGGCCTGCCTGACGAGAGGTCCTGCCTGACGAGAGGGCCTGCCTGACGAGAGGGCCTACCTGACGAGAGGACTTGCCTGACGAGAGGGCCTACCTGACGAGAGGGTCTGCGTGACTCTTGAAGGGGGCCCTGGGGAGATAAATATTTCCTCCTATTTATAAGGTTAAGCCAAAATTGGCCACCAAGAGTGTAAGATCTCTCAAAAGCTTAAAAACCCACAGCTGGTTCTGCGACTGTCGGGAGGGCCCTACTCGGCGAATACGGGGTTGTACACAATCCCCGCTCTTTTCGAGCTTGACACAAGCTCGGAAAGAACATCCAACCCAACGTATTCGCTGAGTGGTATTCTTAGGGGTGAAAATCACTTGGCCTCCTCACGGGGTCAACCTGCCAGACCATCTAATGAGAGCCTGGGTGACGAGACCACCTCGGGGAAAAGAACTGGGCTACCACGAGAGGTACCACCGGACCTGTTAGCTAGTGGGAGCCTGGCAGCGGGACCATCATTGGAGCAAAAGAACTAGGCTACCACGAGAGGTACCACCGGACATGCCAGCTAGAGGGAGCCTGTCAGCGGGACCGTCATCGGAGCAAAAGGACTAGGCTACCACGAGAGGTACCACCGGACCTGCCATCTAGAGGGAGCCTGACAGCGGGACCGTCATCGGAGCAAAGGGACTAGGCTACCACGAGAGGTTACCACCGGACCTGCCAGCTAGAGTGAGCCTGACAGCGGGACCGTCATCGGAGCAAAGGGACTAGCAACCACGAGAGGTACCACCGGACCTGCCAGCTAGAGGGAGCCTGGCAGCGGGACCGTCATCGGAGCAAAGGGACTAGGCTACCACGAGAGGTACCACCGGACCTGCCAGCTAGAGGGAGCCTGGCAGCGGGACCGTCATCGGAGCAAAGGGACTAGGCTACCACGAGAGTTACCACCGGGCCTGCCAGCTAGAGGGAGCCTGGCAGTGGGACCGTCATCGGAGCAAAGGGACTAGGCTACCACGAGAGGTACCACCGGGCCTGCCAGCTAGAGGGAGCCTGGCAGCGGGACCGTCATCGGAGCAAAGGGACTAGGCTACCACGAGAGGTACCACCGGGCCTGCTAGCTAGAGGGAGCCTGGCAGCGGGACCGTCATCGGAGCAAAGGGACTAGGCTACCACGAGAGGTACCACCGGGCCTGCCAGCTAGAGGGAGCCTGGCAGCGGGACCGTCATCGGAGCAAAGGGACTAGGCTACCACGAGGGTACCACCGGGCCTGCCAGCTAGAGGGAGCCTGGCAGCGGGACCGTCATCGGAGCAAAGGGACTCAGGACCCTTCTTCCTCTTCTTGGAGGTGGAGAAGCGAAGCTGAAAGCTCCGGCTCAAGTCTCCGAACCCGAAGATGGACCTTGGAGGGAGTTGATGGAACCAGTCTCTCGCCTTCTCTTTTAAGGTGATCGCAAATAGACGGCACTTGAAGGCGTCCGTCATTGGCAGGATGGAGACGGCATCCTCAAACCACTGCAAGTGCTGGATGGGGTCATCCCTCCCGGTATAGTATGTCTTGTCAAGTTCCCTGAACCCCTCGGGAACGGGAGCTGAGAGGATCAACTCGCTGAAGGGTGACCCCATGAGGGGTGGTCTTGCGGTTTCTACTGGCGCGACTTGACCGCCTAAAGGGCGAGCACTCGACGGGCTGGGGAACAGCTCCCGGATGGGGAGGTCTCGCTCGACCCCCTCTCCCATTCTTTCCTTCACAGGTCGCCTACCTGGTGCACTTCCTTCTCCCCCTGCTGGGGTCATCTCGCTTGTACCGCTGGGAGGCAGCTCGCTGAGGTCCCCGGGAGCCGGTCCCTGGGGGGTGGGGGCTGAGATGTCAGCCCGAGGGGCAATGCTTCGCAACATCTCCATGATGCCAGAGATGGAAGCCATGAACTCTTCCCTTCCTACGAAGGGTCCTGGGTTGGGGAGACCACCGAGGTCATCACTACCTCCCTGATCTCCAGTCATGACACTCTCCCGAGATCTTCTGTGCTGGTCACTTTCCACGCTCACCGCACCAAAATGTTGAAACCAAAAACTGGTCTCTCGTGGAGTTCGGGGTCCCAAAAGAGGGGTGACCTCACACCTACTGCACTCGGGGGAACGTCACGGGATGAAGACTTAGGAAACTACGAACAGACCCTCGGCTGTAGCGCGGAGGTCCCACCACACACCCGGAAGGTCACAGGAACCCTTCCCCTCCCTCACCAAAAGGCTAGGTTGGGCTCCTTAGAAAGCTCTCTCTACTCTACCAAGAAGAAGCTAAGAAGAAGCTAAGGGAGGAGGAAGTAAGGAAATCTCATCCTCTCCAAAGGCACCCAAGGGGGTCTATTTATAGTTTTTCCAAGTCTTGGGGTCAAAATGACCAAAATGCCCCTAAGGCAAATAAGCCTCAAGCTAATAGGAAAACACCACATCGAGGGGTAGAGAGGTAATCCCCCCTCAAGGGCACAACGGTAAAAACAGGTCGGGCGAGCTGGCGGTTATGCGAGAAGCGAGGGGCGGCCTGGGCGAACAGGCGGCTTGCGAGACGAGACAGTCTGCGGTCTGCCTGACGAGAGGACCTGCCTGACGAGAGGACCTGCCTGACGAGAGGGCCTGCCTGACGAGAGGGCCTGCCTGACGAGAGGGTCTGCCTGACGAGAGGACCTGCCTGACGAGAGGTCCTGCCTGACGAGAGGGCCTGCCTGACGAGAGGGCCTGCCTGACGAGAGGTCCTGCCTGACGAGAGGTCCTGCCTGACGAGAGGTCCTGCGTGACGAGAGGTCCTGCCTGACGAGAGGTCCTGCCTGACGAGAGGTCCTGCCTGACGAGAGGGCCTTCCTGACGAGAGGGCCTGCCTGACGAGAGGTCCTGCCTGACGAGAGGGCCTGCCTGACGAGAGGGCCTACCTGACGAGAGGACCTGCCTGACGAGAGGGCCTACCTGACGAGAGAGCCTGCGTGACTCTTCAAGGGGGCCCTGGGGAGATAAATATTTCCTCATATTTCCAAGGTTAAGCCAAAATTGGCCACCAAGAGTGTAAGATCTCTCAAAAGCTTAAAAACCTACAGCTGGTTCTGCGCCTGCCGGGAGGGCCCTACTCGGCGAATACGGGGTTGTACAGCTCTGATACCATGTAGAGAAAGGTTCAAACCTTGTATATACTTCTTGAATACAAAAATACAAGTATGAGTACAAATATATAGAGAGAAGAGAGGAAAACTTAGCTATACAAACAATGTGGGACTAAACATTAATTCCTATATGGGTCTTATTAATGGGCCAATACATCATGTTTTTCTAATATTCTCTAACAGATTCAAATGCTAATAAAAAAAAAAATTTCTTCGTCTTGTGTTGCATCTGTCCTGTTAAAACAGAGTTGCTTGCTTGTCTCTTTATCATTTTTGATTCCCATCTTCTTAAATTGTCGTGATGGTTACTCTTCCAGGCAACCTGGAGTCTTCGAAGTAGCTTCAGGAGAGACAATGTTAATGGTCGTCATTATGGATTATCTTATCAGAAGAGGCAAGAAATCAAAGAAGCTTTTGGGCTTTTTGATATAGATGGATCTGGTATGAAATGCTAGTTATAAATTGCTCCATTTCAGTATAGAACTTTTCAATCATTTTCTCTCTCTCTCTCTCTCTCTCTCCTATAACTCATGATTTTTTTGCTCATCATGTAATAGGAACCATTGATGCCAAAGAATTAAATATTGCCATGAGGTATTTACTATTTTAAGAAGTTTATATCATCTTAAGATGCATATGAAACCATTGTTACGCAAGCGCAATGACGATCTGTGCAGCATCTTATTTTGTATTTTTGATCAACATGTGTGCAACATCTTATTTTGTATTTTTGATCAACATGTATCTTTAATATGTAAGGGCACTATTGAAATGTGTATGTGAGCCCCCCCACCCCCCACACACACACATATAAAGGAGGCTTGGGAGTTTTATACGAACTTCCTGGGGTTAGACACAAGTATTCTACAGGAGTGTATCCAATTTCTTGTGTTTTATTGGAAGTTAATTCTTTCTTGGCAACACCCATTCACATTTAATAATGTGCTTCTCAACTCCTTCCTTGCAGAGCCTTGGGATTTGAGATTTCAGAAGAGGTAAAGCTTTTGATTTAGTCCAGTATCTAATATCGATCAATTATGAGTTGCTTATTTGTTTTTTTTTATGCTAAGGTTGATGGGATAGTCTTTACTATTCAGAGGTTTTATGTTAACCGAATGAAAAGGAATTGTTTGAATTCTAGTTTTTCACTAGCAGCTTTTAGTAAAACTGGACGCAAAATTTTGAATAATTACCAAAACTTTCCCTGAAAGTTAGCATAATTATAAAAACCTTCCTTATAAGTTTACATTTCATAACATAAATGCACAAAAATACCCATTGGAGTAAATTTTCATGGTGGTCTTTTTATGATGGATGTCATGAAATGCAAATTTATTGAGGAGATTTTTTATATTTTCAAGAGTAAGAGGGGTGCAGTCTGTAATTTAGCAAACTTAGAGGGGAGGTCCTACAAAATGTTATGTTAAACTAAAATTTAAGGGAAGAATAATCTTTGCATAATGATTGTATTTGTCATCGATCATTAACAAATACGGCTTCAGTGGGAGTTGTACCCCTCAACTCACATTTTACTAGGCCGTGTCAAGACCACCGGAGTTAATGTTCATTGGTTCATATTGAAAGAACATGTAGAAAACTATATTACTAATTTTATTTTTACCCAATCAAGCATTAATTTGTTTTATGAGGTTCACTGATGTTTGTCATAATTTTAGACATTATTTTTTTACTTAGGTAAATTTCTTATTTTGATTCATGAGATTGGAGTTTTTTTCATATAAACAGTAATGGTTTCGTCACTAGTAAAGAAAAGTGTCGAGGCAAAAAGTGTCTTTGGTCTTATATGTTGAAAAGATGAAAATGGGGTATTGTTGGTGTTACTTTGGGTCATGAACAGTTGAGTGTGAGAAGTTCGGAGACGATAAGGCTTCGCACAACGCGAACCTTTAGCCATGTGTGCATTTATTGATTGAAAATTTAGTTACAAATCGAGCTCGTGGACTTTGTTTTCCAAGGTTCGAATATCACGTGAGTGCTATGGCTCCATTGTTAGTGGTTCCTCAAGGTATTTATTCACCCCTATTTATACTAGTAGAAGGTCTACCCACAGGCAGTTACATGAAGAGTGGGCTGCCTGAGCGGTCACACAATGTAAAATAAACAAGTAAATACAAGTTATGTTGGGTAGGACCTTGAAGGTGCCGGTGAGTGAGAATGGGGGTTGGAGAGATCAACAAGAGTGTTCGCGACAGCACGATAATATGAAAAATGTGTTGAGATGTCTGTGAGAACCACATTCTTTGAGATAAGAGGGGCTTCAAGATGTTAAGTGAATACTGGCGAGATCTAGTTGAACAAAAAGAAAAAGCTCATTTAATTAGGGCAACACTAGGCTATTTATAGCCTTACAATAATACTAACTATTATAAATTATTACAACACTCCTCAAGATTAGCGAAAGATATTCACTAAGCCCATCTTGTTACAACCCCGATCATATCATCTGAACTGAGTCCCTTGGTTAAGCAGTTTGCAACCTGACCCTTGGTCGACACGTGACTCAACTCCAGTAGCCCACTATCAAGTTTCTCCTTGATGAAAAATCTATAAATCTCTATATGTTTGTTGTGATTGTTCTGGACTGAGTTATTTACAATACTGATGGCTGATTGACTGTCACGCCACAGCTTCATCCTATCTCATTGATCTAGCTTCAACTCCCCAAGCATTCATTTCAGCAATAGGAGCTCTGCAACCCCCACTGTCATGGCTCTATACTCCGCCTCTGCTGTCGATCTAGCCACTACCGACTGCTTCTTGCTCCTCCATGAGACCAAGTTGCCTCCCACAAATATGCAATAGTCTGAAGTAGACCTCCTATCATCCGCGCAGCTTGCCCAGTTAGAGTCGTAATAGCCTTCGATCCTCACATGCCCATTCCTTCTGAAGGCCAACCCCTTTCTAGGGTCACTCTTCAAGTATCGCAAAATCTGGTACAGTCCATCCATATGACTCTTCCTCGGGTCATGCATGTAGCGGCTTACCACACTAACAGAGAATAAGATGTCCGGGCGAGTGTGACTTAAATAGATCAACTTCCCAACTAGCCTTTGATACATTTCCCGATCTACTGGTTCTCCGGCCTCTACACCCAGTTTACACCTCTGATCGATTGGCGTCGCAGTGGGTTTGCATCCAACCATCCCAGTTGAGACGACCAATCTCTTGTTCATCATCCTCTGTAATGATCATGTTGTCCAAATACACTGCAAACATGGTGGTATAACCTTCATCCTGCCTGAAAAAACAGTGTGGTATGCATTGATCTGGTGATACCCCATCCCAATCATTACTCTCCTGAATCTCTCGAACCACGCGCGGGGTGACTGCTTCAGCCCATATAGGGATTTATTCAACCTGCAGACTCTACCTTCTGTCTTGGCCGTACCAAACTTCGGTGGTATCTCCATGTACACCTCCTCTGCTAAATCTCCATGAAGGAATGCATTCTTCATATCTAGTTGGTGCATCATCCATCCACCGTTCACCGCTAGACTGATGGGAGTCCTAACGGTGCTCATCTTTGCAACGTGTACAAACGTCTCATCGTAGTCGATGTCATAGGTCTGGTTGTACCCCTTGGCAACCAATCGAGCTTTATAGCACTCAACCTGTCCATCCGGGTTCTGCTTCACTGTGAACACC
The DNA here is from genome assembly GCA_039513925.1 of Platanthera zijinensis. Classification (NCBI taxonomy): domain Eukaryota; kingdom Viridiplantae; phylum Streptophyta; class Magnoliopsida; order Asparagales; family Orchidaceae; genus Platanthera; species Platanthera zijinensis. The sequence goes on from CM077091.1 coordinate 158,836,293, forward strand.
CACTTGCACTCAAAAGCCTTCTTGTCCTTTGGCAGTCGTGCCAACTCTCAGGTGTTAATCTTCTCAAGAGCCCTCATATTTTCCTTCATCGCTGCCTTCCATTTCAGATCGTCTTTGGCAGCCTGTCAATTGTTAGGTACAATAACACGATCCAAAGATGCAATGAATGCCCCGTAAGTAGAGGAAATATGATCGTAAGAGACAAAATATGCAATATCTCAACCGTATCTGTCAGGAGGATTTCTTGCATTGCTGCGAGTAGTCTTCCGTAACATAAGAGAAGAAGTAGGGGGAGAGGAAAGGATGTCACCTGAGGTTTGTTGAGGTGTAGGTGTTTCAGGAGTAGGGAGCGACGTAGCCAATGGACTAGGAGCTAGACTGGGCACCGACACTGGATCTGGTAATGTTGACAGATTTCTCCTCCTACTGTACGTTAGCACTTCCCCCTGAGCCGTAGGTCTCACATCTTTCCTCTCCTCCTCAATCTCCTCCTCATGCTCATCATCGCTCACCTACTCCTCCGCAGATCCTCCCTGTCATAATCCCATATTTGTCACCAACCTTTCTCTCTCTAGCCTCATACTTCAGTATCTGATGAGTCTAATGTAGGTAGGGTTCCTTCTTGTCGGTAGTACTGTTCTAGCTCTCTGAAGTGAACATTCATGCCCACGAAACATCTTTTATCCACTAGGCTCCAACACATGTACCCCTTCTGAGTGCAAGAGTAGCCCACAAACATACACTTGACTGCCCTTACATCAAGCTTACCGACACACGACCTGTTTTTCTTCACAAAGCACACACACCCGTATACCTTCAAGGGAAGTATCCCCCCATTATGTCCCTGTAGCTGCTGACGCGGAGACTTCCAACCCAGAATCTGTGATGGCATCCTGTTGATCAGTTGTGCCGCTGTCAACACTGCATATCCCCACAGACTCTCAACAACCTTCATGTCGAGCATCATACTCTTTGCCACCTCCAAAAAGTGTTTGTTCTTCCTTTCCGACACTCCATTTTGTGTCGGTGTGTAGGCACAAGTTGTCTGATGCAATATCCCATGAGCTGATAAGTATTCCTCCATTGCCTTGTTTGTGTATTTTGTCTCATTATCCGATCTTAGAACCTTAATCACTGCAGCATATTGTGTCTGAACAAGCTTATGGAAATCCCGGAAGCAGGTAAGTACCTCACTCTTAGATTTCATCAAATATAGTTAAATAACACGAGATGCACAATCAATAAAAGTGATAAAATACTTATAACCATTCAAAAAACTCAAAGTACAAGGTCCTCAGATATCAAAATGAATAGCATCAAAAATAGAAGAGTTTCTTCGGCTCGTACTAGCATACGAACTCCTAGTAAGTCTGCTTAAATCATAAGCATCACACACCAATTTTATTTTATTTGTTGTTTCAAAAATAACATGAAATAATCTCGCTACAGTCTTGAAGGAGGGGTGCCCCAACCGCCTGTGATGGAGTATCAGCATATCCTCAGCACTCATCTTCTGTCCTTCAGCTCCTATTTTCTCTACCACAGAGACCAGAGCCATATCCAATCCTTCCTGATCTAGATACCATAACCCGTCATGCCAAGTCTCAGTCCCAAATATCCGTCTCGTCCCTTTTTTCCTAGAAAGTCGCATTGGGAATATCAAAGAAAACAACACATCTCAGTTGAATGATTATGAAACTAATGGATAAAAGGATAACTGGGAAAGAAGGAGCATGCAAGACATTAGATAGTTTTACTGAACTTGAACAATTAACAGTACCCCAACCGACCAATGGCTGGAACGTACCATTCGCCGTCTGGATGCTATATGGAGTAGCTAGACGAGTGTAGGAGGAGAACTCGCCTGCGTTTCCTATCACGTGGCATGATGCGCCTGAGTCGATGATCCAATCTGATGCCCTGGAAGAAGATTTAGAGATGCAAGAGCGAGAGATCCATCAGATGGGTGGGCATACATAGTGACCCCCCCCCCCCAGCTCCATCTATGTTCTCCTCGCCCGCCTGTTTCCTCTTGATGCCCTCCATCATGGTAAGTAGGGTTTGATCCTCCTGTGCATAAATAACACCAAGTTCATCCGCACATTCAGTCAATGCCCAAATTAGTTAGATAGCCTATTCTGCTTCCACGGGCACGACCACGTCCACGTCCACGTCCACGGCCACGTCCCCTTCCACCACCCAAATCTCTTTCCTTGGGCTGCTTGGGGCACACTTGCCTCAGATGGCCCACCTCGCCACAGTCGTAGCATTGTCGGGTTTCTTCCCTCTGTCCAGTAACACCAGGGGCAGCAACTGCTAGTGCTGACTTCAAAGTCGTGGACCCTCCTGTTCTTGCTTGAAGTTTAAGACGTGTATCCTCCCGAATCATAATAGAGATGGCCTCCGTGAGTGTAGGTATCGTCGTACCAGAAAGGAGTAGGACTCTCCGTTGATCGAACTTGTCGTCTAACGCCTTCAGGAACTTCATCATCCTTTCCTCCACGATGATCTTGGAAGTCCGACACTGTGAGTCTCTACAACATATCCAGCCAGAGGCGTGATCGTAATTCACACATATCTGTTCCAACTCAAAGGCGTACTCCGACACTATTTTCTCCCCTTGAACAGTGTCATCAATTTCTTCTTTCACCTGAAAGACCCGTAGAGTGTTCCCCACACCATCATATGTGCTCTTCAGCTTATCCCAAACTTCCATGACTATGTCGAGACCATCTACCATGACGGTAATCGATGGGACAACCGAGCTAAGAAGTCACATAAACACAGTCATATGGGTCGACTCCCATTCATCTCTAGCCGAGTTCCCTGGTTTCTTCAACGCCCCTGTCAGGAAGCCCCCAACTTGTTTCGCTTCAATAATTTTTTTTGCATGGCGTGACCAACGCACGTAGGTCGTCGGTCCATCAAGTTTCAAATCAATCAGTGGAAGTTCCAACCTCGCCGGTCGTTGTGATGAACCAAACACCCTCAACAATGTGGTCAACTCATTCGGGCCCAATAACTTGAGGACGTCTTCCATCATTCCTTCCTTCGGCGGCATGGATCAACTTCCGCACCGATCACCGTAACAATCAATGCCTCCTCCCGCCCTTGATCTGATCACCTCATCTTGATATCCGCTTGGATACGAACGTGTTGGTGCTGGAGACCTGCTAAATGCGTTGGTTTCCCACTGCGACCAGTCTTGAGCAACCCGAGATGGCGGCAGCCGCTGGATTCGGCGACGGGAGGGGTGTGGCCCGCATCCCTAGAGGCGGAGTTCCTCTGTCAAGCACAGATTTGGAATCCCTAGAGCCGGAGGTCCTCCGTCGAAATCCGAGGCGGAAGCCGTTAAAGGCGGCGGCGGAAGAGACGTTCCTGCAGCCCTAGAGGCGGAGTGACTGCAGAAATCCCGCGGCCCTAGAGGTGGTGCTCCGTCAAACGCCGATCCCGCAACCCTAGAGGCAGAGGTCCTCTGTCGGCGGCGAAAGAAGCGTGCGCAGAAGAGTCGGCGGGTCCTCCGTCGGTGGCGGAAGAAGCTGAGTGCAAATCTGTCGCGGAAGGAGTCGCGGAAGTGGACCGCTCGATTTTTTTTTTCGCGACTCTGATACCAAGTTAAACGAAAAGAAAAAACTCATTTTATTAGGGCAACACTTGACTATTTATAGTCTTACAGCAATACTAACTATTACAAATTATTACAACAGATCTTGAGTTTTGAATTTCTTTGGACATATTGGAAATGTTGTGGTGTCGGCAAACATCTATTCGTACCTATCGTAGGGAGAGGTCACAAAACTCTGGGTAGACAAAGAAGCTTGAAAAGAATGTTGGGAGGAGAAAAGAGCAAACGTGAGAAAATAGGAGAAACAGTTTCAGATGAATTTTATCATTTAATAGCAAGCTTTTAGATATCCAAGAAGTATCCTAGTCTATTTAAGATAGACATCTAACGAGCATGTTGGGGATAACGTGGAATCCATCCTTCAGACACAACCAAATCAATACATGATGACACAAGAAACACAACAATCTGAACCATGCAATATATATACACACACACACGAGTGCCCGACACGGGGCTCCGCCCCTATGGCCAAGCGCGACAGTACCCGGTCAGCGAAGGCGGACTTTGCCCACCCCCAGCGGGCTACGCCCATGACGCTGCGGGCTGTGCCCGCATCAAGGCGGGTTGTGCCCGCAACATATACATATGAGTACTCAAAATGACTGTTAAAATATTTAAATCAAGATTACAATTTTTATTTTGTAAAAAATGTACGATTTTAAGTAAAAATATCAATTTCTCTCCTCGTTCTTTCTTTCTCTCTCCCTCTCTTTCTCTCTCCAATTTATATATCTAAATTTACTCTAGCCATATTAAAGCTGCCTCCTCTAGGAGACCTATTTTTTTTGCTTTTGTCCAGCAAAAATGATCCGATGGTACCATATTTCGGGAGGTTGATCCGACGGCCACACTTTCTTCCATAGATTTTAAAAGCATGGCTTTTAAATGTCATTTGATATATCTTTTATAATATTATATATATATATATATTTATATATATATCCGCAAAATCCATATACAAAGAAGTATTCCGACGTTCGTTACAGAAACACTGCGGAGAAGCCAGACTCACTCGATCCGTGAGAGAGAGAATAATCTTGACTGCAATCCACTAGTACAGCGGACACACAAGGTTCGTGACAAAAAGAACTTTTGACGTCTTCAGATGACCCACCACCACCGGAGAAGCACCCCACCAAGACTTGGCCTTGCCGCATTTATGCAGCCTGCCATCGTCTCCTGTCTCCAAGACATCATCTCGGCAACTACTTTGATCCCACCAACTCTCGCCAACAAAAGACGCGTTGCTGCCTCCTCTTCGATGCACCTAAACGTGCATCACCGCCATGCCAAAACAGCCTGGCTACTTTGCCAATGCTCCATCTTCAACTCTATCGCCATCGACGACCTCATGCCACCAGAAAAAGGGAAGAAAGTCGAGCTCAAAGCCTCAAAATAGCTCATCAATGCATGGACCAGCTCTCCACCATCTGTTGTCTCCACCACGTCGACATGGTCTTACGGACGTACTCCGACATTCGCCGGCACCGGCCACGGTCCCTTGGCCGCTCTTGGTCTCGAGAGCAAAATAAGAGGAGGCTCACGAGTTCTCCATTGGCTGGAGCTTGTCTTGTCTTCTTCGATTTCTAGCTGGAGATGGGTGTCTCTTTATAAGTCAAAAATGTAATTTATAAATATACTTTTTTTTCTTTTGTGATTGAATGATTCATGTGACCTTCTTCAAAGTCAAAGGTGAGTTACTTTTCTCTTTTTTTAATCATTCACCTTAAGTGCATAGATGGCCAGCTTTAATTAGGATTAGTTGGAGGTTTGAAATATCAAGCCAACCCAACAATCACCACCTTGGATTGAATTTAAAACACCACCACAAAGCATTGTCAGCATGAAACAAGGTCTGCACAAAACAATGTCTACACCAAGCACTAATCTGTGCGATGCACCATCTTAAGTTCGAGGCGTCAGCCGACTTACTCTATTCGACTTCATCTCTGCTCTGATTCTCCTACGGGATGTCGATGCACCCGGGTCGCCAAAGATGTCTCGCTGAATCCGAATCACAGAAGTGAGATCCACTTCACCACCTCGACTATCCACCATGTTACCCGCAAAAATCATGGACACACTACCTCACATCGGGGTTCCCATTAGCTGGTAACGATGTTGAATCCCTGCGCAGCTTGGGCACTATATGCACCCTCTCAAGCATGTGCATCACCTCATCATGCATCATCTTGTCACTCATTCATGTCCCCGTGACCTCGTACCTCGAGTTGTCACCTCCAAAGATCAAAACATTGATGCATGATGTGTTGCAACACACCGGGATCTAACATCCAACTGTCAGAACCGCTCTGATTCTCAGTGATGGCTGAGACATTATCACTCTGCACCCTGACCTGGCGTCACTCAGTCCGCACCCTAAACTAGCGTCACTCAGCCTGCACCCTGACCTCGAGGTTTTTCGCACGCTGTGAACTCTCTCTCTTGTATGACTGCACTGTCTGTAATGGTAACAAACCATACCCTCATTCATTTTAGATCAAGATCATGCTCTCTCAATCCCTTGTCGAACTGCCTCACCTTACCCTTCGCTAGTTCCAAGATGTGACCTCCCCTAGGAGCAGGGCCCTTTGTCATCTGTCTGGATAGCACTGCGATCGTGACCTCAAGCTTAACTATATCGTTCTCATACAAGAGCTTCATCACCAAGGCTGATAAGTCTTTGTGAGTGAGGTAAGAAGTGATAAGTTCTTCGTGTCTTTCTCTGTATCTCTGCTAACTGCCTTTCACTGACATAGAAAATCACTGAACATATTTTGTTTTTCCCACAAATTATCTCCTCTCTGTAACATATCAACAGGCATCATGACTCTCTTATAGACTTGCACCTGCCATTGCTCAAACTCACCACTGTCATTGAACTTCTTCACTAAAAAAAATCATTTGGATTCTCGTTCTTCCCTTTCATGGTTGTGCTATGGTACGACTAGGAGACTTAATTAATTCAAATGTCAAATTTGAAAGGATGAGCAGAACTAGTCGTCATCCACCACAGTCAAACCTTCCCCGAATGTTTGATCAGTCTTCTACAGAACCTAGCTCTAATACCACTTGTTGGGGATAATATGGAATCCATCCCCCCAGGTGCAACCAAAATAATACAGGGTGACACAAGAAGCGCACAAAAATCCTAAACTACGTGCACCTCATATATAAAAATATATAACTGCAATATTCAATATACAAATAAGTATATCAACGCATGTTACAAAAACACCGCAGAGAAGCCGGACTCACTCGATCCGCGGGAGAGAGAACAATCTTGTGCGTCTGTTGTGCAACCAATATTATTCTCCCTCCCGCGGATCTAGTGAGTCCAGCTGCTCTGCGATGTTTTTGCAATGGGCGTTGGTATACTTCTTCATTTATTGAATATTGTAGTTAAATATTTTTGTATATGCAGTGCACGTGGTTCAGGATTTTTTTTCTCTTCTTGTGTCACCCTGTGTTAATTTGGTTGCGCCTGGAGGATGGATTCCGCATTATCCCCAACAAAGCATACTATTATGAGCCTATTTCGGGATCTCGTCGGAGGAGGTCGGGGAGTTGGAGATACAAGGGAGTCAAGCTCACCCTAAGGAGGATAAAGTTTTTGAATGAGGAAGAGGGGGATTCTTGCTCAACCCTACAATGGGAAATGAAGGGGGAGGAACTAAGGCCCGGTGAGTGCAAACAGTCGAGGGTGACGGAGAACCCGCTGAAATTGAGTTGCCGTGGCGCTAACTGGGGGGTTGCGAAAGGAATGGATCTAAAGGGACCGCCGGAACAAGCGACTGGAGTGGAGGCTGCGGGATGGAGACCGCGGGGACTAATTGGCTCCAGTACAAGGTGTGGCGGCACCACCACTGGCGGTGACATAAATTTTTGCGAGACCATTATAGGGCTTTGAGGCGACGATGACGGCTATGTGAACTACAGAGAGGAAACAACCGGAAGCGATGGTGGAGCGACAGGAACCGTGGAGAGTGGCGGAGTATCTTCAAGCAATGGTAGGATTGATAAATGCACCGGGTGGAAGTGGGACTCTGAATTATACCATGCCAATGCTGGTGGTGTGTCACCACATCGTGACTTGATATAACACTGACATCTTCAAGAACATCTAACGAAGGGTAGCTTGTTCTGCCACACTCATACTCATGCTAAATTATTTAATGATTCAATTACTTCTGAAAGAAGTAATCAATTTAATAAATAATAGCATGCGTTGTGTTGGAGAAAAGTAGGTGTGTGGTGTACTGCTCGAGGACAGGTGAGAGCTCGACTCGACAAGAGTTGCGACTGAGTGTAGGCTTGTTGAAGCAGCAGCAGCAACAGCTTGGCAACAATTAATGGCAGTGGGCAAGCGGTGGAAGATTTAGATTTCGTTTGGTTCGGCGTTTCGCCGCTTTCATTTGGAGCAAACGCCGTCGAACGACGGGTAAACAAACGAGCGCCGCCGGCGTTTGCTCTGTTTGCACCCGCCGGACAGAGAAAAAACCGTCAAAACTGAGCTTTTCCAACCCCGTCTCCCCCCCTCCGGTTCGACCTTCCGTTTGGACCCGCCAGCTCCTCCCGCCACCGCTCAATCAAATGAAGCCTTAGGAGTTGGTTGAGCTGCTAGCTAGCGCCAGTGGTTTGAACTCCCCCTGAAAGTTAGCATAATTATAGGTTGTCCCTCTCTTTTTTTGAAATTACAAAAGCCTTCCCTGAAGTTTACCTTTCAAAATATCCATGCACAAAAATACCCCTTCTGAGTGAGTTTTCAGGAGTCTATTTATGCATGGATGTTATGAAAGTAAAAGAGGAGTTATTGTAATTTCAAAAGTAAGAGGGGTGCAACCTATAATTTAGAAAACTTGGACGGGAGGTCCCCGTAAATGGCCCTACATTGATATTATGTAATATAGTCTGCTAACTAACACCAACGCCTCATTTGCTTTCTTTTATCTCTTTCTTCTTTATTCCGCATGTTGCTCAGTATTGATGTTCTAAAAATAATAATAAGGGTCCATTCGGTGAACAGAATTAGAGCTCCCTTTTAATGAAAATTGACCTCTAATTTTAATTCCAGAGCCTCAACCTCATCAAAATGAGCGGACCCTAATTGATTTGAGTACACACACGTCTATGGATAACTGCAAGTGTATTTTAGATGTTGAACACCTATTTTGTAAATAATAACTTGCCATACTTTTATTGGATGCTTAAAATAGTGTCTCAGATTTTTAAAACTGAAGCATAGAAGTATTTCATTGGTGCAGCAAATTGATGAGATGATTGCTGAAGTGGACAAAAATGGAAGTGGTACAATTGATTTTGATGATTTTCTATACATGATGACTGATAAGATTGAAGAAAGGGATAGTGAGGAAGATCTAAAGAAAGCTTTTCATATTATTGATCATGACAATGATGTAATGTTATTATACCCTTCTAATTTTTTATTGTTTTTATATGGATGAGCAATTCATATTTTATTTTTGCTTGTAATCAACTGTGTCACTCTGATTATAGGGTAGAATTTCTGTGGAAGACATTATGACTATCTCAAAAGAATTGGGAGAGAGCTTCACTCACGAAGAGATTATCGAAATGATAAAAGTAGCTGATCATACTGGTAAATATTTTGCTCTACTCTTTTTTTTTTGAAGTAATTGATTAAAACTAAATTTGGATTGCTGAGATTATGAAAAGGAGCTGGTCATTATAGTTTGTCATGAACTTTTGCACATTATTTATGACTCATCATGGCCTTATTTAGTACCATTTGTATACTATATACTCCCGCGGCTCCGCCTATCTCGTTATAGTTGTGACATTTGTGATAAAGGAATTACTGTATGAAATGCAATCCCCATGTCTTCCGCCTGAGTTACTTTGAGTTCGGTTCAGTCCCGCAGCTTCTAGCTTTAAGCACTTCCTCATTAGCCACTGAACTTAGGGTCTGTTTGGGAGGGCTTTTTAGCTCATTTTCGTTTTCTGGAAAACGCTATCATATTTAATAGACCGTTTGGATTGTCTATTGGTGGGAAAAGCTACCGCGAAAAACTCCATTATCTCATCTTTTGGAAAAGTCATTTATCACCTACTTTTCAACTTTTTCGAAAAAACACTTTCTCATCCAAAAATACTTATCTTTTAATAAAATCTAAAAATTGGTTTTTTTTATCTTGACGCAATTTTTTTCTCGGGTGTATTTTTTTTGCCCGAACAAGTTTTTTTTTTGCCCGACGCAAATTTTTCGCCCGGGCTGGCATTTTTCGCCCGGCTACGGGGTTTTTCGCACGGGTGAGTTTTTTTCGCCGAATGCGGTTTTTTTGCCCGTGCATGATTTTTTTTCGCCCGAGCGTGTTTTTTTCGCTCGGGGCGATTTTTCGTACAGACGTGATTTTATCGCCCGGTTGCGTTTTTTTAATCCATGTGCGATTTTTTTGCGGTGCATTATTTTTTTTTCACCCGAGCCGATTTTTTTGCCTGGGTACGATTTTTCGCCCGATCACGTTTTTTTTGCCCGGACGCAATTTTTTTTGCACCGACACGATTTTTTCGCCTGGGCGCGATTTTTTCGCCCGGGCGCGATTTTTTTTGCACGGTCGCGATTTTTTAGACCACGATCAATTTTTGCCCCCGCGCGCGTTTTTCGCCCGGGGGCGTTTTTTTCGCCCGGGCGCGATTTTTTCGCCCAGGCGGGATTTTTTCGCCGGGGGCGGGATTTTTTCGCCCGGGCGGGATTTTTTTGCCCGGGCGCGATTTTTTCGCCCGGGCGCGATTTTTCGCCCGGGCGCATTTTTTCGCCGGGCGCGATTTTTTCGCCCGGGCGCGATTTTTTCGCCCAGGCGCGATTTTTTCGACCAGTCAAACAATTCGTGTCCGTCCGAAAAATTTGCGGTGGTACGATTTTTTCGCCCAAGCACATTTATTTTTTGCCCGGACGCAATTTTTTTTGCACTGACACGATTTTTTCGCCCGGGCGCGATTTTGTCATCCGGGCGGGATTTTTTTGCCCGGGGGCGTTTTTTTCGCCCGGGGGCGTTTTTTTCGCCCGGGCGCGATTTTTTCGCCCGGGCGCGTTTTTTTCGCCGGTCGCATTTTTTCGCCCGGGCGCGATTTTTTCGACCAGTCAAACAATTCGTGTACGTCCGAAAAATTTGCGGTGGTTCGAAAAATTTGTGCATGTCCGGAAAATTCGCACCTGAACGAAAGATTGGGGGTCGGGCGAAAATATAGGGCCCGACCGAAAAATTGACGCCCAGGCAAAAATATGGCGTCCAGGCGAAAAATTCGCGCCCGGGCAAAAAAATTCGCGCCCGGACGAAAAATTTGCGCCCGGACGAAAAAACCGCGCCCGAGCGAAAAAATCGTGCCGGGCAAAAAAACCGCGTCCCGACGAAAAAATCGCTCCCGGGCGAAAAAAAACCTGCCCGGCGAAAATAATTGCGCATTTTCCCCATGACGCGCATTTTTACTAAAAAAGTTACCGCAACGGAGATTTGCAAACGGTTAATAAAGTGCTTCTCTTTTTGAAAAGCTCTGTAAAAGAAGTTCACCCAAACAGTTCTCCTTTTCTAATAGACATTTTTCAAAAGCTCTTTTTCCTACCATCCTTTTGTCACCACTCCTTCTCCTTTCTGAAAAGCCTTCCCAAACAGGCCCTTAGTCTCTAGAAATTTTTTAGTACCCGCGGGTACCTAGAGGAAGGTGCAAGCCTGCATTGCGAGCCGTCCGATCTCCCAGGCCCGCCGTCTGATCAACCGAGTTTTTTTTTTTTTTTCTGCTCGCTTTAATCGCAACCGTCAGATCTTAAATCGAACGGACAACATCCTCTTTGCACCTTACTTTAGGTACCCGGGGTACCAAAAAAGCGCTCTAGTCTCCGCCTATCTCTGTTCTCACTCTTCGTTGTACTCGTCTATTACCATGATTTCATCTTCGCCGCAAAGATTTTATCCTTAACAGTCATTTCAGTCCAGTGGAACTCTCCTCCAAATCATCCTCTTCCCTTCTATCCCGTCTGAGAGGATGCCTTTCTCGAATCACCCAATGATCGCAGAACTAGTTTCATAATGGGGTTGATAGTGTAGCGACGGGCGCTGGTGTTACAATTCTAGCAAATAAATTCAAAATCCATTCTTGTTTTTGTGGATGCATATTTCATTTTAACTCCTTACTTTGTTTTAGTTTTGCTCCATTCCCATTTTTTCATGACAAATAAAAAACTTCTCCAAATCAAATCAAATAAAAAATTCCTTTAATTTATCCTTGTTGCGGGTCGCCCGATTTTCCTCCAGTTCGGAGAATCGGACCACCTTAGCTTTGAGTCGGACCGAACGTGCAAACAGTCAAAAGAGATTCAGACAGCAATGACACGAGAACGTTTTAACGTGGAAAACCCAGAAAAGGTAAAAAACCACGTAGTCGGATCGGTGCCGAGCCAAAATCCACTATATCTCCTTTGTTTACAAGTGTTTGAGTTCCTCGAAAGGTGACCGACCACCTCTCCGTTACAAGTTTTAAATACAGAAAAAACTGGGAAAATGGCTAAGTGCACGAAGTCTTGAAGAGAACATCCACAAGAGCTCCCACGAGTGCGTTCTCCTGAGTTCCTTCCTTCGCCTGTTGTTGCGTTCGCGAGCGTGTTAAGCTTGAGCGGACTAGAAAAGAAGCAGAGCGAATTCCGAGCGATGGAACGATCTAAGTTCCACGCCATCGCCAGAAAATCTCAAAGCTTTCTCTAGTCTCTCAAGTTCTTTATCCTCGAATGAATGCATGAGTGCCTTTTTATAGTTTTCTTGAAGGGTCGTACTAGTAATTGCGCCCGGCTGAACCTTGAGTTGACGAATGATGTTGCTCTCCGCTCACCTGGATCATTATTTTTTTCGAAATGACGAACATTCCCCTGGGCGGCCAGGGCAGGCTGCTCAGCGGTGGCCGGAGGCAGCAGCCACCAGCGCGTGTGTGTGTGTATGTGCGGCTTGCACACGCAGCCTGCCCTGGGTGCGTCTGTGCGTCCGTCTTGGGCGTGCACGTGTGGGGGCGCCGCGCGCGCTTGTGTACGACAACGGCTACGTGCGAGCGGGCCGAGCCCTCTTTGGAGCGGCACTAAGGTTGTTTGAGCAAGCGCGGCTCGTGCGCACAACTCTCTCAGTCAAGTCAACCTGTTCAAGTGCTTCAGCCCAGTCTAACTTGAAAATCCTTAGGGCGAACCCCATCATCCCTCATCAAGGAGAAGTTAGGCTCTGTTTGGGAGCCTGTTTTGACTCTATTCCATTCCAAACGGACCGGAGGACAGATTTTTGACAACATACAAAGTGCTACCATTTTAAAACAGCTATTTTAGAACTTACTTTTTCCTCGGTTTTGGAAAGACCACAGTGACCCTCCATTCTCCCTTTCAAAATAATCATTTCACATATTCTTTTTATTTTTTTAATTTTATTTAATCAATTTAACTCATATAAAAAATAAAATTATATCCTCAAATTTGTAAAAAAAAAATTACATATATAATACTTAACTTTTAAAAAAAATCAGAAAAAATCTGCCCAAAATAAATAAAATTCATATGAAGATAGTTTTGAAAATAATTCAAACGTCATCCAAACGTAGGTTACCCAAACAAAATCTCAGTTTTGAAAGTAAACTTTAGCACCTCCCCTTTGAATTTCCCTCTTTTAAAACGGCACCAGTATTCCAAATAAAACCTTAATTAGGCTTCGTTTGGCACGGTGGTGGTGGTCGTAAACGCATCGGTTAAACCGTCATTTGTTAAGGATTACCCAACAAACATCATCCGTTTGAACATAAAAGTGGATCAAGTTCCTTAGGTGGGCGTTAACAAATGACAATTTAACCCTCATACTCCGCCACCACCGTGCCAAACGGAGCCTAGTATGTGCATATTTTTCTTTCATCACTTGTTGCTTAATTGGTGCTAGAAATTATTTACATGCTAACACTAATATGAAAATGGTTTCTTTATCCTCCCAATCATGCAGGAGATGGAGATGTGGATGAAGCAGCCTTCATTAGAATGATGAAAAGAACCAGCTTCGGTACGCTATTAGGCTAAATATTACTACGGCCTCCGAAAATATACAGGGTAAATACATATTGAAATAAATGTTTTCTTAATTCCTTAGGTATTGTATAGATCAAGTATTTCATATTTCCTGGACGTTATAGTTTCACAGGTGTAGCCTTTTCTTTATACATTCTTCCCATTTTACGGCAAGCTTTTCTTATTCATCCTTTGTACATGAAATAGGCATGTAATCCAAACACTTTGAGAAATTTAAATGAGACATCATTTCCTTTTTCAAATCTTCTATGTTATATCACCATCTAGAGGAATTAATGGAGAGAGATTCATCAATTAGCTCTGTTTGGCATGGCGATGGCCGTTGTGAACGCGGTGGTTATGAACATTCGTTCGTGATATCAGACCTCACCTAAAGGAACTTTATTTCCTTTTAAGTTCAAAACTAGCTTTCTTTTTTTGGTGGCGGTCATAATCATTGTCAAACCAAACATATATTCTATGATGTTTGGCATGGCTCCATTTGGTGCGGCGTTTTTGCTCCGTTGAGTTTCGACAAAAATGTCACTGCATGATCGACAATGGTAATTGTGACATGAAAAGAAAACTAGTTTTGAACATAAAAGAGGATGAAGTTCCTTCGATGAGATATGGCGTTCACGAAAGATGATTCGTAACCACTGTTGGCGTATGGAGTATATCCCTCTCTATCTTTGAAGTTCATCCTAATGGGAAAAGAAATAAAATTACAAAACTGTATAAATAAGGGTGTGTTACTGTTTACGCGCACAGTAACTTTGTTTGCATTAAACGGCGTAAATGTTCACACGAACAGTTACTTCTTTGTTGGTTGGTGGAGAGGCGCGGTTGGTGTATTATAAATATATAACTCTATGTATCATTCGGTGTAGATCTTCCCTTTGGAAATAAAAGTTGATTTGTGCGGCGGCCGTGGATGTAGTCCATCTGGGTGAACCACGTAATTTCTTTGTGTGCTCTATGATTTATTTATTTTTCGTTCTAACAATTATCGTGTTCATGACCGCCACCATCATGTCAGACGGAGCCGTGACACTTGAGCGATGACGGTGTCAATTTGTAGTAGTAAACACAATGGCTGTGTTTTATCTGTAATTGGAACTTTGGTGACGGTTGTTTTGGCCCAATGTACACCTTCTGGATTAAAGGATTCACGACATTATGCACAAAAATACCCCCATAAAGCTCCGTTCTAGAGTTCTTTTGTGACAGTGGCGGCCTCATCCCCGGCATGCTCGCTGAGGAGTCCAACTCGTCAGATCGCATCCTGTCCTCCGCTACTGACTCCGGCGACAATGATGACAACAGCAGCGGAGAGAGCGGCGGCGACAGCGATGGCGATGATGACGAGGATGGCGAGGAAGACGCTGGCGACGAGGAAGATGCCGTCATTGAGGACGAGGAGTATCAGCATGATACCTGCGACGATGATTCCTAGTCGGCCGGCGACCTCCTGTGTGCAACCATGTATATAAAATGTAACATAGTTTAGGAATTTTTTGGACGAACCTTTATTTCAGGCATCATTGCTCTTTTTGTGTTGTAATGCTCGCCACGTGATATATAAGAATTTTTTGTGCTTTGTTCTTTTCATGCTCGTTTTTTGTTCACATACTCACTCGTCTTTGATACTCGCTAGGAAGAGGCGCCGGGAGATTGAGTCTTCGTTGTGCACGATCATTGCTCGCATACTCGTTCATACTAACTCGCATGATGTTGCTCACGTATCGTTGCGCGCACCTGTATGCTCGCCCACGCTATTTGCACATCGCCGCTCGCACCTGCTTACTCACACATTTTTACTCGCAAAAAGCACATCAATATATCTATTTGATTTACACAAGCTTTGGCGAAATAGCCCAAGGAAAGGCTCTTGCTGAAAGGAAAACGGAAAGATTTCTCTCTTGCTGACGGCGATCCTTCGGATAATGGAGTTGCACTCGGGGGTCTCGTAAGATGCACACTCTCGAGTCCAACACTCCACTTCAACCAGCAAAGAACCTAAAGGGATCCCGAGATAGGGAACAGCAGTCGGGGGGTCCAACGAGACGCACACACTCGAGGCATCCAGTTACCGGTTCAGCGTGTTCGATCCACGCTCACCGCACCAAAGTGTTGAAGCTGGGAAAATCCCTACTCTAAAATTTGGATCAAAGCAACCTAAGATTACTGGTTCAACGGTCGGGCTCGACGGCTAAACGGGCTAGAAATAGAAATAGGGGGCAACAAAAGAACCATAGGTGTTGCGGCAGGAAGGTCCCACCACGTACCTGGATGATTTGAAGAAGCTTCCCCTCCACAACCAAAAATGACTGAGCAGGGTACGAGGTAGATTCTAGCTGATGACTAAGTCAAGACGGCGACTAAGATGGATAATCGCTAGCTCGCGACTTGTCTCTCTGAAGAAAGGATACAAAGGCTCAACTCGAGATCTAGGAAATGAGGTGGTTGGATCTTTTGCGAGATTCTGAAGTCCTTGTTCTTGTACTCTCGGGGTCCTATTATAGGCAAATCCAAGTGGAGGGGGTCTTATTTATAACCCCACCCCTGGCGATTAGGCGACTTCTTGGGGGAGCTCGCTCCGGTGGGGGAGAGTAACTGCCCTAGTCTCCTACCTGAAGAGTATGATAGGGAGCTTGTCATACTCGTCCATGCATTCTACTGTCTTGACTTGTTGACTATGACTTCTTGCTGACATGGCTTTGGGGGGTCCACCCTGGACGAATATGGGTTGTACAAAGTACAAATAGTAAAATCCTCATCATGGGGTGCAAATAGTAAAATTCCTCATCATGGGGTGCAAATAGTAAAATCTTCGATCATGGGGTCCAAATAGTAAAAATCTCTATCATAAGGTGCAAATAGTAAAATTCCTCATCTTGAGGGTGGTCTGTGTATAACAAAAATACGCATGACGGTTTGCGTATAGTAAATAATATGTTAATGGTGTGTACTTAATCATATCTGTCATATTACCACAAAACTATACAAAACATGTGCACACATATCACATAAATTGGTTACGGGGTGCGGATAACCGCATAACCATCGTAACCACCATTTATTTACGGAAATGTCACCATCAAAAAGCTATAAATATGACTCAGTACATCCTTCATTTTCATCTCTTCTCCACTCAGAAAATCCTCCTACAAATTTCTCTCTCCTACGATTTTCTCTCTTCCTCTTCTTTTCTTTGCGCGCACCTCTTCCTTACACGCTCCTGCGCGCCTCGTCTGTGCGCACTCTCGTGCGCGCCTCTTCCTTACACGCTCCTGCGCGCCTCGTCTGTGTGCACTCTCGTGCGCGGAGCGCTTGTGTATGGAGCGCGCGCGGAGCTCTCCTCCAGAAAGCTCTCCACACGCTCTCCACCAGCAAGCGCTCCGCCCGCACTCTCCTCCAGCAAGCGCTCCGCACGCTCTCCCACCAGCAAGCGCTCCGCGCGCTCTCCTCCAGCAAGTACTCTACGCGCTCTCCACCAGCAAGCTCTTCGCGCGCTCTACTCAACAAATGCTTCATGCGTTCTCCACCAGCAAGCGTTCCGCGCGCTCTCCTCCAGCAAGTGCTCCGCGCGCTCTCTGCCTTCAGGACTGCTCTAAGTGCGCCTCTGGGCGCTCCACTCTCAAGACCACCATAAGAGCTCATCTCCCTCAACTCAACAACAGACACTCCAGTCTACAACACACCAACTTCTCCGAACTTCTCTAAACATAGCAGGAGACAAGCCGCATAGGATAAGAAGCGCGAGACGAGCCGCTCGAGCTTCTAAGCAGCAGATACCAAGCACTATGCAGAGTGCGCTGCTCCCGTTTCCAAGAATCTTCAAAGCACCCTGAAGCACACGAAGAGATACATAGCTCGCGAGTGGTGGTCTGTCACCCTCCGATCTCTTCCCCTTCTCTCTCTCAACAATTGTAACAAGAGGCGGTCTATCGCTCTCGAGTTATTCAAGAGAGTTCTGTACAACAACCAGCAAATAGTGGAGGTTTGACCGACCTAGATCCGGTCATGTGATTTTCACTCAGTTGACGGGTTTTCCACGTTAAAATTTTCTTTTTTCAGTTTTGACTGTTTTGCGCGCTCGACCTCCCAGGTTAAAGCAGTTCAATATATTCCAGTCTAACGAGTCTTGAGCGGAGTAATATCTTAAAAGATGAGCTCAATCTAATTATATTATCATGTTTGCATCAAACATAATTTATTTTATGACTGGAAATCAAGTTTCCATAGCAAAATATGTGTTAAATAAGCGAAAAAAAAATCAGAGTGGTGTTATAGTCGCATCAATACCTGCTATGTGTAGCCCAAATTTGTATATTTGTACACCGACACGTTAATGTCACGCCGATAAGGAGACTGTAGGAGATCAGTGAAGCCTCTGAAGGGGTTATCATGGGCCTTCAGATGGGAAACTTACTCCGTCCGGCCGTCCAGGTTCCGGGGCTCTCGCGCACGACTAAAAGTGCTCACGCGCGGGAGTACTTGAACGGGTGAAAGCGTCTTTGCATTTTTTTCCCTCTCTCTAAATCGCGACCGTTGATAGCTCCACAAACCAACTCGCGCTCTCACCCAAACAGAGATTTCCAAACATAGCCCGGTCGTAATAATCACCCCTTCAGATGCTCTGGAAATACTTTGAGTAACAGTTTGGATCTAGGAATGGATCTGTGTAGGATCGGACCTCTGGAGAAGGAATCTAGAAGCTCGACAGAAGGATCCAGCCCATGCAAATGAAAAATGAATTCCCCGGGAACTGTTTCCAAATATGATTTTCTGCCGCACGACTGTGCTTCAAGCTTTCAACAACACTGAGATAAAAGTCATAAAACACTGGGAAAAGCTCTTCCCAGCGGCAAAATTTTCAGAGGTTCATCTCGACAATGCTGGCAAGGACACGGGTTCGAGACCCCTCCTTATTAAGCAACCTCCTTAATAAGGACCACTCATCATTATCAATTGAGTTGTATTGGTGGTGAGTAGTGATTTGAAGGCTCCTTATTAAGGACGTTGCGGGTTCAAGACCCCTCCTCAACAATCAATTGATGTTGCTGAGAAATAGATGCGGAGAGAGATTGAGATGCTTGAGCTGCAGCCCGGAAATTGGAATCTGACTATGCTTGTATGCTGGGGTGAGGGGACATTACACCTTGGCGACGGAAATCACGGTCGGCGTCGTACATGAAGGTGGGCAGACTTGGTGACTCCAGTGAAAATACCCTAGGCCCGAGCAAATGAGGAGACTAGGGGACTGAGGGGTGGGGGTGTGCTCGTAAAGCTTGTGTGAAATACAACTACGAAATTTTAAGTTTTTTTAATATTATTTTGTGATGTGCATATGATCAAAACTGATGTGTCTATAACACCGCTCAAAATTTTATCAAAAAACATAACGATGCCGAAATTTTTCGGTCCGGATTAATTGCCAGTGTGGCCTAAATTTTTTTTCCTGCGTGTAGCATTTCTAGAGGAAGGAGCGCGGACGGAAAATCAGCCGTCCGATGGGCCTTTAAAAAGAGTGCATTGCTTGCTTTTTTCTTTTTATTTTTATTTCGGCTGACGGCTAACGTTGGATTTAAACCTGAACGGCTTGGGTCTCACCCGCTCCTTCCTCTAGGAATGCTAACCGTACCAAATAATTTTTCCGGGTGTGGCAGGTAGGGGCTGTAACGGTTCGGTTTGGTTCGGTTTGTAAGCAAAACCGCAAACCGAACCATCTCTATGTGGTTCCAAAAATTTGGAACCGAACCAAACCGTCGGTTCGGTTTTTGTGGTTTAAATAATATGATAAACCCTAAAGTTTTATAGATAGAGATCAGAGAGGTGCAATGAATGAGGCTCAACCAACATGAAAATGCTGTCTGAACACAATTCCTATCACCTAACGGGTGTGTTGGGTTTGCACTTGGGTTTAATCATTAATGAAATATAATTAACTGTTTGTCGCAAAAGTCAAAACCATGAAACGTATGTTTTAACACTTTAACGTATGGTTTAATGAAAATATGAAATGTAATTACTGTTGTATGATTAACTGTATAGTTTAATGAAATTTAATTAATAAATTAAATATTTTAATACACAACGGTTCGGTTTGATTCGACTTGATTCGGTTTGCCACACAAAACCATAAACCGAACCGAACCGTATGATTTTTCTAAAATCAAAACCGTAACCGAACTGCGACCTACTGAAACCGAACCAAACCGTATGATTTGGTTTGATTCGATTCGATTTTACGATTCGGTAGGTTTTGGAATACAGGCCTAGTGACAGGGAAGGCAAAAGTGAAACGCCCGAATGCCCGAAATCATTGCGGGCCCTTCGGCACCGAATAAGTAACAGCTGGCCTTCCCAAAATTGCCAGCCCACTCCACCTCAGTCCCCCAAATCATTTCCGTCACGTTACGCACGTGCTAAAACTCCCAATAAAACTAAAATAATAATAAATTAACATAAAAACAACTACGAATTTCCCGCGCTCCGCCCATTGCAAATTCTCCCACTTTTTTACCCACATGTATATATATAAAATGCCAGCAATCCGAGCTTAATTTCTTCTCCAATCAACCTCCTCCCATGGCAGCCAAACAGAATTCTCACTTCCTCTCCTTGGCCCAAGCAGGAGACTGCGGTCATCGTCGCCGCCCTCACAGACGTCATCTCCGGCCACCCCGGAACACCGTATCCATTCCCTTCGCCCATGCCCCAATTCCAAGCGCATGCCGACTCTGCGGAAATATTCACAGACGCCTCGGCTGCGATTTCTTCCAAGGGACAACAGCAAAGCTGCCGGCCACCGGCCGGAACCGGCGAAAGAAGAGCGGCGGGCGGGTACCGTGGGGTGCGACAGAGGCGATGGGGGAGATGGGTGGCGGAGATCGGGACCCGAGGAGAGCGGTTCGAAAGTGGTTAGGGACCTTCGATACCGCGGAAAGAAGCCGCCCTGCCTACTATCTCTCGCCGCCATCTCGGGAAGAAGGCCAAGTTGAATATTCCCCTATAACTTAATTCCCCTAACCAGGGTAGCTCCGGCCCGTAAAGAGAGTGGTGTCTGCTTCTCAAAGGATTGCAGGGTATTATGAATCATACAGCAGCTTGTTGTTATTATGATTTAAATTTCATCATAATTTGTCCTCAGAAATCCTCTTTATCACAACAAAAACAATTCCAATTATCCAATTTTTGTTCCAATTAAATT